>CM073133.1:56556839-57088862 GCA_037039145.1 Fundulus diaphanus | reverse complement strand
GCACATGGCAGCCCACTGCTCCCCAAGGGTGATGGGTTAAAAGCAGAGAACAAATTTTGTTGTAATGTAGGTTTCAATGTATGTTTCAATGACAATAAAGATGATATTACTATTATTACTATTACTAGTAGTATTCAGAGACACTCCTGTAGTTTGCAGCTGTCTTTGATTTGTAAAAGCTGCCAGATCTTCAAAGATTTTGTCATCGATGTACTGTGAAAAGTACTGGATTGGACTCCAGTATTCACAGATTTTAGGATCATTGTGATAGGCAGGAAGCTCAGGTAGCACAGGTGTGAATCTATTATAATGGGATGGGATGAGGGAAAAAATAAAGTTAACAAGTTAATAAAAAAAACTACATTTTTTACACATCAATTTTGATTAATGCCATAATTTCAATGTCATGGGTATAATATTGACCAATCTCACGAGCATTTCTTTAGGCAACGTGCATACATTTAACATCTGTTATAAAGACTACAAACTCTACAGTAACATGATAATAAAATTTAAAACATTAGCTTGAAACTAAGTAAAACATACAAGTTTGTCCTGGCCCACAGAGGATGACGACTTTCCCGCTCCCTCTCTGGCTCTTACTCTGTCTCATCAGATTCTCCTGCATTTTCTTCCTCTCCTTCTTCGTCACTATCTTCCCCTATCACAGGCTGATACTCATTCTCATCCTTTTCCTCATCTGACAGCTCCAAATCTGAATCTCCCTCTATTATCTGGTACTGAATCCTCTCTGCTTCGCTTCTGTCTCCTACAACAATGTGCAGTCATTAAATAAATTAAAATGGTCCCGGTGTCCACTACAGTTGACATTCATTAAATGACTGTTATTTCAAAACATAAATAATTAAAGTGTTTTCAGATGTAATAATATTGTTGATGACACATTAATAAACAAGAATATATATAATTATCATGGTAAAAATAGCAATAGATAAAGAATATTTGACTTACCTTTTCTCTTTCCATAAAATGTGGTTTTTATTATGGCGACCATCTTGTGAGGGGAAAAAAGTAAAGTTCCTAGCTTGCAAACCTATCACATGACACATCACTGGAAAGCCCAGGATGTCCTCTACAGAACACTATAGGGCTTGATAGGGTATCTCCAGATACTTAAGGGAAATACAGGTGGACAAAATGTCCACTACAATGGACATAAATGAATGAGCCGGTCTCAGTGTGTATATACATATATACACAGAAAGCTATATACACGGTAGACTGTGTGGTAATGTAACGCAGAAGGTCTGGAGATGCTACGTTGATGTAGCTTGTAGGACCTGAACAGGGGAGAGAGGCAGAGTCAAGTGTCACGGGGCCTCTGGGCCGTGTTAATAAGGCTGGTAGCGGATGGGAGAAAACAATTTTTGTGTCGTGAGGTTTTGGTCCTGATGGACCGCTGCCTCCTGCCAGAGGGAAGTGTCTGAAATATTTTGTGACTGGGGTGTCACAAAATCGGCCACAATCTTCCCTGCACGCCTCAGAGTCCTGGAGGCTTACAGGTCCTGGAGAGATGGAAAATTGCAGCCAATCACCTTCTCTGCAGACCGGATGACACGCTGCAGTATGCTCTTGTCTTTGGCGGACTGCCAAAGACAAGAGCTTCTTCATCAATTAAGTGATTGATGAAGAAGTTTATTTTTTGAGGACTCTGGTTTAAAGATTATAACTTCTGTCTTGTCAGAATTTAAATGCAGAAAATTTAAAGTCATGCAGGTTTTGATTGGATTCATTAGGATTAGGATGGTTTAGCTCCACAATACAAATATATAGTCAATTTATCAACAGTCTACTGAGGCACTTCAGCCTCCACACCACACAGAGAGACAGCTGGTCACAATGCTCTTTATGGTGCTTCTGTAGAAGGTCGTGAGGATGGGCCAGGACAGGTGGGCTCTCCTCATCCTCCGCAGGAAGTACAAGCGCTTCTGTGCCCTCCTCCCCAGTGACGTGGTGTTCACAGACCAGGAGAGGTTGTGCGTCATGTGCACCCCGAGGAATTTGATGCTCCTGACCAACTCCACAGATGAGCTGGTGATGAGCAGTGGAGCGTGGTGAGGCCGGTTCTTCCTGAAGTCCACGATGATCTCCGTCGTTTTCTCCACGTTCAGGATCAGTCCTGGTCCTGGTCGTTGTCGTCTCTAATCAGGCCCACCACCGTTGTGTCGTCTGAAAACTTCACAATGCGATTGGTGGTGAATCTGGGGACGCAGTCGTGTGTCATCAGGGTGAACAGTAGGGGGCTCAAGACACAGCCTTAAGGGGAACCCGTGCTGAGGGTGATGACATCAGAGGTGTTCTGTCTGACCCGAACCAAATGAGGTCAGGAGGTGAGGAAGTCTAGCAGGCAGTTGCGAAGGGGTGTGCTGAAGCCCAGATGTTTCAGTTTTTCCGCCAGATGCTGTAAGATAATGGTGTTGAACGCTGAACTGAAGTCCAGGAACATGCTCAAGGGGGCGGGGCGTGGGTGGGCTTGGAACCCGTTAATAACTGCTTGCAGTTCTAGTTATTATTAGGGTTCCAAGCCCGCAGCGCAGGCGAACGGCTATGCCGTTCGTCTGCTCTGTGAGCAGAGAACCCTATTGTTTTTCTAGTGTTTTTAAATTATTTATTATTATTATTAGGGTTCCAAGCCCGCAGCGCAGGCGAACGGCTATGCCGTTCGTCTGCTCTGTGAGCAGAGAACCCTATTGTTTTTCTAGTGTTTTTAAATTATTTATTATTATTAGGGTTCCAAGCCCGCAGCGCAGGCGAACGGCTATGCCGTTCGTCTGCTCTGTGAGCAGAGAACCCTATTGTTTTTCGTCTGTTTTTAAATTATTTATTATTATTATTATTATTATTATTACGGGTAATTATTATTCTCCGCTAAAACGCGTTGGGCGGCCCATGCGGATTTGTAACGAACCTATTGAATCAGGTATCCAAGTACAGAATGTGCACCGCTACTCAAACCCAGAAATTCAGACCCCTCAACAACTAGGGGGCGCTATAACAAAGGACAATGCGTTTTGGCCTATAACCACCAAACTACTGGTCCCACACTCAAAAACTTCACATCACTTTGTTTATTGGATGATTCTGCAAAATAAAGGGAATTGGCACACCCTTCGTTTCCCAGCTAGTTTTCGCGCTACATGGCTACAAAGGTTAAACCTTTCTTGTTAAACTCCTCCTACATTTTTTATGCAATCCGCGCAAAACTCCATATATAACCGCGTAATGGACAAATAAAAAAAGTTAACATGCCGGATTTTTGAATTTTGACTATTTCGAAAAGTAACGCTAAAATAAGTGATTGTTAGCTAGCTAGCTCTAAATGTAATTGCTGATTATTCTAAAACCATAACAGATTTTGACATGTCCTTCATAACCCATAGTCCAAATAAGATTTTGCACATGTGACCCGCGTTTGAGGATCGTCCATCACTAGGGGGCGCTGTGATGTCAAGAAATCTACTACGCAAGAATGGCTGATCGGATTTTTACAAAACCTTCTTCATCCCCTTCCAGTCATACCCCTGAACTCAGGTATTAAATATGGTAATGATTAAAACAAGTGGGCGGGCCCTATTTCCAAAAGTGTTAAAAAACCTGGAGAATAATAAAAACAATAAAGTAAAGAATAAAAAATGCTTTAAAATCAATTTTTTGATCCCAGATTTTCAGGATGTATTCTGTGAATAAGGTGTAACAATTCTCTCACTGCATGTATTGTTTTTTTTTGAAGTGCTACACTCTGAATTTTTAAAAGTTTGTAAAATGGAGAAATCAATGTATTTTCCACAAATATTGTTCAACCCCCCAAAATATGGCCTCTATTTGTAAAGCACATGCAGAATAAACATTGATTTCAGTTTGGTAAAAATCCAGGCGAGTTTGACCAATTTACAAGACTTTGAAAATAAATGGTACAAGACTATAAAGTTTAATATTTTATTTCTCTGAATCCATTTTTTTAATGACCATAAAAAAAATCCTGTGGTTAGATAAAGCACTCTTTGAGATCCATGAATATTTTCAGAATTTTAGAGCCAACCGTTGATTATTAACGAATTTATGAAGTTTGTGATCAGTTCACAGCTTTCATCATCCAGAGCTCTGACTGCAGAGCTTTGAACAGGGCGGCCATTTTGCCCATATTTGGGCACATCACAGGAAGTGACGTCAAAGCAGCCATCTTAGGTCAGACCAAGCTGCCATCTTAGGTCAGACCATAGAGAACATAGACATAATATAAGAGATTGTATTCTCTATCATAGACATATATAATCTTTATATATGTCTATGATAGAGAATACAAGTCAATTCAGGAAAATGTACTTTATGTTTCAGACACTCTGAATCCGGTGAATTCTCACCCGATTTCCAGCTAAATCAACTGACTGAAAACGTCACCCCTTTAGGGGCTACATGGGACCAATTGATTGAATTAAACGATTGTCTAACTTAATAAATAATTTCGGTTTTGTATTGAAAGTAAGCAAACTTCCAGAGCTACGTCCCAGGAAGCCAGACTTTTACTCCGCTTATGGGTGCGCATATAAAAGGACACCAGGAACCAGATCCTGGGGAATTACCTTCCATAAGTAAGATTTTATGATAGATAATCCTCATGCTTTACAGTTACAGTGTTTCCGGCATAAACACAATATGTGCTAATGGGTACAGCGATGGAAGTAGAGAAAAGTACATTAAACACCAAAAACAAACAAAATGGTCCTAAATTACTGGATAGACATGATTTGTGGGAGGGGGGGGGGAAGCCCGTGCTGAGGGTGATTAGGTTTTTTGTTGATTTCTTTTTGTTGATAATTGCTGTTGTCTGTAGATCGGTGTCTGTGTATATAGCTTAAATATATATATATATATATATATATATATATATATATATATATATATATATATATATATATAACATTGGAAGAATTTTAGAGCAAACTGTTGATTTTTAAATAATTTATTTATGAATTTAAAAAGAATAACATTTCCGAAATGTGCCCATGTAGGGATTTAAAATTTCCAGTAGATGGCAGTATTTGATTATATATGGATTTTTTACACACACACACTTATATACATAAGCTTTACATTGAATGTAGCCAGTTGCGGAGCCAGAGGGGTGGCAGGGGTGGCATTTGCCACCCCCAACACAGCCCTTGCCACCCCCTACTGCCACCCCACTGGAAATGGTAATTTTAAAATATAATACTTATGAGATCGGCAAAGATTTGCCAGGAAAACTGTAGTTTCCGACTGTCCCTGAAGGCAGCCCATGCAGTAGCAGCCCATAGATATCCATAGCAGCCTACATGCTGCGCACTGACGCTTTTCATTGGTTAAGCTGACATGTGGTTCCTGCTTGATCCAAAACACACCCGCGGCTTTAGAGTACACCGTTGAGGAGTTTTGCAGGTATTTACAACATTTTACCGCTCAGCGGTAACCGCTGTGTTACCTTCCTAATGAGAGGCGGCACTTGTCATACATTTCTAAAAAGAAAAAAAAAATGGTTGTGCACCGCTCTGTCCGTAGTGCCTCGTTTATTATATTAGCCATGCTAGTGCTGATAGATCGTGTTTTAGACAGATTCTTTTAACATATGTTTCAGTGCACATGCTGCCCTGTAATGTTTTATTAATTTGGCCAGGATATATCTCCCAGCTCTTGCTTGAAATGTGTGTGGTAAGAATATGTGAAAAACCATTGTTAAGTTTATAATGACTGAAATGTAAATAGGCTATGTCATATGAAAGCTTTGAATTATAACCTAACTAGTTATATTAATTAATTTAATTAATCTATTTTTAATTTAGTATTATTTTAGCTAGCTACAGAAAACTAAAAACTATTGTTTAAATAATATTTAAAATAGTGTTGTCTTTGCCATACAGTCATGGAGTCTAAATACCAGGCTGCCTTATTTTGTGTAGAGCCCAAATGAAGAGAAAAGAGAATATCTCACAGTTCTTCTTAAAGAGGCAAAAACCAGGGCCAGACCAGGACCAGACAGAACCCTGCAGCAGTGACCAACCTGGAGAAGCCAGCCAGGAGACACCAGGCCCAAGTGTATCACCAGCAGGTTAGAGGCTGTGACAGAGAGTTATTAAGTAGTAAAATCCAATAAGCCTAATTCTAAAGGTTAGCATGATGCTTTTTGCATTTTTTATTGTGTCTGTTTATGAACACAATTGAAACAAGTGGGCAGGGCCTATTTGCAAAAGTGTGAGAGTAGGGAGTAGCAAGATGGCGGCCAGTCACTAGGAGAGGTCACTGGCCGCCATCTTGCTACTCCGTTCTCACACAGAACCCCATAGCATTTGGTTGCAACAACAAGCAGTTTGGCTGTGTGAAAACGTTTCACAGGTAACTTTACAGTCAGTGGATGTTATACTTACTATACAAATTACTTTTGTTTAGGTAACACTTTATTTGTGTCTAAGATTTACATGATACTGTCATAAACAGAGGCTGCACAGTGAAGCAGTGAGAAGTGTTGTTGCCTTCTGGGTTCAATCACCTGGGTCTTTCAAATCCTCCTGGGTCTTTCAAATCCTCCCGGGTCTTTCAAATCCTCCCGGGTCTTTCAAATCCTCTGGGTCTCTCTGCATGGAGTTTGAATGTTCTACCTGTGCATGCGTAGGTTCACTCCGGCTACGCCGGCTTCCTCCCACAGTTCAAAAACATGACTGTTAGTTTAATTGGCTTCTCTAAATTGTCCTTAGGTGTGAGTGTGTGCAAGAATGGTTGTTTGTCCTGTTGAACGCTGTGTATATATATATATATATATATATATATATATATATATATATATATATATATATATATACACACAGAAAGCTATATACACGGTAGACTGTGCGTTAATGTAACGCAGAAGGTCTGGAGATGCTACGTTGGTGTAGCTTGTAGGACCTGAACAGGGGAGAGAGGCAGAGTCAAGTGTCACGGGGCCTCTGGGCTGTGTTAATAAGGCTGGTAGCGGATGGGAAAAAACTGTTTTTGTGTCGTGAGGTTTTGGTCCTGATGGACCGCTGCCTCCTGCCAGAAGGAAGTGTCTGAAATATTTTGTGACTGGGGTGTCACAAAATCGGCCACAATCTTCCCTGCACGCCTCAGAGTCCTGGAGGCTTACAGGTCCTGGAGAGATGGAAAATTGCAGCCAATCACCTTCTCTGCAGACCGGATGACACGCTGCAGTCTGCTCTTGTCTTTGGCGGACTGCCAAAGACAAGAGCTT
This sequence comes from Fundulus diaphanus, assembly GCA_037039145.1. Taxonomy (NCBI): domain Eukaryota; kingdom Metazoa; phylum Chordata; class Actinopteri; order Cyprinodontiformes; family Fundulidae; genus Fundulus; species Fundulus diaphanus. The sequence continues at coordinate 57,081,601 of CM073133.1, read as the reverse complement.
CTTCATCAATTAAGTGATTGATGAAGAAGTTTATTTTTTGAGGACTCTGGTTTAAAGATTATAACTTCTGTCTTGTCAGAATTTAAATGCAGAAAATTTAAAGTCATCCAGGTTTTGATGTTATCAAGACATGACTGCAGTCGAAGTAATTGATTGGATTCATTAGGATTTATGGATAAATAAAGCTTAGTCTCATCAGCATAACAGTGGAAATGAATCCCAATCTGTTTGTTAATTTTGCCAGTTGGAAGCATATATATAGTAAAGAGAATTAGTCCAGGCACTGAACCCTGTATAGATATATAAAGATATATTCTATAAATCCACTGGGTTCATTAAATCCATATTCAAAACACGATTTACTACAAGCTTACTAACTCCTTCTCTGCAGACCGGATGACACGCTGCACTCTGCTCTTGTCTTTGGCGGTGGCACCAGCGTACCAGATGGTAATGGAGGAGGTGGTTTAGACACACCTTCTCCTTCAAAGAGTTTTCTTAATTTTCATAACTATGACAATTGTAGATTCACACTAAAGGCATCAAAACTATGAATTAACACATGTGGAATTATATACTTAACAAAAAAGTGTGAAACAACTGAAAATATGTCTTATATTCTAGGTTCTTCAAAGTAGCCACCTTTTGCTTTGATTACTGCTTCGTACACTCTTGGCATTCTCTTAATGAGCTTCAAGAGATAGTCACCTGAAATGGTTTTCCCTTCACAGGTGTCCCCTGTCAGGTTTAATAAGTGGGATGTCTTGCCTCTTAAATGGGGTTGGGACCATCAGTTGTGTTGTGCAGAAGTCAAGTGGATACACAGCTGATAGTCCTACTGAATAAACTGTTAGAATTTGTATTATGGCAAGAAAAAAGCAGCTAAGTAAAGAAAAACGAGTGGCCATAATTACTTTAAGAACTCATTCAGTCCGAAAAATTGGGAAAACTTTGAAAGTGTCCCCAAGTGCAGTCGCAAAAACCATCAAGCGCTACAAAGAAACTGGCTCACACGAGGACCGCCCCAGGAAAGGAAGACCAAGAGTCACCTCTGCTGTGGAGGATAAATTCATCCTAGTCACCAGCCTCAGAAATCGCAGGTTGACAGCAGCTCAGATTAGAGACCAGGTCAATGCCACACAGAGTTCTAGCAGCAGACACATCTCTAGAACAACTGTTAGGAGACTGTGTGAATCAGGCCTTCATGTTAAAACAGCTGCTAGGAAACCACTGCTAAGGACAGGCAACAAGTAGAAGAGAATTGTTTGGGCTAAAGAACACAAGGAATGGACATTAGACCAGTGGAAATCTGTGCTTTGGTCTGATGAGTCCAAAGTTGAGATCTTTGGTTCCAACCATCGTGTCTTTGTGCGACGCAGAAAAGGTTTAACAGATGGACTCTATTCAATTCAATTCAATTGTATTTATATAGCGCCAATTCATGAAACATGTCATCTCGAGGCACTTTACAAAGTCAAAATCAATCATATTATACAGATTGGTCAAAAATTTCCTATATAAGGGAACCAGTTGATTGCTTCAAAGTCCCGACAAGCAGCATTCACTCCTGGAGAAGCATAGAGCTACAGGGAGAGACGTCTGCATTGTCCATGGCTTTGCAGCAATCCCTCATACTGAGCAAGCATGAAGCGACAGTCGAAAAAAAACCCCACCCATTAGCGGGAAGGAAAAACCTCCAGCAGAACCGGGCTCAGTATGAACGGTCATCTGCCTCGACCGACCGGGGGTTAAAGAATACAGAGCAGAGACACAACAAGAGAGACAAACAAGCACAGAAGCACACATTGATCCAGTAATCTGTTCTACATTAGATAGTAATAGCGGGTGATCTGTCTTCTCTGGATGATGTCACAGTTAACAGAACGTCAGATCAGGTGTACCTACTATGAAGAAAAAAGAGAGAGCAAAAAGTTAAAAGCTGAAATGACAACAGTCATTTCAATGTAATGCAATGCAAAACTGCATTGCATCTACTTTTTTTAGACAAATGCAAGAAAGTAATAAATATTATGAAATGCTTAATTGGAAGGGAGTGGGGAGCAGATAGATGGTGCTGCTGTAGAAGGTCGTGAGGATGGGCGGGGACAGGTGGGCTCTCCTCATCCTCCGCAGTAAGTGCAAGCGCTTCTGTTCCCTCTTCTCCAGTGACATGGTGTTCACAAACCAGCTGAGGTTGTGTGTTATGTGCACCCCGAGGAATTTATTGCTGCTGGCCACCTCCACAGCTGAGCTGTTAATGAGAAGTGGAGCATGGCGAGGCCATTTCTTCCTGAAGTCCATGATGATCTCCTTCGTTTTCTCCACGTTCAGGATCAGTCCTGGTCCTGGTCCTGGTCGTTGTTGTCTCTAATCAGGCCCACCACCGTCGTGTCGTCTGCAAACTTCACGATGTGATTGGTGGTGAACCTGGGGACACAGTCGTGTGTCATCAGGGTGAACAGCAGGGGGCTCAGGACGCAGCCCTGAGGAAAGCCCGTGCTGAGGGTGATGACATCAGAGGTTTTCTGTCCGACCCAGACCAACTGAGGTCTGTTGGTGATGAAGTCTAGTAGGCAGTTGCGAACAGGTGTGCTGAAGCCCAGATGTTCCAGTTTTGATGGTGTTGAACGCTGAACTGAAGTCCAGGAACATGCTCAAGGGGGCGGTGCGTGGGTGGGCTTGGAACCCGTTAATAACTGCTTGCAGTTCTAGTTATTATTATTATTACGGGTAATTATTATTCTCCGCTAAAACGCGTTGGGCGGCCCAAGCGGATTTGTAACGAACCTATTGAATCAGGTATCCAAGTACAGAATGTGCACCGCTACTCAAACCCAGAAATTCAGACCCCTCAACAACTAGGGGGCGCTATAACAAAGGACAATGCGTTTTGGCCTATAACCACCAAACTACTGGTCCCACACTCAAAAACTTCACATCACTTTGTTTATTGGATGATTCTGCAAAATAAAGGGAATTGGCACACCCTTCGTTTCCCAGCTAGTTTTCGCGCTACATGGCTACAAAGGTTAAACCTTTCTTGTTTAACTCCTCCTACATTTTTTATGCAATCCGCGCAAAACTCCACATATAACCGTGTAATGGACAAATAAAAAAAGTTAACACGGCGGATTTTTGAATTTTGACTTTTTCGAAAAGTAACGCTAAAATAAGTGATTGTTAGCTAGCTAGCTCTAAATGTAATTGCTGATTATTCTAAAACCATAACAGATTTTGACATGTCCTTCATAACCCATAGTCCAAATAAGATTTTGCACATGTGACCCGCGTTTGAGGATCGTCCATCACTAGGGGGCGCTGTGATGTCAAGAAATCTACTACGCAAGAATGGCTGATCGGATTTTTACAAAACCTTCTTCATCCCCTTCCAGTCATACCCCTGAACTCAGGTATTAAATATGGTAATTATTAAAACAAGTGGGCGGGGCCTATTTCCAAAAGTGTTAAAAAACCTGGAGAATAATAAAAACAATAAAGTAAAGAATAAAAAATGCTTTAAAATCAATTTTTTGATCCCAGATTTTCAGGATGTATTCTGTGAATAAGGTGTAACAATTCTCTCACTGCATGTATTGTTTTTTTTTGAAGTGCTACACTCTGAATTTTTAAAAGTTTGTAAAATGGAGAAATCAATGTATTTTCCACAAATATTGTTCAACCCCCCAAAATATGGCCTCTATTTGTAAAGCACATGCAGAATAAACATGGATTTCAGTTTGGTAAAAATCCAGGCGAGTTTGACCAATTTACAAGACTTTGAAAATAAATGGTACAAGACTATAAAGTTTAATATTTTATTTCTCTGAATCCATTGTTTTAATGACCATAAAAAAAATCCTGTGGTTAGATAAAGCACTCTTTGAGATCCATGAATATTTTCAGAATTTTAGAGCCAACCGTTGATTATTAACGAATTTATGAAGTTTGTGATCAGTTCACAGCTTTCATCATCCAGAGCTCTGACTGCAGAGCTTTGAACAGGGCGGCCATTTTGCCCATATTTGGGCACATCACAGGAAGTGACGTCAAAGCAGCCATCTTAGGTCAGACCAAGCTGCCATCTTAGGTCAGACCATAGAGAACACAGACATGAATACGTAGACGCCGCGTCCTCGGTTGAGAGGCGTGCCGACAGAGCGGCCATCTTAGGTCAGACCAAGCTGCAGTCAGACAGAATACAAGTCATTACAGGAAAATGTACTTTATGTTTTCAGACACTCTGAATCCGGTGAATTCTCACCCGATTTCCAGATAAATCAACTGACTGAAAACGTCACCCCTTTAGGGGCTACATGGGACCAATTGATTGAATTAAATTATTGTCTAACTTAATAAATAATTTCGATTTTGTATTGAAAGTAAGCAAACTTCCAGAGCTACGTCCCAGGAAGCCCGACTTTTACTCCGCTTATGGGTGCGCAAATAAAAGGACACTAGGAACCAGATCCTGGGGAATTACCTTCCATAAGTAAGATTTTATGATAGATCATCCTCATGCTTTACAGTTACAGTTTTCCGGCATAAACACAATATGTGCTAATGGGTACAGCGATGGAAGTAGAGAAAAGTACATTAAACACCAAAAACAAACAAAATGGTCCTAAATTACTGGATAGACATGATTTGTGGGGAGTGGGGGGGGGGAGCCCGTGCTGAGGGTGATTAGGTTTTTTGTTGATTTCTTTTTGTTGATAATTGCTGTTGTCTGTAGATCGGTGTCTGTGTATATAGCTTAATATATATATATATATATATATATATATATATATATATATATATATATATATATACACTCACCGGCCACTTTATTAGGTACACCTGTCCAACTGCTCGTTAACACTTAATTTCTAAGCAGCCAATCACATGGCGGCAACTCAGTGCATTTAGGCATGTAGACATGGTCAAGAGAATCTCCTGCAGTTCAAAACGAGCATCAGTATGGGGAAGAAAGGTGATTTGAGTGACTTTGAACGTGGCATGATTGTTGGTGCCAGAAGGGCTGGTCTGAGTATTTCAGAAACTGCTAATCTACTGGGATTTTCACGCACAACCATCTCTAGGGTTTACAGAGAATGGTCCGAAAAAGAAAAAACATCCAGTGAGCGGCAGTTCTGTGGGCGGAAATGCCTTGTTGATGCCAGAGGTCAGAGGAGAATGGCCAGACTGGTTCGAGCTGATAGAAGGGCAACAGTGACTCAAATAACCACCCGTTACAACCAAGGTGGGCAGAAGAGCATCTCTGAACGCACAGTACGTCGAACTTTGAGGCAGATGGTCTACAGCAGCAGAAGACCACATCGGGTGCCACTCCTTTCAGCTAAGAACAGGAAACTGAGGCTACAATTTGCACAAGCTCATCGAAATTGGACAATAGAAGATTGGAAAAACGTTGCCTGGTCTGATGAGTCTCGATTTCTGCTGCTACAGTCGGATGGTAGGGTCAGAATTTGGTGTCTACAACATGAAAGCATGGATCCATCCTGCCTTGTATCAACAGTTCAGGCTGGTGGTGGTGGTGGTGTCATGGTGTGGGGAATATTTTCTTGGCACTCTTTGGGCCCCTTGGTACCAATTGAGCATCGTTGCAACGCCACAGCCTACCTGAGTATTGTTGCTGACCATGTCCATCCCTTTATGACCACAATGTACCCAACCCATGATGGCTACTTTCAGCAGGATAATGCGCCATGTCATAAAGCTGGAATCATCTCAGACTGGTTTCTTGAACATGACAATGAGTTCGCTGTACTCAAATGGCCTCCACAGTCACCAGATCTCAATCCAATAGAGCATCTTTGGGATGTGGTGGAACGGGAGATTCGCATCATGGATGTGCAGCCGACAAATCTGCGGCAACTGTGTGATGCCATCATGTCAATATGGACCAAACTCCCTGAGGAATGCTTCCAGCACCTTGTTGAATCTATGCCACGAAGAATTGAGGCAGTTCTGAAGGCAAAAGGGGGTCCAACCCGTTACTAGCATGGGGTACCTAATAAAGTGGCCGGTGAGTGTATATATATATATATATATATATATATATATATATATATATGCTTGTCGGGACTTTGATGCAATCAACTGGTTTCCTTATATAGGACATTTTATCCAATCTGTATAATCTGACCCAATCTGTATAATATGATTGAACTTGATTTTGTAAAGTGCCTTGAGATGACATGTTTCATGATTTGGCGCTATATAAATAAATAAATTGAATATATATATAATATTGGAAGAATTTTAGAGCAAACTTGATTTTTAAAGAATTTATTTATGAATTTAAAGAGAATAACATTTCCGAAATGTGCCCATGTAGGGATTTAAAATTTCCAGTAGATGGCAGTATTTGATTATATATGGATTTTTTACACACACACACACTTATATACATAAGCTTTACATTGAATGTAGCTAGTTGCGGAGCCAGAGGGGTGGCAGGGGTGGCATTTGCCATCCCCAACAGAGCCCTTGCCACCCCCTACTGCCACCCCACTGGAAATGGTAATTTTAACATATAATACTTATGAGATCGGCAAAGATTTGCCAGGAAAACTGTAATTTCCGACTGTCCCTGAAGGCAGCCCATGCAGTAGCAGCCTACATGCTGCGCACTGACGCTGTTCATTGGTTAAGCTGACATGTGGTTCCTGCTTGATCCAAAACACACCCGCGGCTTTAGAGTACACCGTTGAGGAGTTTTGCAGGTATTTACAACATTTTACCGCTCAGCGGTAACCGCTGTGTTACCTTCCTAATGAGAGGCGGCACTTGTCATACATTTCTAAAAAGAAAAAAAAAATGGTTGTGCACCGCTCCGTCCGTAGTGCCTCGTTTATTATATTAGCCATGCTAGTGCTGATAGATCGTGTTTTAGACAGATTCTTTTAACATATGTTTGAGTGCACATGCTGCCCTGTAATGTTTTATTAATTTGGCCAGGATATATCTCCCAGCTCTTGCTTGAAATGTGTGTGGTAAGAATATGTGAAAAACCATTGTTAAGTTTATAATGACTGAAATGTAAATAGGCTATGTCATATGAAAGCTTTGAATTATAACCTAACTAGTTATATTAATTAATTTAATTAATCTATTTTTAATTTAGTATTATTTTAGCTAGCTACAGAAAACTAAAAACTATAGTTTAAATAATATTTAAAATAGTGTTGTCTTTGCCATACAGTCATGGAGTCTAAATACCAGGCTGCCTTATTTTGTGTAGAGCCCAAATGAAGAGAAAAGAGAATATCTCACAGTTCTTCTTAAAGAGGCAAAAACCAGGGCCAGACCAGGACCAGACAGAACCCTGCAGCAGTGACCAACCTGGAGAAGCCAGCCAGGAGACACCAGGCCCAAGTGTATCACCAGCAGGTTAGAGGCTGTGACAGAGAGTTATTAAGTAGTAAAATCCAATAAGCCTAATTGTAAAGGTTAGCATGATGCTTTTTGCATTTTTTATTGTGTCTGTTTATGAACACAATTGAAACAAGTGGGCAGGGCCTATTTGCAAAAGTGTGAGAGTAGGGAGTAGCAAGATGGCGGTCAGTCACTAGGGGAGGTCACTGGCCGCCATCTTGCTACTCCGTTCTCACACAGAACCCCATAGCATTTGGTTGCAACAACAAGCAGTTTGGCTGTGTGAAAACGTTTCACAGGTAACTTTAAAGTCAGTGGATGTTATACTTACTATACAAATTACTTTTGTTTAGGTAACACTTTATTTGTGCCTAAGATTTACATGATACTGTCATAAACAGAGGCTGCACAGTGAAGCAGTGAGAAGTGTTGTTGCCTTCTGGGTTCAATCACCTGGGTCTTTCAAATCCTCCCGGGTCTTTCAAATCCTCCTGGGTCTTTCAAATCCTCTGGGTCTTTCTGCATGAAGTTTGAATGTTCTACCTGTGCATGCGTAGGTTCACTCCGGGTACGCTGGCTTCCTCCCACAGTTCAAAAACATGACTGTTAGTTTAATTGGCTTCTCTAAATTGTCCTTAGGTGTGAGTGTGTGCAAGAATGGTTGTTTGTCCTGTCTGTCTCTGTGTTGCCCTGTGACAGATTGCCGACCTGTCCTGTAACCCGCCTCTCGCTCAGTGAACGCTGTGTGTATATATATATATATATATATATATATATATATATATATATATATATATATATATATATATATATATATATATACACACAGAAAGCTATATACACGGTAGACTGTGCGTTAATGTAACGCAAGGTCTGGAGATGCTACGTTGGTGTAGCTTGTACGACCTGAACAGGGGAGAGAGGCAGAGTCAAGTGTCACGGGGCCTCTGGGCCGTGTTAATAAGGCTGGTAGCGGATGGGAAAAAACTGTTTTTGTGTCGTGAGGTTTTGGTCCTGATGGACCGCTGCCTCCTGCCAGAAGGAAGTGTCTGAAATATTTTGTGACTGGGGTGTCACAAAATCGGCCACAATCTTCCCTGCACGCCTCAGAGTCCTAGAGGCTTACAGGTCCTGGAGAGATGGAAAATTGCAGCCAATCACCTTCTCTGCAGACCGGATGACACGCTGCAGTCTGCTCTTGTCTTTGGCGGTGGCACCAGCGTACCAGATGGTAATGGAGGAGGTGGTTTAGACACACCTTCTCCTTCAAAGAGTTTTCTTAATTTTCATAACTATGACAATTGTAGATTCACACTAAAGGCATCAAAACTATGAATTAACACATGTGGAATTATATACTTAACAAAAAAGTGTGAAACAACTGAAAATATGTCTTATATTCTAGGTTCTTCAAAGTAGCCACCTTTTGCTTTGATTACTGCTTCGTACACTCTTGGCATTCTCTTAATGAGCTTCAAGAGATAGTCACCTGAAATGGTTTTCCCTTCACAGGTGTCCCCTGTCAGGTTTAATAAGTGGGATGTCTTGCCTCTTATATGGGGTTGGGACCATCAGTTGTGTTGTGCAGAAGTCAAGTGGATACACAGCTTATAGTCCTACTGAATAAACTGTTAGAATTTGTATTATGGCAAGAAAAAAGCAGCTAAGTAAAGAAAAACAAGTGGCCATAATTACTTTAAGAACTGAAGGTCATTCAGTCCGAAAAATTGGGAAAACTTTGAAAGTGTCCCCAAGTGCAGTCGCAAAAACCATCAAGCGCTACAAAGAAACTGGCTCACACGAGGACCGCCCCAGGAAAGGAAGACCAAGAGTCACCTCTGCTGTGGAGGATAAATTCATCCTAGTCACCAGCCTCAGAAATCGCAGGTTGACAGCAGCTCAGATTAGAGACCAGGTCAATGCCACACAGAGTTCTAGCAGCAGACACATCTCTAGAACAACTGTTAGGAGACTGTGTGAATCAGGCCTTCATGGTAAAACAGCTGCTAGGAAACCACTGCTAAGGACAGGCAACAAGTAGAAGAGAATTGTTTGGGCTAAAGAACACAAGGAATGGACATTAGACCAGTGGAAATCTGTGCTTTGGTCTGATGAGTCCAAAGTTGAGATCTTTGGTTCCAACCATCGTGTCTTTGTGCGACGCAGAAAAGGTTTAACAGATGGACTCTATTCAATTCAATTCAATTGTATTTATATAGCGCCAATTCATGAAACATGTCATCTCGAGGCACTTTACAAAGTCAAAATCAATCATATTATACAGATTGGTCAAAAATTTCCTATATAAGGGAACCAGTTGATTGCTTCAAAGTCCCGACAAGCAGCATTCACTCCTGGAGAAGCATAGAGCTACAGGGAGAGACGTCTGCATTGTCCATGGCTTTGCAGCAATCCCTCATACTGAGCAAGCATGAAGCGACAGTCGAAAAAAAAACCCACCCATTAGCGGGAAGGAAAAACCTCCAGCAGAACCGGGCTCAGTATGAACGGTCATCTGCCTCGACCGACTGGGGGTTAAAGAATAAAGAGCAGAGACACAACAAGAGAGACAAACATGCACAGAAGCACACATTGATCCAGTAATCTGTTCTACATTAGATAGTAATAGCGGGTGATCTGTCTTCTCTGGATGATGTCACAGTTAACAGAACGTCAGATCAGGTGTACCTACTATGAAGAAAAAAGAGAGAGCAAAAAGTTAAAAGCTGAAATGACAACAGTCATTTCAATGTAATGCAATGCAAAACTGCATTGCATCTACTTTTTTTAGACAAATGCAAGAAAGTAATAAATATTATGACATGCTTAATTGGAAGGGAGTGGGGAGCAGATAGATGGTGCTGCTGTAGAAGGTCGTGAGGATGGGCGGGGACAGGTGGGCTCTCCTCATCCTCCGCAGTAAGTGCAAGCGCTTCTGTTCCCTCTTCTCCAGTGACATGGTGTTCACAAACCAGCTGAGGTTGTGTGTTATGTGCACCCCGAGGAATTTATTGCTGCTGGCCACCTCCACAGCTGAGCTGTTAATGAGAAGTGGAGCATGGCGAGGCCATTTCTTCCTGAAGTCCATGATGATCTCCTTCGTTTTCTCCACGTTCAGGATCAGTCCTGGTCCTGGTCCTGGTCGTTGTTGTCTCTAATCAGGCCCACCACCGTCGTGTCGTCTGCAAACTTCACGATGTGATTGGTGGTGAACCTGGGGACACAGTCGTGTGTCATCAGGGTGAACAGCAGGGGGCTCAGGACGCAGCCCTGAGGAAAGCCTGTGCTGAGGGTGATGACATCAGTGGTTTTCTGTCCGACCCAGACCAACTGAGGTCTGTTGGTGATGAAGTCTAGTAGGCAGTTGCGAACAGGTGTGCTGAAGCCCAGATGTTCCAGTTTTGATGGTGTTGAACGCTGAACTGAAGTCCAGGAACATGCTCAAGGGGGCGGTGCGTGGGTGGGCTTGGAACCCGTTAATAACTGCTTGCAGTTCTAGTTAGGGTTCCAAGCCCGCAGCGCAGGCGAACGGCTATGCCGTTCGTCTGCTCTGTGAGCAGAGAACCCTATTGTTTTTCTAGTGTTTTTAAATTATTTATTATTATTATTATTATTATTATTATTACGGGTAATTATTATTCTCCGCTAAAACGCGTTGGGCGGCCCATGCAGATTTGTAACGAACCTATTGAATCAGGTATCCAAGTACAGAATGTGCACCGCTACTCAAACCCAGAAATTCAGACCCCTCAACAACTAGGGGGCGCTATAACAAAGGACAATGCGTTTTGGCCTATAACCACCAAACTACTGGTCCCACACTCAAAAACTTCACATCACTTTGTTTATTGGATGATTCTGCAAAATAAAGGGAATTGGCACACCCTTCGTTTCCCAGCTAGTTTTCGCGCTACATGGCTACAAAGGTTAAACCTTTCTTGTTTAACTCCTCCTACATTTTTTATGCAATCCGCGCAAAACTCCACATATAACAGCGTAATGGACAAATAAAAAAAGTGAACGCGCCGGATTTTTGAATTTTGACTTTTTCGAAAAGTAACGCTAAAATAAGTGATTGTTAGCTAGCTAGCTCTAAATGTAATTGCTGATTATTCTAAAACCATAACAGATTTTGACATGTCCTTCATAACCCATAGTCCAAATAAGATTTTGCACATGTGACCCGCGTTTGAGGATCGTCCATCACTAGGGGGCGCTGTGATGTCAAGAAATCTACTACGCAAGAATGGCTGATCGGATTTTTACAAAACCTTCTTCATCCCCTTCCAGTTATACCCCTGAACTCAGGTATTAAATATGGTAATTATTAAAACAAGTGGGCGGGGCCTATTTCCAAAAGTGTTAAAAAACCTGGAGAATAATAAAAACAATAAAGTAAAGAATAAAAAATGCTTTAAAATCAATTTTTTGATCCCAGATTTTCAGGATGTATTCTGTGAATAAGGTGTAACAATTCTCTCACTGCATGTATTGTTTTTTTTTGAAGTGCTACACTCTGAATTTTTAAAAGTTTGTAAAATGGAGAAATCAATGTATTTTCCACAAATATTGTTCAACCCCCCAAAATATGGCCTCTATTTGTAAAGCACATGCAGAATAAACATGGATTTCAGTTTGGTAAAAATCCAGGCGAGTTTGACCAATTTACAAGACTTTGAAAATAAATGGTACAAGACTATAAAGTTTAATATTTTATTTCTCTGAATCCATTTTTTTAATGACCATAAAAAAATCCTGTGGTTAGATAAAGCACTCTTTGAGATCCATGAATATTTTCAGAATTTTAGAGCCAACCGTTGATTATTAACGAATTTATGAAGTTTGTGATCAGTTCACAGCTTTCATCATCCAGAGCTCTGACTGCAGAGCTTTGAACAGGGCGGCCATTTTGCCCATATTTGGGCACATCACAGGAAGTGACGTCAAAGCAGCCATCTTAGGTCAGACCAAGCTGCCATCTTAGGTCAGACCATAGAGAACACAGACATGAATACGTAGACGCCGCGTCCTCGGTTGAGAGGCGTGCCGACAGAGCTGCCATCTTAGGTCAGACCAAGCTGCAGTCAGACAGAATACAAGTCATTACAGGAAAATGTACTTTATGTTTTCAGACACTCTGAATCCGGTGAATTCTCACCCGATTTCCAGATAAATCAACTGACTGAAAACGTCACCCCTTTAGGGGCTACATGGGACCAATTGATTGAATTAAATTATTGTCTAACTTAATAAATAATTTCGATTTTGTATTGAAAGTAAGCAAACTTCCAGAGCTACGTCCCAGGAAGCCCGACTTTTACTCCGCTTATGGGTGCGCAAATAAAAGGACACTAGGAACCAGATCCTGGGGAATTACCTTCCATAAGTAAGATTTTATGATAGATCATCCTCATGCTTTACAGTTACAGTTTTCCGGCATAAACACAATATGTGCTAATGGGTACAGCGATGGAAGTAGAGAAAAGTACATTAAACACCAAAAACAAACAAAATGGTCCTAAATTACTGGATAGACATGATTTGTGGGGAGTGGGGGGGGAAGCCCGTGCTGAGGGTGATTAGGTTTTTTGTTGATTTCTTTTTGTTGATAATTGCTGTTGTCTATAGATCGGTGTCTGTGTATATAGCTTAAATATATATATATATATATATATATATATATATATATATATATATATATATACATATATATATATATATATATATATATGCTTGTCGGGACTTTGATGCAATGAACTGGTTTCCTTATATAGGACATTTTATTCAATCTGTATAATCTGACCCAATCTGTATAATATGATTGAACTTGATTTTGTAAAGTGCCTTGAGATGACATGTTTCATGATTTGGCGCTATATAAATAAATAAATTGAATATATATATAATATTGGAAGAATTTTAGAGCAAACTGTTGATTTTTAAAGAATTTATTTATGAATTTAAAGAGAATAACATTTCCGAAATGTGCCCATGTAGGGATTTAAAATTTACAGTAGATGGCAGTATTTGATTATATATGGATTTTTTACACACACACACACACTTATATACATAAGCTTTACATTGAATGTAGCTAGTTGCGGAGCCAGAGGGGTGGCAGGGGTGGCATTTGCCACCCCCAACAGAGCCCTTGCCACCCCCTACTGCCACCCCACTGGAAATGGTAATTTTAACATATAATACTTATGAGATCGGCAAAGATTTGCCAGGAAAACGGTAATTTCCGACTGTCCCTGAAGGCAGCCCATGCAGTAGCAGCCTACATGCTGCGCACTGACGCAGTTCATTGGTTAAGCTGACATGTGGTTCCTGCTTGATCCAAAACACACCCGCAACTTTAGAGTACACCGTTGAGGAGTTTTGCAGGTATTTACAACATTTTACAGCTCAGCGGTAACCGCTGTGTTACCTTCCTAATGAGAGGCGGCACTTGTCATACATTTCTAAAAAGAAAAAAAAAATGGTTGTGCACCGCTCCGTCCGTAGTGCCTCGTTTATTATATTAGCCATGCTAGTGCTGATAGATCGTGTTTTAGACAGATTCTTTTAACATATGTTTGAGTGCACATGCTGCCCTGTAATGTTTTATTAATTTGGCCAGGATATATCTCCCAGCTCTTGCTTGAAATGTGTGTGGTAAGAATATGTGAAAAACCATTGTTAAGTTTATAATGACTGAAATGTAAATAGGCTATGTCATATGAAAGCTTTGAATTATAACCTAACTAGTTATATTAATTAATTTAATTAATCTATTTTTAATTTAGTATTATTTTAGCTAGCTACAGAAAACTAAAAACTATAGTTTAAATAATATTTAAAATAGTGTTGTCTTTGCCATACAGTCATGGAGTCTAAATACCAGGCTGCCTTATTTTGTGTAGAGCCCAAATGAAGAGAAAAGAGAATATCTCACAGTTCTTCTTAAAGAGGCAAAAACCAGGGCCAGACCAGGACCAGACAGAACCCTGCAGCAGTGACCAACCTGGAGAAGCCAGCCAGGAGACACCAGGCCCAAGTGTATCACCAGCAGGTTAGAGGCTGTGACAGAGAGTTATTAAGTAGTAAAATCCAATAAGCCTAATTGTAAAGGTTAGCATGATGCTTTTTGCATTTTTTATTGTGTCTGTTTATGAACACAATTGAAACAAGTGGGCAGGGCCTATTTGCAAAAGTGTGAGAGTAGGGAGTAGCAAGATGGCGGCCAGTCACTAGGGGAGGTCACTGGCCGCCATCTTGCTACTCCGTTCTCACACAGAACCCCATAGCATTTGGTTGCAACAACAAGCAGTTTGGCTGTGTGAAAACGTTTCACAGGTAACTTTAAAGTCAGTGGTTGTTATACTTACTATACAAATTACTTTTGTTTTGGTAACACTTTATTTGTGCCTAAGATTTACATGATACTGTCATAAACAGAGGCTGCACAGTGAAGCAGTGAGAAGTGTTGTTGCCTTCTGGGTTCAATCACCTGGGTCTTTCAAATCCTCCCGGGTCTTTCAAATCCTCCCGGGTCTTTCAAATCCTCCTGGGTCTTTCAAATCCTCCCGGGTCTTTCAAATCCTCTGGGTCTTTCTGCATGAAGTTTGAATGTTCTACCTGTGCATGCGTAGGTTCACTCCGGGTACGCTGGCTTC
Source organism: Fundulus diaphanus (assembly GCA_037039145.1). Classification (NCBI taxonomy): domain Eukaryota; kingdom Metazoa; phylum Chordata; class Actinopteri; order Cyprinodontiformes; family Fundulidae; genus Fundulus; species Fundulus diaphanus. Next base: position 57,066,563 of record CM073133.1, on the reverse strand, counting down.
CTCCCACAGTTCAAAAACATGACTGTTAGTTTAATTGGCTTCTCTAAATTGTCCTTAGGTGTGAGTGTGTGCAAGAATGGTTGTTTGTCCTGTCTGTCTCTGTGTTTCCCTGTGACAGATTGCCGACCTGTCCAGGGTGTAACCCGCCTCTCGCTCAGTGAACGCTGTGTGTATATATATATATATATATATATATATATATATATATATATATATACACACACAGAAAGCTATATACACGGTAGACTGTGCGTTAATGTAACGCAGAAGGTCTGGAGATGCTACGTTGGTGTAGCTTGTAGGACCTGAACAGGGGAGAGAGGCAGAGTCAAGTGTCACGGGGCCTCTGGGCCGTGTTAATAAGGCTGGTAGCGGATGGGAAAAAACTGTTTTTGTGTCGTGAGGTTTTGGTCCTGATGGACCGCTGCCTCCTGCCAGAAGGAAGTGTCTGAAATATTTTGTGACTGGGGTGTCACAAAATCGGCCACAATCTTCCCTGCACGCCTCAGAGTCCTAGAGGCTTACAGGTCCTGGAGAGATGGAAAATTGCAGCCAATCACCTTCTCTGCAGACCGGATGACACGCTGCAGTCTGCTCTTGTCTTTGGCGGTGGCACCAGCGTACCAGATGGTAATGGAGGAGGTGGTTTAGACACACCTTCTCCTTCAAAGAGTTTTCTTAATTTTCATAACTATGACAATTGTAGATTCACACTAAAGGCATCAAAACTATGAATTAACACATGTGGAATTATATACTTAACAAAAAAGTGTGAAACAACTGAAAATATGTCTTATATTCTAGGTTCTTCAAAGTAGCCACCTTTTGCTTTGATTACTGCTTCGTACACTCTTGGCATTCTCTTAATGAGCTTCAAGAGATAGTCACCTGAAATGGTTTTCCCTTCACAGGTGTCCCCTGTCAGGTTTAATAAGTGGGATGTCTTGCCTCTTATATGGGGTTGGGACCATCAGTTGTGTTGTGCAGAAGTCAAGTGGATACACAGCTTATAGTCCTACTGAATAAACTGTTAGAATTTGTATTATGGCACGAAAAAAGCAGCTAAGTAAAGAAAAACAAGTGGCCATAATTACTTTAAGAACTGAAGGTCATTCAGTCCGAAAAATTGCGAAAACTTTGAAAGTGTCCCCAAGTGCAGTCGCAAAAACCATCAAGCGCTACAAAGAAACTGGCTCACACGAGGACCGCCCCAGGAAAGGAAGACCAAGAGTCACCTCTGCTGTGGAGGATAAATTCATCCTAGTCACCAGCCTCAGAAATCGCAGGTTGACAGCAGCTCAGATTAGAGACCAGGTCAATGCCACACAGAGTTCTAGCAGCAGACACATCTCTAGAACAACTGTTAGGAGACTGTGTGAATCAGGCCTTCATGGTAAAACAGCTGCTAGGAAACCACTGCTAAGGACAGGCAACAAGTAGAAGAGAATTGTTTGGGCTAAAGAACACAAGGAATGGACATTAGACCAGTGGAAATCTGTGCTTTGGTCTGATGAGTCCAAAGTTGAGATCTTTGGTTCCAACCATCGTGTCTTTGTGCGACGCAGAAAAGGTTTAACAGATGGACTCTATTCAATTCAATTCAATTGTATTTATATAGCGCCAATTCATGAAACATGTCATCTCGAGGCACTTTACAAAGTCAAAATCAATCATATTATACAGATTGGTCAAAAATTTCCTATATAAGGGAACCAGTTGATTGCTTCAAAGTCCCGACAAGCAGCATTTACTCCTGGAGAAGCATAGAGCTACAGGGAGAGACGTCTGCATTGTCCATGGCTTTGCAGCAATCCCTCATACTGAGCAAGCATGAAGCGACAGTCGAAAAAAAACCCCACCCATTAGCGGGAAGGAAAAACCTCCAGCAGAACCGGGCTCAGTATGAACGGTCATCTGCCTCGACCGACTGGGGGTTACATAAGACAGAGCAGAGACACAACAACAGAGACAAACAAGCACAGAAGCACACATTGATCCAGTAATCTGTTCTGCATTAGATAGTAATAGCGGGTGATCTGTCTTCTCTGGATGATGTCACAGTTAACAGAACGTCAGATCAGGTGTACCTACTATGAAGAAAAAAGAGAGAGAACAGAAAGTTAAAAGCTGAAATGACAACAGTCATTTCAATGTAATGCAATGCAAAACTGCATTGCATCTACTTTTTTTAGACAAATGCAAGGAAGTAATAAATATAATGACATGCTTAATTGGAAGGGAGTGGGGAGCAGATAGATGGTGCTGCTGTAGAAGGTCGTGAGGATGGGCGGGGGCAGGTGGTCTCTCCTCATCCTCCGCAGTAAGTGCAAGCGCTTCTGTGCCCTCTTCTCCAGTGACATGGTGTTCACAAACCAGCTGAGGTTGTGTGTTATGTGCACCCCGAGGAATTTATTGCTGCTGACCACCTCCACAGCTGAGCTGTTAATGAGAAGTGGAGCATGGCGAGGCCATTTCTTCCTGAAGTCCATGATGATCTCCTTCGTTTTCTCCACGTTCAGGATCAGTCCTGGTCCTGGTCCTGGTCGTTGTCGTCTCTAATCAGGCCCACCACCGTCGTGTCGTCTGCAAACTTCACGATGTGATTGGTGGTGAACCTGGGGACACAGTCGTATGTCATCAGGGTGAACAGCAGGGGGCTCAGGACGCAGCCCTGAGGAAAGCCCGTGCTGAGGGTGATGACATCAGAGGTTTTCTGTCCGACCCGGACCAACTGAGGTCTGTTGGTGATGAAGTCTAGTAGGCAGTTGCGAACAGGTGTGCTGAAGCCCAGATGTTCCAGTTTTGATGGTGTTGAACGCTGAACTGAAGTCCAGGAACATGCTCAAGGGGGCGGTGCGTGGGTGGGCTTGGAACCCGTTAATAACTGCTTGCAGTTCTAGTTTATTAGGGTTCCAAGCCCGCAGCGCAGGCGAACGGCTATGCCGTTCGTCTGCTCTGTGAGCAGAGAACCCTATTGTTTTTCGTCTGTTTTTAAATTATTTATTATTATTATTATTATTATTATTACGGAATTAAAACGCGTTGTGCAGCCCAAGCGGATTTATAACGAACCTATTGAATCAGGTATCTAAGTACAGAATGTGCGCCTCTACTCAAACCCAGAAATTCAGACCCCTCAACAACTAGGGGGCGCTATAACAAAGGACAATGCGTTTCGGTCTATAACCACCAAACTACTGGTCCCACACTCAAAAACTTCACATCACTTTGTTTATTGGATGATTCTGCAAAATAAAGGGAATTGGCACACCCTTCGTTTCCCAGCTAGTTTTCGCGCTACATGGCTACAAAGGTTAAACCTTTCTTGTTAAACTCCTCCTTCATTTTTTCTGCAATCCGCGCAAAACTCCATATATAACCGTGTAATGGACAAATAAAAAAAGTTAACACGGCGGATTTTTGAATTTTGACTTTTTCGAAAAGTAACGCTAAAATAAGTGATTGTTAGCTAGCTAGCTCTAAATGTAATTGCTGATTATTCTAAAACCATAACAGATTTTGACATGTCCTTCATAACACATAGTCCAAATAAGATTTTGCACATGTGACCCGCGTTTGAGGATCGTCCATCACTAGGGGGCGCTGTGATGTCAAGAAATCTACTACGCAAGAATGGCTGATCGGATTTTTACAAAACCTTCTTTATTGCCTTCCAGGCATACCCCTGAACTGAAGTATTAAATATGGTAATGATTGAAACAAGTGGGAAGGGCATATTTGCAAAAGTGTGAGAGTAGGGAGTAGCAAGATGGCGGCCAGTCACTAGGAGAGGTCACCGGCGGCCATCTTGCTACTCCCTTCTCACACAGAACCCCATAGCATTTGGTTGCAACAACAAGCAGTTTGGCTGTGTGAAAACGTTTCACAGGTAATTTTACAGTCAGTGGATATTATACTTACTATACAAATTACTTTTGTTTAGGTAACACTTTATTTGTGCCTAAGATTTACATGATACTGTCATAAACAGAGGCTGCACAGTGAAGCAGTGAGTAGTGTTGTTGCCTTCTGGGTTCAAATTCTCCTGGGTCTTTCAAATCCTCTGGGTCTTTCTGCGTGGAGTTGAATAGAATGTTCTACCTGTGCATGCGTGGGGTCACTCCGGGTACTCCGGCTTACTCCCACAGTTCAAAAACATGACTGTTAGTTTAATTGTCCTTAGGTGTGAGTGTGTGCAACAATGGTTGTTTGCCCTGTCTGTCTCTGTGTTGCCCTGTGACAGATTGCCGACCTGTCCAGGGTGTAACCCGCCTCTCGCTCAGTGAACGCTGTATATATATATATATATATATATATATATATAATATATATATATATATATCCTCCTGAGAACCAAAGAAAAAAAGTGTGTTACATCTTCTTTTTTTGTGTGATTTCCCATGTATTTGGACCTAAAAAAACACATTACAATTTAAATTTTTTTAAATATATTTTTAATTTTAATTTTATAGCATGTCCACTGTGGAGGACAACAGGACAATTTGCATGGGGAAATAGAACAGGCTTTAGAAAATAAAAAAATGAAAAAAGATTGTCTTGAAAGTGATATTTACCTAAGAACTTTGACATTTGATAAAAACAATTAAAATTCTGTAACTTTGTTCTGTTGTTTGATACTTGCAACAGAAAAAATACATGTATTTAGTTCAACAATAAACTATAAGACATAGAACTAAGCAGTTCTGCATTTCATCTTCCTCTGGATATTTTAGCTGTGATAATCCTGTCTGACTTGGGCAATGGCCTGTGAATGGGATGATTTGCTTATCAATGCACACTTTGTCACACCTTGGAAGGCTGAGACAACCTTGCCTCACACGGTCAAGCAATGGTCTGACTCTCCAAAGAATGTCTGACTTCTTTGTCTCTTCAGTCACATCCAAGTCATTCACAATCTTAAGTGAGCTTCTTAGCTTGTAGAACCTGTCCCTTGGCATCTACTTGCTAATGACTGGTAGCCTACTTTGTTTTTTTTTTTTAGCCCAAAACATTTTGTTTTGGGCTAAAAAAAAATGCATTTGAAGGATGCAAGTACCCGGTTCGATCCCCAGTGCCTACATTCAGGATCCCTGAGCAAGACCCTTAACCCCTGATTGCTCCCCGGGCGCCGCACATGGCAGCCCACTGCTCCCCAAGGGTGATGGGTTAAAAGCAGAGAACAAATTTTGTTGTAATGTAGGTTTCAATGTATGTTTCAATGACAATAAAGATGATATTACTATTATTACTATTACTAGCTGTGGCGTGCACAGACATTTTGGGGGGCAGGTGCTCAGGAGGGGGGGGGGCACTTTTTAGCGCACATGGAACACTTAATTATATATATAAAAAAATACACACGCATGTTGAATGAAATTTGACTTTTATTTGTAACATTCTCTAAACGTGAGTTTTCAATGGAAAAAAGTCACACCACCAACAGAACAGACTAAAGCGTACTACTTTAAAGCAGCATCCTCCTTGGTGCCATGTCTGTAATATTCTGAGTTCTGTTCTGGTTTATGTTAGTTTTAGTTTTCCTTCTCTCTCCTGTCTTTTATTATCTGGCTGTTTTTGAGTTCTGTCTAGTCTGGATTCTTGTTTAGATTCTTGTTTACTGTTTTAGTTATGTCTTCAGAAGCTTCTTAGTTTAGGTTTGAATTTTTGATCTGTTCTTGTTTTGAGCCTCAGCACTGATGTCTGGTCTAATTACTTACTCTGCACACCTGCTTAACTCCACCCCTGCTGCAATCACCTTTCACCGGCTTCACCTGATTCCACCTCCATATAAACTGCTGAGACCAGACATCAGTGCCAGGTTGTCTGTTGAGTTTATGGGTGAGTCGTCTCCTGCAACATTCTTTGTATGTTTTTCAATTTTCAATTTCAATTCAATTCAATTTTATTTATATAGCGCCAATTCATGAAACACGTCATCTCAAGGCACTTTACAAGTTAGGTTCAATCATATTATACAGATTGGGTCAGATTATACAGATTGGTCAAAAAATGTTCCTATATAAGAAAACCAGCTGAGTGCATCAAAGTCCCGACAAGCAGCATTCACTCCTGGAGAAGCATAGAGCTACAGGGAGAGACGTCTGCATTGTACATGGCTTTGCAGCAATCCGTCATACTGAGCAAGCATGAAGCGACAGTGGAAAGAAAAACCACCCATTAGCGGGAAGGAAAAACCTCCAGCAGAACCGGGGTCAGTATGAACGGTCATCTGCCTCGACCGACTGGGGGTTAAAGAAGACAGAGCAGAGACACAACAAGAGAGACAAAAAAGCACAGAAGCACACATTGATCCAGTAATCTGTTCTACATTAGATGGTAATAGCGGGTGATCTGTCTTCTCTGGATGATGTCACAGTTAACAGAACGTCAGATCAGGTGTACCTACTATGAAGAAAAAAGAGAGAGCAAAAAGTTAAAAGCTGAAATGACAACAGTCATTTCAATGTAATGCAATGCAAAACTGCATTGCATCTACTTTTTTTAGACAAATGCAAGAAAGTAATAAATATTATGACATGCTTAATTGGAAGGGAGTGGGGAGCAGATAGATGGTGCTGCTGTAGAAGGTCGTGAGGATGGGCGGGGACAGGTGGGCTCTCCTCATCCTCCGCAGTAAGTGCAAGCGCTTCTGTGCCCTCTTCTCCAGTGACATGGTGTTCACAAACCAGCTGAGGTTGTGTGTTATGTGCACCCCGAGGAATTTATTGCTGCTGACCACCTCCACAGCTGAGCTGTTAATGAGAAGTGGAGCATGGCGAGGCCATTTCTTCCTGAAGTCCATGATGATCTCCTTCGTTTTCTCCACGTTCAGGATCAGTCCTGGTCCTGGTCGTTGTCGTCTCTAATCAGGCCCACCACCGTCGTGTCGTCTGCAAACTTCACAATGTGATTGGTGGTGAACCTGGGGACACAGTCGTGTGTCATCAGGGTGAACAGCAGGGGGCTCAGGACGCAGCCCTGAGGAAAGCCCGTGCTGAGGGTGATGACATCAGAGGTTTTCTGTCCGACCCGGACCAACTGAGGTCTGTTGGTGATGAAGTCTAGTAGGCAGTTGCGAACAGGTGTGCTGAAGCCCAGATTTTCCAGTTTTGATGGTGTTGAACGCTGAACTGAAGTCCAGGAACATGCTCTAGGGGGCGGTGCGTGGGTGGGCTTGGAACCCGTTAATAACTGCTTGCAGTTCTAGTTATTATTATTATTATTACGGAATTAAAACGCGTTGTGCAGCCCAAGCGGATTTATAACGAACCTATTGAATCAGGTATCTAAGTACAGAATGTGCGCCTCTACTCAAACCCAGAAATTCAGACCCCTCAACAACTAGGGGGCGCTATAACAAAGGACAATGCGTTTCGGCCTATAACCACCAAACTACTGGTCCCACACTCAAAAACTTCACATCACTTTGTTTATTGGATGATTCTGCAAAATAAAGGGAATTGGCACACCCTTCGTTTCCCAGCTAGTTTTCGCGCTACATGGCTACAAAGGTTAAACCTTTCTTGTTAAACTCCTCCTACATTTTTTGTGCAATCCGTGCAAAACTCCATATATAACCGTGTAATGGACAAATAAAAAAAATTAACGCGGCAGATTTTTGAATTTTGACTTTTTCGAAAAGTAACGCTAAAATAAGTGATTGTTAGCTAGCTAGCTCTAAATGTAATTGCTGATTATTCTAAAACCATAACAGATTTTGACATGTCCTTCATAACCCATAGTCCCAATAAGATTTTGCACATGTGACCCGCGTTTGAGGATCGTCCATCACTAGGGGGCGCTGTGATGTCAAGAAATCTACTACGCAAGAATGGCTGATCGGATTTTTACAAAACCTTCTTCATCCCCTTCCAGTCATAACCCTTAACTCAGGAATTAAATATGGTACTGATTGAAACAAGTGGGCGGGGCCTATTTCCAAAAGTGTGAAAAAAACCTTCAAAACTTCAAAAAATTACCAAAAATCCATTTTGTGGTGTAACGATCTCAGATTTTCAGGATGTATTCCTTGAATAAGGTGTAACAATTCTCTCACTGCATGTATTGAGGTTTCTGAAAGTTGCACACTCTGATTTTTTAAACGTTTGTAAAATGGAGAAATCAATGTATTTTCCACAAATATTGTTCAATCCCAATAAAAATGGCCACTATTTGTAAAGCACATTCAGACTTAATGTGTACTTGAGTTTGGTAAAAATCCAGGCGATTTTGAACTATTTAAAAGACTTTGAAATTCACATGTGCAAGACTATAAAGGTTAATATTTTTTTTCTCTGAAACGCTTTTTTCAATGAGCGTTTAAAAAATCACATAGTTAGATAAAGCACTCTTGGACATACGTGAATATTTTCAGAATTTCAGAGCAAACCGTTGATTTTTAACGATTTAATGAATTTTATGATCTGGTCACAGCTCTCACCATCCAGAGCTCTGACCATCCAGAACTGTGAACAGGGCGGCCATTTTGCCCATATATGGGCACATCACAGGATGTGACGTCACATTCCGTGATTTTCTAAGCTGAGCAGAAACTTGAAGAGGGAGGATAGCTTTTAGAGTTTTGAAAAGAACACATAATTAAAAAAAAAATACTGAATGTAAAAAAGATCAAGCAGAAGCAAGGAAAGTTATTTAGAAGGCAAAGAAGACAAAATGGAGAGTTTTTTGTGATTCAATGGGCAGAACAACTCCTATAGCTAAGGTATGGGGAATGATTAAGAAAATGAAGGGAAATAGACCAGAGAGAACATATCCAGTTCTAAAACATGAAGGAACAGCAGTAACAAATGAGGAAAAAGTAGAAGTAATGGCAAGAACATTTGCAAAGATCCATAGTTCAGATATCAATCAGACTTATTCCAAAAGTAACACTATGATATAATATGGATAAATAGATAGATAGATAGATAGATAGATAGATAGATAGATATGAAAAGGAGTAATAGCATTATTGGTTTAAAGGTCAATCTAAATGAAGAACATTCATTATATATATATATAAACACTTTTATTTGGGTGTGATTAATTATTTCACAGTCCTAATTTATTTATATTTACATACATACTTTTATAATATGAATATTACTGTTATAATAAAATATGAAATGCTGACAAAAAAGGCTTATTGTGTGGAAACCTCTTGGTGTAGAAGCATAATCCAGGTTTCAAATTAAAGGTAACACTTTGAAGTTTCATGTAGACTATTCGGATTATATATCAGGAGTAATTACACAAAGGTTCCTATTTTTAATCCATTATAAAAGTGAAATTTATTTGCTATTAAAATTGGTACAATAGTCCCCTTCACAAGTATATATAGATGTAGCATGTTGAAATCCCCACCTACACTACTGTGATGGTATACACATGGAAGACAGAGATTTAAAAAATGACCCAAAAAACATAGCTTGGCTAATGCCCTTTGAAAAGGACGATTTTATTGAGCTTCTGTTGCATGTTGTTGCTCTGTAAGCTAAGGTTAGTTATTTTGGCAATTTGGTGCAGCCTTAACTTAAAAAACAAGGACACAACCAACGTTAACAGCGTTTGGTGGTGGCTGTCTATGCCATACTGTGTTTCTCCGATGTGCTCTCTGAGCACAAACACATCCTCTGACCCTATCCACTTCCTTACAATGTACACGACCTCTAGCACTTTGATGGCCTGTGATCGTCTGGTACATGAGGTCTGACGAATGACCCACTCTGCTGCCCTGACTACCATCACTGTGCCTTGTGATGGAATCACCAGACCTCCATTGTTTTTTAACTTCAGCAGGTGGTAGCTCTGGTCCTTGATGGCAGATGCAGCATCTGTTACCAAGCTGGCACGGCAGACATCACAGGACAGCTTTTTCAGAGCCCGTCGCACAACAAATCCTGAAATAAGAGTTGGTATATTAAAATAATTTATAATAACCATGGGGAAATTAAGGGAACATTTATCTTTTTGGACCATTGTGAGATTGATTTCCCTCAAATTTACACCAAAGATTAATTGTCATACAATCGTTATTGGTGTCAGTAAAACCTATATAATTGACCAGTGGTCTCAGGCTTGATAACTTGCGCAAGTAGCCGTGATGCACAACTATGCTGCATGATTAAGTCATTTTTCGACAAGAAAATCTGCAATTTCGACATGTTCAAGCATCAAGAATTATAGCCACGTTCATAACGTTTGTAAGAAACCAAACTGTTTGTAAATCCGTCAAGAATTCAATGAGATAAGAGTATTTGTGTTCGTGCTGATCACTCACCTTACATTAGGTACCACAGAGCACGCCAGAAAGCTTGTCTGAGGCAAGATGGCCGCCGGTGATGACGTTTGAGACTACGCCGTAAGACATCTAGCCTTTATTATGGATATCTATGGTCAGAATGCTCTCTATGGTACTTGTGTAGAGGGTTGTGAGGATGGGCGGGGGCTGTTGGGCTCTCCTCATCCTCCGCAGGAAGTACAAGCGCTTCTGTGCCCTCCTCACCAGATGTGGTGTTTACAGACCAGGTGAGGTTGTCCGTGATGTGCACCCCGAGGAATTTGGTGCTGCTAACCACCTCCACAGCTGAGCTGTTGATGAGTTTGTGTCAACTGCGAACTTCATGATGTGATTGGGGGTGAACCTGGGGGTGCAGTCGTGTGTCATCAGAGTAAACAGCAGGGGGCTGCGGACACAGCCCTGAGGGGAGCCCGTGCTGAGGGTGATGACATCAGAGGTGGTCTGTCAGACCCGGACCGACAGTGGTCAGGAGGTGAGGAAGTGATGTGGGGTGTGCTGAAGCCCAGATGTTCCAGTTTTTCAACCAGATGCTGTGGGATGAGGGTGTTGAACGCTGTAGTCCAGGAACATGCTCAAAGGGGGCGGAGCGTAGACGGGCTTGGAACCCGTTAATAACTGCTTGCAGTTCTAGTTTATTAGGGTTCCAAGCCCGCAGCGCAGGCGAACGGCTATGCCGTTCGTCTGCTCTGTGAGCAGAGAACCCTATTGTTTTTCTAGTGTTTTTAAATTATTTATTATTATTAGGGTTCCAAGCCCGCAGCGCAGGCGAACGGCTATGCCGTTCGTCTGCTCTGTGAGCAGAGAACCCTATTGTTTTTCGTGTGTTTTTAAATTATTAGGGTTCCAAGCCCGCAGCGCAGGCGAACGGCTATGCCGTTCGTCTGCTCTGTGAGCAGAGAACCCTATTGTTTTTCTAGTGTTTTTAAATTATTTATTATTATTATTACGGGTAATTATTATTCTCCGCTAAAACGCGTTGGGCGGCCCATGCGGATTTGTAACGAACCTATTGAATCAGGTATCCAAGTACAGAATGTGCACCGCTACTCAAACCCAGAAATTCAGACCCCTCAACAACTAGGGGGCGCTATAACAAAGGACAATGCGTTTTGGCCTATAACCACCAAACTACTGGTCCCACACTCAAAAACTTCACATCACTTTGTTTATTGGATGATTCTGCAAAATAAAGGGAATTGGCACACCCTTCGTTTCCCAGCTAGTTTTCGCGCTACATGGCTACAAAGGTTAAACCTTTCTTGTTAAACTCCTCCTACATTTTTTATGCAATCCGCGCAAAACTCCATATATAACCGCGGAATGGACAAATAAAAAAAGTTAACACGCCAGATTTTTGAATTTTGACTTTTTCGAAAAGTAACGCTAAAATAAGTGATTGTTATCTAGCTAGCTCTAAATGTAATTGCTGATTATTCTAAAACCATAACAGATTTTGACATGTCCTTCATAACCCAGAGTCCAAATAAGATTTTGCACATGTGACCCGCGTTTGAGGATCGTCCGTCACTAGGGGGCGCTGTGATGTCAAGAAATCTACTACGCAAGAATGGCTGATCGGATTTTTACAAAACCTTCTTCATCCCCTTCCAGTCATACCCCTGAACTCAGGTATTAAATATGGTAATGATTAAAACAAGTGGGCGGGGCCTATTTCCAAAAGTGTTAAAAAACCTGGAGAATAATAAAAACAATAAAGTAAAGAATAAAAAATGCTTTAAAATCAATTTTTTGATCCCAGATTTTCAGGATGTATTCTGTGAATAAGGTGTAACAATTCTCTCACTGCATGTATTGTTTTTTTTTGAAGTGCTACACTCTGAATTTTTAAAAGTTTGTAAAATGGAGAAATCAATGTATTTTCCACAAATATTGTTCAACCCCCCAAAATATGGCCTCTATTTGTAAAGCACATGCAGAATAAACATGGATTTCAGTTTGGTAAAAATCCAGGCGAGTTTGACCAATTTACAAGACTTTGAAAATAAATGGTACAAGACTATAAAGTTTAATATTTTATTTCTCTGAATCCATTTTTTTAATGACCATAAAAAAAATCCTGTGGTTAGATAAAGCACTCTTTGAGATCCATAAATATTTTCAGAATTTTAGAGCCAACCGTTGATTATTAACGAATTTATGAAGTTTGTGATCAGTTCACAGCTTTCATCATCCAGAGCTCTGACTGCAGAGCTTTGAACAGGGCGGCCATTTTGCCCATATTTGGGCACATCACAGGAAGTGACGTCAAAGCAGCCATCTTAGGTCAGACCAAGCTGCCATCTTAGGTCAGACCATAGAGAATACAAGTCAATTGAGGAAAATGTACTTTATGTTTCAGACACTCTGAATCCGGTGAATTCTCACCCGATTTCCATTAAATCAACTGACTGAAAACGTCACCCCTTTAGGGGCTACATGGGACCAATTGATTGAATTAAACGATTGTCTAACTTAATAAATAATTTCGGTTTTGTATTGAAAGTAAGCAAACTTCCAGAGCTACGTCCCAGGAAGCCAGACTTTTACTCCGCTTATGGGTGCGCATATAAAAGGACACCAGGAACCAGATCCTGGGGAATTACCTTCCATAAGTAAGATTTTATGATAGATAATCCTCATGCTTTACAGTTACAGTGTTTCCGGCATAAACACAATATGTGCTAATGGGTACAGCGATGGAAGTAGAGAAAAGTACATTAAACACCAAAAACAAACAAAATGGTCCTAAATTACTGGATAAACATGATTTGTGGGGAGGTGGGGGGGGGGGAAGCCCGTGCTGAGGGTGATTAGGTTTTTTGTTGATTTCTTTTTGTTGATAATTGCTGTTGTCTGTAGATCGGTGTCTGTGTATATAGCTTATATATATATATATATATATATATATATATATATATATATATATATATATAATATATATATATATTATATATATATATATATATTATATATATATATATATATATATTATATATATATATATATATATATATATATATATAACATTGGAAGAATTTTAGAGCAAACTGTTGATTTTTAAAGAATTTATTTATGAATTTAAAGAGAATAACATTTCCGAAATGTGCCCATGTAGGGATTTAAAATTTCCAGTAGATGGCAGTATTTGATTATATATGGATTTTTTACACACACACACTTATATACATAAGCTTTACATTGAATGTAGCCAGTTGCGGAGCCAGAGGGGTGGCAGGGGTGGCATTTGCCACCCCCAACAGAGCCCTTGCCACCCCCTACTGCCACCCCACTGGAAATGGTAATTTTAACATATAATACTTATGAGATCGGCAAAGATTTGCCAGGAAAACTGTAATTTCCGACTGTCCCTGAAGGCAGCCCATGCAGTAGCAGCCTACATGCTGCGCACTGACGCTGTTCATTGGTTAAGCTGACATGTGGTTCCTGCTTGATCCAAAACACACCCGCGGCTTTAGAGTACACCGTTGAGGAGTTTTGCAGGTATTTACAACATTTTACCGCTCAGCGGTAACCGCTGTGTTACCTTCCTAATGAGAGGCGGCACTTGTCATACATTTCTAAAAAGAAAACAAAATGGTTGTGCACCGCTCCGTCCGTAGTGCCTCGTTTATTATATTAGCCATGCTAGTGCTGATAGATCGTGTTTTAGACAGATTCTTTTAACATATGTTTCAGTGCACATGCTGCCCTGTAATGTTTTATTAATTTGGCCAGGATATATCTCCCAGCTCTTGCTTGAAATGTGTGTGGTAAGAATATGTGAAAAACCATTGTTAAGTTTATAATGACTGAAATGTAAATAGGCTATGTCATATGAAAGCTTTGAATTATAACCTAACTAGTTATATTAATTAATTTAATTAATCTATTTTTAATTTAGTATTATTTTAGCTAGCTACAGAAAACTTAAAAACTATTGTTTAAATAATATTTAAAATAGTGTTGTCTTTGCCATACAGTCATGGAGTCTAAATACCAGGCTGCCTTATTTTGTGTAGAGCCCAAATGAAGAGAAAAGAGAATATCTCACAGTTCTTCTTAAAGAGGCAAAAACCAGGGCCAGACCAGGACCAGACAGAACCCTGCAGCAGTGACCAACCTGGAGAAGCCAGCCAGGAGACACCAGGCCCAAGTGTATCACCAGCAGGTTAGAGGCTGTGACAGAGAGTTATTAAGTAGTAAAATCCAATAAGCCTAATTCTAAAGGTTAGCATGATGCTTTTTGCATTTTTTATTGTGTCTGTTTATGAACACAATTGAAACAAGTGGGCAGGGCCTATTTGCAAAAGTGTGAGAGTAGGGAGTAGCAAGATGGCGGCCAGTCACTAGGAGAGGTCACTGGCCGCCATCTTGCTACTCCGTTCTCACACAGAACCCCATAGCATTTGGTTGCAACAACAAGCAGTTTGGCTGTGTGAAAACGTTTCACAGGTAACTTTACAGTCAGTGGATGTTATACTTACTATACAAATTACTTTTGATTTAGGTAACACTTTATTTGTGACTAAGATTTACATGATACTGTCATAAACAGAGGCTGCACAGTGAAGCAGTGAGAAGTGTTGTTGCCTTCTGGGTTCAATCACCTGGGTCTTTCAAATCCTCCCGGGTCTTTCAAATCCTCCCGGGGCTTTCAAATCCTCCTGGGTCTTTCAAATCCTCCCGGGTCTTTCAAATCCTCCTGGGTCTTTCAAATCCTCCCGGGTCTTTCAAATCCTCTGGGTCTTTCTGCATGGAGTTTGAATGTTCTACCTGTGCATGCGTAGGTTCACTCCGGGTACGCCGGCTTCCTCCCACAGTTCAAAAACATGACTGTTAGTTTAATTGGCTTCTCTAAATTGTCCTTAGGTGTGAGTGTGTGCAAGAATGGTTGTTTGTCCTGTCTGTCTCTGTGTTGCCCTGTGACAGATTGCCGACCTGTCCAGGGTGTAACCCGCCTCTCGCTCAGTGAACGCTGTGTATATATATATATATATATATATATATATATATATATATATATATATATACACACAGAAAGCTATATACACGGTAGACTGTGCGTTAATGTAACGCAGAAGGTCTGGAGATGCTACGTTGGTGTAGCTTGTAGGACCTGAACAGGGGAGAGAGGCAGAGTCAAGTGTCACGGGGCCTCTGGGCCGTGTTAATAAGGCTGGTAGCGGATGGGAAAAAACTGTTTTTGTGTCATGAGGTTTTGGTCCTGATGGACCGCTGCCTCCTGCCAGAAGGAAGTGTCTGAAATATTTTGTGACTGGGGTGTCACAAAATCGGCCACAATCTTCCCTGCACGCCTCAGAGTCCTGGAGGCTTACAGGTCCTGGAGAGATGGAAAATTGCAGCCAGTCACCTTCTCTGCAGACCGGATGACACGCTGCAGTCTGCTCTTGTCTTTGGCGGTGGCACCAGCGTACCAGATGGTAATGGAGGAGGTGGTTTAGACACACCTTCTCCTTCAAAGAGTTTTCTTAATTTTCATAACTATGACAATTGTAGATTCACACTAAAGGCATCAAAACTATGAATTAACACATGTGGAATTATATACTTAACAAAAAAGTGTGAAACAACTGAAAATATGTCTTATATTCTAGGTTCTTCAAAGTAGCCACCTTTTGCTTTGATTACTGCTTCGTACACTCTTGGCATTCTCTTAATGAGCTTCAAGAGATAGTCACCTGAAATGGTTTTCCCTTCACAGGTGTCCCCTGTCAGGTTTAATAAGTGGGATGTCTTGCCTCTTAAATGGGGTTGGGACCATCAGTTGTGTTGTGCAGAAGTCAAGTGGACACACAGCTGATAGTCCTACTGAATAAACTGTTAGAATTTGTATTATGGCAAGAAAAAAGCAGCTAAGTAAAGAAAAACGAGTGGCCATAATTACTTTAAGAACTGAAGGCCATTCAGTCCGAAAAATTGGGAAAACTTTGAAAGTGTCCCCAAGTGCAGTCGCAAAAACCATCAAGCGCTACAAAGAAACTGGCTCACACGAGGACCGCCCCAGGAAAGGAAGACCAAGAGTCACCTCTGCTGTGGAGGATAAATTCATCCTAGTCACCAGCCTCAGAAATCGCAGGTTGACAGCAGCTCAGATTAGAGACCAGGTCAATGCCACACAGAGTTCTAGCAGCAGACACATCTCTAGAACAACTGTTAGGAGACTGTGTGAATCAGGCCTGCATGGTAAAACAGCTGCTAGGAAACCACTGCTAAGGACAGGCAACAAGTAGAAGAGAATTGCTTGGGCTAAAGAACACAAGGAATGGACATTAGACCAGTGGAAATCTGTGCTTTGGTCTGATGAGTCCAAAGTTGAGATCTTTGGTTCCAACCATCGTGTCTTTGTGCGACGCAGAAAAAGTTTAACAGATGGACTCTATTCAATTCAATTCAATTGTATTTATATAGCGCCAATTCATGAAACATGTCATCTCGAGGCACTTTACAAAGTCAAAATCAATCATATTATACAGATTGGTCAAAAATTTCCTATATAAGGGAACCAGTTGATTGCTTCAAAGTCCCGACAAGCAGCATTTACTCCTGGAGAAGCATAGAGCTACAGGGAGAGACGTCTGCATTGTCCATGGCTTTGCAGCAATCCCTCATACTGAGCAAGCATGAAGCGACAGTCGAAAAAAAACCCCACCCATTAGCGGGAAGGAAAAACCTCCAGCAGAACCGGGCTCAGTATGAACGGTCATCTGCCTCGACCGACTGGGGGTTAAAGAATACAGAGCAGAGACACAACAAGAGAGACAAACAAGCACAGAAGCACACATTGATCCAGTAATCTGTTCTGCATTAGATAGTAATAGCGGGTGATCTGTCTTCTCTGGATGATGTCACAGTTAACAGAACGTCAGATCAGGTGTACCTACTATGAAGAAAAAAGAGAGAGAACAGAAAGTTAAAAGCTGAAATGACAACAGTCATTTCAATGTAATGCAATGCAAAACTGCATTGCATCTACTTTTTTTAGACAAATGCAAGAAAGTAATAAATATAATGACATGCTTAATTGGAAGGGAGTGGGGAGCAGATAGATGGTGCTGCTGTAGAAGGTCGTGAGGATGGGCGGGGACAGGTGGTCTCTCCTCATCCTCCGCAGTAAGTGCAAGCGCTTCTGTGCCCTCTTCTCCAGTGACATGGTGTTCACAAACCAGCTGAGGTTGTGTGTTATGTGCACCCCGAGGAATTTATTGCTGCTGACCACCTCCACAGCTGAGCTGTTAATGAGAAGTGGAGCATGGCGAGGCCATTCCTTCCTGAAGTCCATGATGATCTCCTTCGTTTTCTCCACGTTCAGGATCAGTCCTGGTCCTGGTCCTGGTCGTTGTCGTCTCTAATCAGGCCCACCACCGTCGTGTCGTCTGCAAACTTCACGATGTGATTGGTGGTGAACCTGGGGACACAGTCGTGTGTCATCAGGGTGAACAGCAGGGGGCTCAGGACGCAGCCCTGAGGAAAGCCCGTGCTGAGGGTGATGACATCAGAGGTTTTCTGTCCGACCCGGACCAACTGAGGTCTGTTGGTGATGAAGTCTAGTAGGCAGTTGCGAACAGGTGTGCTGAAGCCCAGATGTTCCAGTTTTGATGGTGTTGAACGCTGAACTGAAGTCCAGGAACATGCTCAAGGGGGCGGTGCGTGGGTGGGCTTGGAACCCGTTAATAACTGCTTGCAGTTCTAGTTTATTATTATTATTACGGGTAATTATTATTCTCCGCTAAAACGCGTTGGGCGGCCCATGCGGATTTGTAACGAACCTAATGAATCAGGTATCCAAGTACAGAATGTGCACCGCTACTCAAACCCAGAAATTCAGACCCCTCAACAACTAGGGGGCGCTATAACAAAGGACAATGCGTTTAGGCCTATAACCACCAAACTACTGGTCCCACACTCAAAAACTTCACATCACTTTGTTTATTGGATGATTCTGCAAAATAAAGGGAATTGGCACACCCTTCGTTTCCCAGCTAGTTTTCGCGCTACATGGCTACAAAGGTTAAACCTTTCTTGTTAAACTCCTCCTACATTTTTTATGCAATCCGCGCAAAACTCCATATATAACCGCGTAATGGACAAATAAAAAAAGTTAACGCGCCGGATTTTTGAATTTTGACTATTTCGAAAAGTAACGCTAAAATAAGTGATTGTTAGCTAGCTAGCTCTAAATGTAATTGCTGATTATTCTAAAACCATAACAGATTTTGACATGTCCTTCATAACCCATAGTCCAAATAAGATTTTGCACATGTGACCCGCGTTTGAGGATCGTCCGTCACTAGGGGGCGCTGTGATGTCAAGAAATCTACTACGCAAGAATGGCTGATCGGATTTTTACAAAACCTTCTTCATCCCCTTCCAGTCATACCCCTGAACTCAGGTATTAAATATGGTAATGATTAAAACAAGTGGGCGGGGCCTATTTCCAAAAGTGTTAAAAAACCTGGAGAATAATAAAAACAATAAAGTAAAGAATAAAAAATGCTTTAAAATCAATTTTTTGACCCCAGATTTTCAGGATGTATTCTGTGAATAAGGTGTAACAATTCTCTCACTGCATGTATTGTTTTTTTTTGAAGTGCTACACTCTGAATTTTTAGAAGTTTGTAAAATGGAGAAATCAATGTATTTTCCACAAATATTGTTCAACCCCCCAAAATATGGCCTCTATTTGTAAAGCACATGCAGAATAAATATGGATTTCAGTTTGGTAAAAATCCAGGTGAGTTTGACCAATTTACAAGACTTTGAAAATAAATGGTACAAGACTATAAAGTTTAATATTTTATTTCTCTGAATCCATTTTTTTAATGACCATAAAAAGAATCCTGTGGTTAGATAAAGCACTCTTTGAGATCCATGAATATTTTCAGAATTTTAGAGCCAACCGTTGATTATTAACGAATTTATGAAGTTTGTGATCAGTTCACAGCTTTCATCATCCAGAGCTCTGACTGCAGAGCTTTGAACAGGGCGGCCATTTTGCCCATATTTGGGCACATCACAGGAAGTGACGTCAAAGCAGCCATCTTAGGTCAGACCAAGCTGCCATCTTAGGTCAGACCATAGAGAACACAGACATGAATACGTAGACGCCGTGTCCTCGGTTGAGAGGCGTGCCGACAGAGCGGCCATCTTAGGTCAGACCAAGCTGCAGTCAGACAGAATACAAGTCATTACAGGAAAATGTACTTTATGTTTTCAGACACTCTGAATCCGGTGAATTCTCACCCGATTTCCAGATAAATCAACTGACTGAAAACGTCACCCCTTTAGGGGCTACATGGGACCAATTGATTGAATTAAATTATTGTCTAACTTAATAAATAATTTCGATTTTGTATTGAAAGTAAGCAAACTTCCAGAGCTACGTCCCAGGAAGCCCGACTTTTACTCCGCTTATGGGTGCGCAAATAAAAGGACACTAGGAACCAGATCCTGGGGAATTACCTTCCATAAGTAAGATTTTATGATAGATAATCCTCATGCTTTACAGTTACAGTGTTTCCGGCATAAACACAATATGTGCTAATTGGTACAGCGATGGAAGTAGAGAAAAGTACATTAAACACCAAAAACAAACAAAATGGTCCTAAATTACTGGATAGACATGATTTGTGGGGAGTGGGGGGGGGAAGCCCGTGCTGAGGGTGATTAGGTTTTTTGTTGATTTCTTTTTGTTGATAATTGCTGTTGTCTGTAGATCGGTGTCTGTGTATATAGCTTAAATATATATATATATATATATATATATATATATATATATATATATATATATATATATATAATATTGGAAGAATTTTAGAGCAAACTGTTGACTTTTAAAGAATTTATTTATGAATTTAAAGAGAATAACATTTCCGAAATGTGCCCATGTAGGGATTTAAAATTTCCAGTAGATGGCAGTATTTGATTATATATGGATTTTTTACACACACACACACACACTTATATACATAAGCTTTACATTGAATGTAGCTAGTTGCGGAGCCAGAGGGGTGGCAGGGGTGGCATTTGCCACCCCCAACAGAGCCCTTGCCACCCCCTACTGCCACCCCACTGGAAATGGTAATTTTAACATATAATACTTATGAGATCGGCAAAGATTTGCCAGGAAAACTAATTTCCGACTGTCCCTGAAGGCAGCCCATGCAGTAGCAGCCTACATGCTGCGCACTGACGCTGTTCATTGGTTAAGCTGACATGTGGTTCCTGCTTGATCCAAAACACACCCGTGGCTTTAGAGTACACCGTTGAGGAGTTTTGCAGGTATTTACAACATTTTACCGCTCAGCGGTAACCGCTGTGTTACCTTCCTAATGAAAGGCGGCACTTGTCATACATTTCTAAAAAGAAAAAAAAAAATGGTTGTGCACCGCTCCGTCCGTAGTGCCTCGTTTATTATATTAGTCATGCTAGTGCTGATAGATCGTGTTTTAGACAGATTCTTTTAACATATGTTTGAGTGCACATGCTGCCCTGTAATGTTTTATTAATTTGGCCAGGATATATCTCCCAGCTCTTGCTTGAAATGTGTGTGGTAAGAATATGTGAAATACCATTGTTAAGTTTATAATGACTGAAATGTAAATAGGCTATGTCATATGAAAGCTTTGAATTATAACCTAACTAGTTATATTAATTAATTTAATTAATCTATTTTTAATTTAGTATTATTTTAGCTAGCTACAGAAAACTAAAAACTATTGTTTATATAATATTTAAAATAGTGTTGTCTTTGCCATACAGTCATGGAGTCTAAATACCAGGCTGCCTTATTTTGTGTAGAGCCCAAATGAAGAGAAAAGAGAATATCTCACAGTTCTTCTTAAAGAGGCAAAAACCAGGGCCAGACCAGGACCAGACAGAACCCTGCAGCAGTGACCAACCTGGAGAAGCCAGCCAGGAGACACCAGGCCCAAGTGTATCACCAGCAGGTTAGAGGCTGTGACAGAGAGTTATTAAGTAGTAAAATCCAATAAGCCTAATTGTAAAGGTTAGCATGATGCTTTTTGCATTTTTTATTGTGTCTGTTTATGAACACAATTGAAACAAGTGGGCAGGGCCTATTTGCAAAAGTGTGAGAGTAGGGAGTAGCAAGATGGCGGCCAGTCACTAGGGGAGGTCACTGGCCGCCATCTTGCTACTCCGTTCTCACACAGAACCCCATAGCATTTGGTTGCAACAACAAGCAGTTTGGCTGTGTGAAAACGTTTCACAGGTAACTTTACAGTCAGTGGATGTTATACTTACTATACAAATTACTTTTGTTTAGGTAACACTTTATTTGTGCCTAAGATTTACATGATACTGTCATAAACAGAGGCTGCACAGTGAAGCAGTGAGAAGTGTTGTTGCCTTCTGGGTTCAATCACCTGGGTCTTTCAAATCCTCCCAGGTCTTTCAAATCCTCCCGGGTCTTTCAAATCCTCCTGGGTCTTTCAAATCCTCCCGGGTCTTTCAAATCCTCTGGGTCTTTCTGCATGGAGTTTGAATGTTCTACCTGTGCATGCGTAGGTTCACTCCGGGTACGCTGGCTTCCTCCCACAGTTCAATAACATGACTGTTAGTTTAATTGGCTTCTCTAAATTGTCCTTAGGTGTGAGTGTGTGCAAGAATGGTTGTTTGTCCTGTCTGTCTCTGTGTTGCCCTGTGACAGATTGCCGACCTGTCCAGGGTGTAACCCGCCTCTCGCTCAGTGAACGCTGTGTATATATATATATATATATATATATATATATATATATATATATATACACAGAAAGCTACATACACGGTAGACTGTGCGTTAATGTAACGCAGAAGGTCTGGAGATGCTACGTTGGTGTAGCTTGTAGGACCTGAACAGGGGAGAGAGGAAGAGTCAAGTGTCACGGGGCCTCTGGGCCGTGTTAATAAGGCTGGTAGCGGATGGGAAAAAACTGTTTTTGTGTCGTGAGGTTTTGGTCCTGATGGACCGCTGCCTCCTGCCAGAAGGAAGTGTCTGAAATATTTTGTGACGGGTGTCACAAAATCGGCCACAATCTTCCCTGCACGCCTCAGAGTCCTGGAGGCTTACAGGTCCTGGAGAGATGGAAAATTGCAGCCAGTCACCTTCTCTGCAGACCGGATGACACGCTGCAGTCTGCTCTTGTCTTTGGCGGTGGCACCAGCGTACCAGATGGTAATGGAGGAGGTGGTTTAGACACACCTTCTCCTTCAAAGAGTTTTCTTAATTTTCATAACTATGACAATTGTAGATTCACACTAAAGGCATCAAAACTATGAATTAACACATGTGGAATTATATACTTAACAAAAAAGTATGAAACAACTGAAAATATGTCTTATATTCTAGGTTCTTCAAAGTAGCCAACTTTTGCTTTGATTACTGCTTCGTACACTCTTGGCATTCTCTTAATGAGCTTCAAGAGATAGTCACCTGAAATGGTTTTCCCTTCACAGGTGTCCCCTGTCAGGTTTAATAAGTGGGATGTCTTGCCTCTTAAATGGGGTTGGGACCATCAGTTGTGTTGTGCAGAAGTCAAGTGGATACACAGCTGATAGTCCTACTGAATAAACTGTTAGAATTTGTATTATGGCAAGAAAAAAGCAGCTAAGTAAAGAAAAACGAGTGGCCATAATTACTTTAAGAACTGAAGGTCATTCAGTCCGAAAAATTGGGAAAACTTTGAAAGTGTCCCCAAGTGCAGTCGCAAAAACCATCAAGCGCTACAAAGAAACTGGCTCACATGAGGACCGCCCCAGGAAAGGAAGACCAAGAGTCACCTCTGCTGTGGAGGATAAATTCATCCTAGTCACCAGCCTCAGAAATCGCAGGTTGACAGCAGCTCAGATTAGAGACCAGGTCAATGCCACACAGAGTTCTAGCAGCAGACACATCTCTAGAACAACCGTTAGGAGACTGTGTGAATCAGGCCTTCATGTTAAAACAGCTGCTAGGAAACCACTGTTAAGGACAGGCAGCAAGTAGAAGAGAATTGTTTGGGCTAAAGAACACAAGGAATGGACATTAGACCAGTGGAAATCTGTGCTTTGGTCTGATGAGTCCAAAGTTGAGATCTTTGGTTCCAACCATCGTGTCTTTGTGCGACGCAGAAAAGGTTTAACAGATGGACTCTATTCAATTCAATTCAATTGTATTTATATAGCGCCAATTCATGAAACATGTCATCTCGAGGCACTTTACAAAGTCAAAATCAATCATATTATACAGATTGGTCAAAAATTTCCTATATAAGGGAACCAGTTGATTGCTTCAAAGTCCCGACAAGCAGCATTTACTCATGGAGAAGCATAGAGCTACAGGGAGAGATGTCTGCATTGTCCATGGCTTTGCAGCAATCCCTCATACTGAGCAAGCATGAAGCGACAGTCGAAAAAAAACCCCACCCATTAGCGGGAAGGAAAAACCTCCAGCAGAACTGGGCTCAGTATGAACGGTCATCTGCCTCGACCGACTGGGGGTTAAAGAATACAGAGCAGAGACACAACAAGAGAGACAAACAAGCACAGAAGCACACATTGATCCAGTAATCTGTTCTGCATTAGATAGTAATAGTGGGTGATCTGTCTTCTCTGGATGATGTCACAGTTAACAGAACGTCAGATCAGGTGTACCTATGAAGAAAAAAGAGAGAGCAAAAAGTTAAAAGCTGAAATGACAACAGTCATTTCAATGTAATGCAATGCAAAACTGCATTGCATCTACTTTTTTTAGACAAATGCAAGAAAGTAATAAATATTATGACATGCTTAATTGGAAGGGAGTGGGGAGCAGATAGATGGTGCTGCTGTAGAAGGTCGTGAGGATGGGCGGGGACAGGTGGGCTCTCCTCATCCTCCGCAGTAAGTGCAAGCGCTTCTGTGCCCTCTTCTCCAGTGACATGGTGTTCACAAACCAGCTGAGGTTGTGTGTTATGTGCACCCCGAGGAATTTATTGCTGCTGGCCACCTCCACAGCTGAGCTGTTAATGAGAAGTGGAGCATGGCGAGGCCATTTCTTCCTGAAGTCCATGATGATCTCCTTCGTTTTCTCCACGTTCAGGATCAGTCCTGGTCCTGGTCCTGGCCGTTGTTGTCTCTAATCAGGCCCACCACCGTCGTGTCGTCTGCAAACTTCACGATGTGATTGGTGGTGAACCTGGGGACACAGTCGTGTGTCATCAGGGTGAACAGCAGGGGGCTCAGGACGCAGCCCTGAGGAAAGCCCGTGCTGAGGGTGATGACATCAGAGGTTTTCTGTCCGACCCAGACCAACTGAGGTCTGTTGGTGATGAAGTCTAGTAGGCAGTTGCGAACAGGTGTGCTGAAGCCCAGATGTTCCAGTTTTGATGGTGTTGAACGCTGAACTGAAGTCCAGGAACATGCTCAAGGGGGCAGTGCGTGGGTGGGCTTGGAACCCGTTAATAACTGCTTGCAGTTCTAGTTATTATTATTATTATTACGGGTAATTAATATTCTCCGCTAAAACGCGTTGGGCGGCCCATGCGGATTTGTAACGAACCTATTGAATCAGGTATCCAAGTACAGAATGTGCACCGCTACTCAAACCCAGAAATTCAGACCCCTCAACAACTAGGGGGCGCTATAACAAAGGACAATGCGTTTTGGCCTATAACCACCAAACTACTGGTCCCACACTCAAAAACTTCACATCACTTTGTTTATTGGATGATTCTGCAAAATAAAGGGAATTGGCACACCCTTCGTTTCCCAGCTAGTTTTCGCGCTACATGGCTACAAAGGTTAAACCTTTCTTGTTTAACTCCTCCCACATTTTTTATGCAATCCGCGCAAAACTCCACATATAACAGCGTAATGGACAAATAAAAAAAGTGAACGCGCCGGATTTTTGAATTTTGACTTTTTCGAAAAGTAACGCTAAAATAAGTGATTGTTAGCTAGCTAGCTCTAAATGTAATTGCTGATTATTCTAAAACCATAACAGATTTTGACATGTCCTTCATAACCCATAGTCCAAATAAGATTTTGCACATGTGACCCGCGTTTGAGGATCGTCCATCACTAGGGGGCGCTGTGATGTCAAGAAATCTACTACGCAAGAATGGCTGATCGGATTTTTACAAAACCTTCTTCATCCCCTTCCAGTCATACCCCTGAACTCAGGTATTAAATATGGTAATTATTAAAACAAGTGGGCGGGGCCTATTTCCAAAAGTGTTAAAAAACCTGGAGAATAATAAAAACAACTAGAACTGCAAGCAGTTATTAACGGGTTCCAAGCCCACCCATGCACCGCCCCCTTGAGCATGTTCCTGGACTTCAGTTCAGCGTTCAACACCATTAAAACTGGAACATCTGGGCTTCAGCACACCTGTTCGCAACTGCCTACTAGACTTCATCACCAACAGACCTCAGTTGGTCTGGGTCGGACAGAAAACCACTGATGTCATCACCCTCAGCACGGGCTTTCCTCAGGGCTGCGTCCTGAGCCCCCTGCTGTTCACCCTGATGACACACGACTGTGTCCCCAGGTTCACCACCAATCACATCGTGAAGTTTGCAGACGACACGACGGTGGTGGGCCTGATTAGAGACAACAACGACCAGGACCAGGACCAGGACTGATCCTGAACGTGGAGAAAACGAAGGAGATCATCATGGACTTCAGGAAGAAATGGCCTCGCCATGCTCCACTTCTCATTAACAGCTCAGCTGTGGAGGTGGCCAGCAGCAATAAATTCCTCGGGGTGCACATAACACACAACCTCAGCTGGTTTGTGAACACCATGTCACTGGAGAAGAGGGCACAGAAGCGCTTGCACTTACTGCGGAGGATGAGGAGAGCCCACCTGTCCCCGCCCATCCTCACGACCTTCTACAGCAGCACCATCTATCTGCTCCCCACTCCCTTCCAATTAAGCATGTCATAATATTTATTACTTTCTTGCATTTGTCTAAAAAAAGTAGATGCAATGCAGTTTTGCATTGCATTACATTGAAATGACTGTTGTCATTTCATCTTTTAACTTTTTGCTCTCTCTTTTTTCTTCATAGTAGGTACACCTGATCTGACGTTCTGTTAACTGTGACATCATCCAGAGAAGACAGATCACCCGCTATTACCATCTAATGTAGAACAGATTACTGGATCAATGTGTGCTTCTGTGCTTTTTTGTCTCTCTTGTTGTGTCTCTGCTCTGTCTTCTTTAACCCCCAGTCGGTCGAGGCAGATGACCGTTCATACTGAGCCCGGTTCTGCTGGAGGTTTTTCCTTCCCGCTAATGGGTGGTTTTTCTTTCCACTGTCGCTTCATGCTTGCTCAGTATGAGGGATTGCTGCAAAGCCATGTACAATGCAGACGTCTCTCCCTGTAGCTCTATGCTTCTCCAGGAGTGAATGCTGCTTGTCGGGACTTTGATGCACTCAGCTGGTTTTCTTATATAGGAACATTTTTTGACCAATCTGTATAATCTGACCCAATCTGTATAATATGATTGAACCTAACTTGTAAAGTGCCTTGAGATGACATGTTTCATGAATTGGCGCTATATAAATAAAATTGAATTGAATTGAAATTGAAAATTGAAAAACATACAAAGAATGTTGCAGGAGACGACTCACCCATAAACTCAACAGACAACCTGGCACTGATGTCTGGTCTCAGCAGTTTATATGGAGGTGGAATCAGGTGAAGCCGGTGAAAGGTGATTGCAGCAGGGGTGGAGTTAAGCAGGTGTGCAGAGTAAGTAATTAGACCAGACATCAGTGCTGAGGCTCAAAACAAGAACAGATCAAAAATTCAAACCTAAACTAAGAAGCTTCTGAAGACATAACTAAAACAGTAAACAAGAATCTAAACAAGAATCCAGACTAGACAGAACTCAAAAACAGCCAGATAATAAAAGACAGGAGAGAGAAGGAAAACTAAAACTAACATAAACCAGAACAGAACTCAGAATATTACAGACATGGCACCAAGGAGGATGCTGCTTTAAAGTAGTACGCTTTAGTCTGTTCTGTTGGTGGTGTGACTTTTTTCCATTGAAAACTCACGTTTAGAGAATGTTACAAATAAAAGTCAAATTTCATTCAACATGTGTGTATTTTTTTATATATATAATTAAGTGTTCCATGTGCGCTAAAAAGTGCCCCCCCCTCCTGAGCACCTGCCCCCCAAAATGTCTGTGCACGCCACAGCTAGTAATAGTAATAATAGTAATATCATCTTTATTGTCATTGAAACATACATTGAAACCTACATTACAACAAAATTTGTTCTCTGCTTTTAACCCATCACCCTTGGGGAGCAGTGGGCTGCCATGTGCGGCGCCCGGGGAGCAATCAGGGGTTAAGGGTCTTGCTCAGGGATCCTGAATGTAGGCACTGGGGATCGAACCGGGTACTTGCATCCTTCAAATGCATTTTTTTTTAGCCCAAAACAAAATGTTTTGGGCTAAAAAAAAAAACAAAGTAGGCTACCAGTCATTAGCAAGTAGATGCCAAGGGACAGGTTCTACAAGCTAAGAAGCTCACTTAAGATTGTGAATGACCTGGATGTGACTGAAGAGACAAAGAAGTCAGACATTCTTTGGAGAGTCAGACCATTGCTTGACCGTGTGAGGCAAGGTTGTCTCAGCCTTCCAAGGTGTGACAAAGTGTGCATTGATAAGCAAATCATCCCATTCACAGGCCATTGCCCAGTCAGACAGGATTATCACAGCTAAAATATCCAGAGGAAGATGAAATGCAGAACTGCTTAGTTCTATGTCTTATAGTTTATTGTTGAACTAAATACATGTATTTTTTCTGTTGCAAGTATCAAACAACAGAACAAAGTTACAGAATTTTATTTGTTTTTATCAAATGTCAAAGTTCTTAGGTAAATATCACTTTCAAGACAATCTTTTTTCATTTTTTTATTTTCTAAAGCCTGTTCTATTTCCCCATGCAAATTGTCCTGTTGTCCTCCACAGTGGACATGCTATAAAATTAAAATTAAAAATATATTTAAAAAAATTAAAATTGTAATGTGTTTTTTTAGGTCCAAATACATGGGAAATCACACAAAAAAAGAAATTGTAACACACTTTTTTTCTTTGGTTCTCAGGAGGATATATATATATATATATATATATATATATATATATATATATATATATATATCAGCGTTCACTGAGCGAGAGGCGGGTTACACCCTGGACAGGTCGGCAATCTGTCACAGGGCAACACAGAGACAGACAGGGCAAACAACCATTGTTGCACACACTCACACCTAAGGACAATTAAACTAACAGTCATGTTTTTGAACTGTGGGAGTAAGCCGGAGTACCCGGAGTGACCCCACGCATGCACAGGTAGAACATTCTATTCAACTCCACGCAGAAAGACCCAGAGGATTTGAAAGACCCAGGAGAATTTGAAAAATCCAGGAGGATTTGAAAGACCCAGGAGGATTTGAACCCAGAAGGCAACAACACTACTCACTGCTTCACTGTGCAGCCTCTGTTTATGACAGTATCATGTAAATCTTAGGCACAAATAAAGTGTTACCTAAACAAAAGTAATTTGTATAGTAAGTATAATATCCACTGACTGTAAAATTACCTGTGAAACGTTTTCACACAGCCAAACTGCTTGTTGTTGCAACCAAATGCTATGGGGTTCTGTGTGAGAAGGGAGTAGCAAGATGGCCGCCGGTGACCTCTCCTAGTGACTGGCCGCCATCTTGCTACTCCCTACTCTCACACTTTTGCAAATATGCCCTTCCCACTTGTTTCAATCATTACCATATTTAATACTTTAGTTCAGGGGTATGCCTGGAAGGCAATAAAGAAGGTTTTGTAAAAATCCGATCAGCCATTCTTGCGTAGTAGATTTCTTGACATCACAGCGCCCCCTAGTGATGGACGATCCTCAAACGCGGGTCACATGTGCAAAATCTTATTTGGACTATGTGTTATGAAGGACATGTCAAAATCTGTTATGGTTTTAGAATAATCAGCAATTACATTTAGAGCTAGCTAGCTAACAATCACTTATTTTAGCGTTACTTTTCGAAAAAGTCAAAATTCAAAAATCCGCCGTGTTAACTTTTTTTATTTGTCCATTACACGGTTATATATGGAGTTTTGCGCGGATTGCAGAAAAAATGTAGGAGGAGTTTAACAAGAAAGGTTTAACCTTTGTAGCCATGTAGCGCGAAAACTAGCTGGGAAACGAAGGGTGTGCCAATTCCCTTTATTTTGCAGAATCATCCAATAAACAAAGTGATGTGAAGTTTTTGAGTGTGGGACCAGTAGTTTGGTGGTTATAGACCGAAACGCATTGTCCTTTGTTATAGCGCCCCCTAGTTGTTGAGGGGTCTGAATTTCTGGGTTTGAGTAGAGGCGCACATTCTGTACTTAGATACCTGATTCAATAGGTTAAAGAATAAAAAATGCTTTAAAATCAATTTTTTGATCCCAGATTTTCAGGATGTATTCTGTGAATAAGGTGTAACAATTCTCTCACTGCATGTATTGTTTTTTTTTGAAGTGCTACACTCTGAATTTTTAAAAGTTTGTAAAATGGAGAAATCAATGTATTCTCCACAAATATTGTTCAACCCCCCAAAATATGGCCTCTATTTGTAAAGCACATGCAGAATAAACATGGATTTCAGTTTGGTAAAAATCCAGGCGAGTTTGACCAATTTACAAGACTTTGAAAATAAATGGTACAAGACTATAAAGTTTAATATTTTATTTCTCTGAATCCATTTTTTTAATGACCATAAAAAAAATCCTGTGGTTAGATAAAGCACTCTTTGAGATCCATGAATATTTTCAGAATTTTAGAGCCAACCGTTGATTATTAACGAATTTATGAAGTTTGTGATCAGTTCACAGCTTTCATCATCCAGAGCTCTGACTGCAGAGCTTTGAACAGGGCGGCCATTTTGCCCATATTTGGGCACATCACAGGAAGTGACGTCAAAGCAGCCATCTTAGGTCAGACCAAGCTGCCATCTTAGGTCAGACCATAGAGAACACAGACATGAATACGTAGACGCCGCGTCCTCGGTTGAGAGGCGTGCCGACAGAGCGGCCATCTTAGGTCAGACCAAGCTGCAGTCAGACAGAATACAAGTCATTACAGGAAAATGTACTTTATGTTTTCAGACACTCTGAATCCGGTGAATTCTCACCCGATTTCCAGATAAATCAACTGACTGAAAACGTCACCCCTTTAGGGGCTACATGGGACCAATTGATTGAATTAAATTATTCTCTAACTTAATAAATAATTTCGATTTTGTATTGAAAGTAAGCAAACTTCCAGAGCTACGTCCCAGGAAGCCCGACTTTTACTCCGCTTATGGGTGCGCAAATAAAAGGACACTAGGAACCAGATCCTGGGGAATTACCTTCCATAAGTAAGATTTTATGATAGATCATCCTCATGCTTTACAGTTACAGTTTTCCGGCATAAACACAATATGTGCTAATGGGTACAGCGATGGAAGTAGAGAAAAGTACATTAAACACCAAAAACAAACAAAATGGTCCTAAATTACTGGATAGACATGATTTGTGGGGAGTGGGGGGGGAAGCCCGTGCTGAGGGTGATTAGGTTTTTTGTTGATTTCTTTTTGTTGATAATTGCTGTTGTCTGTAGATCGGTGTCTGTGTATATAGCTTAAATATATATATATATATATATAGCTTATATATATATATATATATATATATATATATATATATATATATATATATATATATATATATATATATATATATATATATATATATATGCTTGTCGGGACTTTGATGCAATCAACTGGTTTCCTTATATAGGACATTTTATCCAATCTGTATAATCTGACCCAATCTGTATAATATGATTGAACTTGATTTTGTAAAGTGCCTTGAGATGACATGTTTCATGATTTGGCGCTATATAAATAAATAAATTGAATATATATATAATATTGGAAGAATTTTAGAGCAAACTGTTGATTTTTAAAGAATTTATTTATGAATTTAAAGAGAATAACATTTCCGAAATGTGCCCATGTAGGGATTTAAAATTTACAGTAGATGGCAGTATTTGATTATATATGGATTTTTTACACACACACACACTTATATACATAAGCTTTACATTGAATGTAGCTAGTTGCGGAGCCAGAGGGGTGGCAGGGGTGGCATTTGCCACCCCCAACAGAGCCCTTGCCACCCCCTACTGCCACCCCACTGGAAATGGTAATTTTAACATATAATACTTATGAGATCGGCAAAGATTTGCCAGGAAAACTGTAATTTCCGACTGTCCCTGAAGGCAGCCCATGCAGTAGCAGCCTACACTGCGCACTGACGCTGTTCATTGGTTAAGCTGACATGTGGTTCCTGCTTGATCCAAAACACACCCGCGGCTTTAGAGTACACCGTTGAGGAGTTTTGCAGGTATTTACAACATTTTACCGCTCAGCGGTAACCGTTACCTTCCTAATGAGAGGCGGCACTTGTCATACATTTCTAAAAAGAAAAAAAAAATGGTTGTGCACCGCTCCGTCCGTAGTGTCTCGTTTATTATATTAGCCATGCTAGTGCTGATAGATCGTGTTTTAGACAGATTCTTTTAACATATGTTTCAGTGCACATGCTGCCCTGTAATGTTTTATTAATTTGGCCAGGATATATCTCCCAGCTCTTGCTTGAAATGTGTGTGGTAAGAATATGTGAAAAACCATTGTTAAGTTTATAATGACTGAAATGTAAATAGGCTATGTCATATGAAAGCTTTGAATTATAACCTAACTAGTTATATTAATTAATTTAATTAATCTATTTTTAATTTAGTATTATTTTAGCTAGCTACAGAAAACTAAAAACTATAGTTTAAATAATATTTAAAATAGTGTTGTCTTTGCCATACAGTCATGGAGTCTAAATACCAGGCTGCCTTATTTTGTGTAGAGCCCAAATGAAGAGAAAAGAGAATATCTCACAGTTCTTCTTAAAGAGGCAAAAACCAGGGCCAGACCAGGACCAGACAGAACCCTGCAGCAGTGACCAACCTGGGGTCCGTTCTTCGTACGTTGCTTAAAACATCCAAGATCAAATGACACATCCAAGATGATTTCATCCGGCTAATCATGATCCGGCTAATTGGGTTCTTCGAACACACCTGTTGTTTAGGATTAGTATCGCTGGATTGAGTTATCTGAGACAACTGCGCGTTCATGCGTTTGTTTAAAAGGGGAAATGTATCGATAGTAGAAACAATGATCAGCAACGCTGCTATTGGCTGTTCAGCATGGCCAAAGAACGCCCACAGTTTTTCTCCCAAGCAGAACAAGAGCTTGGAAGGTTATGCCGAATTTGAGTCATTAATTAAAACGTCTCAAAATCTGTTAAAGCCAGGAGAGAGGGCTGGCAAAAAGCAACAGACAAATTAATGCGTAAATACTGTCCATGGTAGATGTTTCTATCACTTTCTACAGTTTGAACTTTTTGCATTTTAATAATCTCATATTTACTTTGTTCTTTTATGTCAGAGCCTCCACAGGACCCACTAGAACATGGGGACAAGTAAAAGTGAAATACAAGAATATTCTACAAAATGGTAGCCTTTAATTATTATACTTTATTTTAAAAAAGCACTTGTTATGTCAAGAGATCCAAATTTCAGTGTCATTCCTTAGACACGGGAAGTAAAGGACATGTGCAAACTGGGAATTTTAACAAAAAAAAATCTTTATCCATAAAAAATGAAAATTTTCCTTTTCCAAGTCATCCACAGTTTACACGGCAAAACTGTATTGCTCCGTGGCTAGATAATCCATCCATAGTTTTTTCTAATACAATATACGGCTCGATAGGAAGCAAGCCTTTCAAAGTAAACTAAACTTCACAATAAAATGGCCCGAACAAATCTTCTTACTGAAAAGGATAAAAATAAAAAGCAAACCATCATACAAATAACTTAAATATTTTAGATTTATGGCTCCAACACCACTTTTTCCTCTTTAAAAGCCACTGTTAAATTATGTGTTTGTCTGTTTATAACAGCCACCAAGAAAATCTCTCTACTGTCGCGCTGCGTTAAGGGTCCTGTCTATTGCGCAATACGCGATTAATTCGAAAAACTCTGCAAATTATTCTTGCACCTTCCGCAACAGGTTGCAGTCGTAAAAATGGACATGGCTACGGCAGACTTCCCTATCTCCTCCGTTTATACAGCCGTGATCTAATCTTGTTTACATGAAATAAGCCTGCTCTCGAGCAGGCTTAAGCTGGCGCACATGTTGCTATGACAACAAGTGCAGGATGTCTTTCGAAGAACCAAACGATCCAAGATCATGCCAAATCGTCAACAATGAAATCCTGCTAACTGAGTTAGCGACGTACGAAGAACGGACCCCTGGAGAAGCCAGCCAGGAGACACCAGGCCCAAGTGTATCACCAGCAGGTTAGAGGCTGTGACAGAGAGTTATTAAGTAGTAAAATCCAATAAGCCTAATTGTAAAGGTTAGCATGATGCTTTTTGCATTTTTTATTGTGTCTGTTTATGAACACAATTGAAACAAGTGGGCAGGGCCTATTTGCAAAAGTGTGAGAGTAGGGAGTAGCAAGATGGCGGCCAGTCACTAGGGGAGGTCACTGGCCGCCATCTTGCTACTCCGTTCTCACACAGAACCCCATAGCATTTGGTTGCAACAACAAGCAGTTTGGCTGTGTGAAAACGTTTCACAGGTAACTTTAAAGTCAGTGGTTGTTATACTTACTATACAAATTACTTTTGTTTTGGTAACACTTTATTTGTGCCTAAGATTTACATGATACTGTCATAAACAGAGGCTGCACAGTGAAGCAGTGAGAAGTGTTGTTGCCTTCTGGGTTCAATCACCTGGGTCTTTCAAATCCTCCCGGGTCTTTCAAATCCTCCTGGGTCTTTCAAATCCTCCCGGGTCTTTCAAATCCTCTGGGTCTTTCTGCATGAAGTTTGAATGTTCTACCTGTGCATGCGTAGGTTCACTCCGGGTACGCTGGCTTCCTCCCACAGTTCAAAAACATGACTGTTAGTTTAATTGGCTTCTCTAAATTGTCCTTAGGTGTGAGTGTGTGCAAGAATGGTTGTTTGTCCTGTCTGTCTCTGTGTTGCCCTGTGACAGATTGCCGACCTGTCCAGGGTGCCTCTCGCTCAGTGAACGCTGTGTGTATGTATGTATATATATATATATATATATATATATATATATATACACAGAAAGCTATATACACGGTAGACTGTGCGTTAATGTAACGCAGAAGGTCTGGAGATGCTACGTTGGTGTAGCTTGTAGGACCTGAACAGGGGAGAGAGGCAGAGTCAAGTGTCACGGGGCCTCTGGGCCGTGTTAATAAGGCTGGTAGCGGATGGGAAAAAACTGTTTTTGTGTCGTGAGGTTTTGGTCCTGATGGACCGCTGCCTCCTGCCAGAGGGAAGTGTCTGAAATATTTTGTGACTGGGGTGTCACAAAATCGGCCACAATCTTCCCTGCACGCCTCAGAGTCCTAGAGGCTTACAGGTCCTGGAGAGATGGAAAATTGCAGCCAATCACCTTCTCTGCAGACCGGATGACACGCTGCAGTCTGCTCTTGTCTTTGGCGGTGGCACCAGCGTACCAGATGGTAATGGAGGAGGTGGTTTAGACACACCTTCTCCTTCAAAGAGTTTTCTTAATTTTCATAACTATGACAATTGTAGATTCACACTAAAGGCATCAAAACTATGAATTAACACATGTGGAATTATATACTTAACAAAAAAGTGTGAAACAACTGAAAATATGTCTTATATTCTAGGTTCTTCAAAGTAGCCACCTTTTGCTTTGATTACTGCTTCGTACACTCTTGGCATTCTCTTAATGAGCTTCAAGAGATAGTCACCTGAAATGGTTTTCCCTTCACAGGTGTCCCCTGTCAGGTTTAATAAGTGGGATGTCTTGCCTCTTATATGGGGTTGGGACCATCAGTTGTGTTGTGCAGAAGTCAAGTGGATACACAGCTTATAGTCCTACTGAATAAACTGTTAGAATTTGTATTATGGCAAGAAAAAAGCAGCTAAGTAAAGAAAAACAAGTGGCCATAATTACTTTAAGAACTGAAGGTCATTCAGTCCGAAAAATTGGGAAAACTTTGAAAGTGTCCCCAAGTGCAGTCGCAAAAACCATCAAGCGCTACAAAGAAACTGGCTCACACGAGGACCGCCCCAGGAAAGGAAGACCAAGAGTCACCTCTGCTGTGGAGGATAAATTCATCCTAGTCACCAGCCTCAGAAATCGCAGGTTGACAGCAGCTCAGATTAGAGACCAGGTCAATGCCACACAGAGTTCTAGCAGCAGACACATCTCTAGAACAACTGTTAGGAGACTGTGTGAATCAGGCCTTCATGGTAAAACAGCTGCTAGGAAACCACTGCTAAGGACAGGCAACAAGTAGAAGAGAATTGTTTGGGCTAAAGAACACAAGGAATGGACATTAGACCAGTGGAAATCTGTGCTTTGGTCTGATGAGTCCAAAGTTGAGATCTTTGGTTCCAACCATCGTGTCTTTGTGCGACGCAGAAAAGGTTTAACAGATGGACTCTATTCAATTCAATTCAATTGTATTTATATAGCGCCAATTCATGAAACATGTCATCTCGAGGCACTTTAC
Organism: Fundulus diaphanus; assembly: GCA_037039145.1. NCBI lineage: Eukaryota > Metazoa > Chordata > Actinopteri > Cyprinodontiformes > Fundulidae > Fundulus > Fundulus diaphanus. Next base: position 57,030,587 of record CM073133.1, on the reverse strand, counting down.
AAAGTCAAAATCAATCATATTATACAGATTGGTCAAAAATTTCCTATATAAGGGAACCAGTTGATTGCTTCAAAGTCCGGAGAAGCAGCATTCACTCCTGGAGAAGCATAGAGCTACAGGGAGAGACGTCTGCATTGTCCATGGCTTTGCAGCAATCCCTCATACTGAGCAAGCATGAAGCGACAGTCGAAAAAAAAACCCACCCATTAGCGGGAAGGAAAAACCTCCAGCAGAACCGGGCTCAGTATGAACGGTCATCTGCCTCGACCGACTGGGGGTTAAAGAATACAGAGCAGAGACACAACAAGAGAGACAAACATGCACAGAAGCACACATTGATCCAGTAATCTGTTCTACATTAGATGGTAATAGCGGGTGATCTGTCTTCTCTGGATGATGTCACAGTTAACAGAACGTCAGATCAGGTGTACCTACTATGAAGAAAAAAGAGAGAGAAAAAGTTAAAAGCTGAAATGACAACAGTCATTTCAATGTAATGCAATGCAAAACTGCATTGCATCTACTTTTTTTAGACAAATGCAAGAAAGTAATAAATATTATGACATGCTTAATTGGAAGGGAGTGGGGAGCAGATAGATGGTGCTGCTGTAGAAGGTCGTGAGGATGGGCGGGGACAGGTGGGCTCTCCTCATCCTCCGCAGTAAGTGCAAGCGCTTCTGTTCCCTCTTCTCCAGTGACATGGTGTTCACAAACCAGCTGAGGTTGTGTGTTATGTGCACCCCGAGGAATTTATTGCTGCTGGCCACCTCCACAGCTGAGCTGTTAATGAGAAGTGGAGCATGGCGAGGCCATTTCTTCCTGAAGTCCATGATGATCTCCTTCGTTTTCTCCACGTTCAGGCCCACCACCGTCGTGTCGTCTGCAAACTTCACGATGTGATTGGTGGTGAACCTGGGGACACAGTCGTGTGTCATCAGGGTGAACAGCAGGGGACTCAGGACGCAGCCCTGAGGAAAGCCCGTGCTGAGGGTGATGACATCAGTGGTTTTCTGTTCGACCCAGACCAACTGAGGTCTGTTGGTGATGAAGTCTAGTAGGCAGTTGCGAACAGGTGTGCTGAAGCCCAGATGTTCCAGTTTTGATGGTGTTGAACGCTGAACTGAAGTCCAGGAACATGCTCAAGGGGGCGGTGCGTGGGTGGGCTTGGAACCCGTTAATAACTGCTTGCAGTTCTAGTTATTATTATTATTACGGAATTAAAACGCGTTGTGCAGCCCAAGCGGATTTATAACGAACCTATTGAATCAGGTATCTAAGTACAGAATGTGTGCCTCTACTCAAACCCAGAAATTCAGACCCCTCAACAACTAGGGGGCGCTATAACAAAGGACAATGCGTTTCGGCCTGTAACCACCAAACTACTGGTCCCACACTCAAAAACTTGATAGCACTTTGTTTATTGGATGTTTCTGCATCAAAAAGGGAATTGGCACACCTTTCGTTTCCCAGCTACTTTTCGCGCTACATGGCTACAAAGGTTAAACCTTTCTTGTTAAACTCCTCCTACATTTTTTGTGCGATCTGCGCAAAACTTCATATATAAGCGTGTCATGGACAAATAAAAAAAGTTAATGCGGCGGATTTTTGAATTTTGACTTTTTCGAAAAGTAACGCTAAAATAAGTGATTGTTAGCTAGCTAGCTCTAAATGTAATTGCTGATTATTCTAAAACCATAACAGATTTTGACATGTCCTTCATAACTCATAGTCCAAATAAGATTTTGCACATGTGACCCGCGTTTGAGGATCGTCCATCACTAGGGGGCGCTGTGATGTCAAGAAATCTACTACGCAAGAATGGCTGATCGGATTTTTACAAAACCTTCTTCATCCCCTTCCAGTTATAACCCTTAACTCAGGAATTAAATATGGTACTGATTGAAACAAGTGGGCGGGGCCTATTTCCAAAAGTGTGAAAAAAACCTTCAAAACTTCAAAAAATTACCAGAAATCCATTTTGTGGTGTAACGATCTCAGATTTTCAGGATGTATTCCTTGAATAAGGTGTAACAATTCTCTCACTGCATGTATTGAGGTTTCTGAAAGTTGCACACTCTGATTTTTTAAAAGTTTGTAAAATGGAGAAATCAATGTATTTTCCACAAATATTGTTCAATCCCAATAAAAATGGCCACTATTTGTAAAGCACATTCAGACTTAATGTGTACTTCAGTTTGGTAAAAATCCAGGCGATTTTGAACTATTTAAAAGACTTTGAAATTCACATGTGCAAGACTATAAAGGTTAATATTTCTTTTCTCTGAAACGCTTTTTTCAATGGGCGTTTAAAAAATCACATAGTTAGATAAAGCACTCTTGGACATACGTGAATATTTTCAGAATTTTAGAGCAAACCGTTGATTTTTAATGAATTTTATGATCTGGTCACAGCTCTCACCATCCAGAGCTCTGACCATCCAGAACTGTGAACAGGGCGGCCATTTTGCCCATATATGGGCACATCACAGGATGTGACGTCACATCCCGTGATTTTCTAAGCGGAGCAGAAACTTGAAGAGGGAGGATAGCTTTTAGAGTTTTGAAAAGAACACATAATTTTAAAAAAATATTGAATGTAAAAAAGATCAAGCAGAAGCAAGGAAAGTTATTTAGAAGGCAAAGAAGACAAAATGGAGAGATTTTTGTGATTCAATGGGCAGAACAACTCCTATAGCTAAGGTATGGGGAATGATTAAGAAAATGAAGGGAAATAGACCAGAGAGAACATATCCAGTTCTAAAACACGAAGAAGGAACAGCAGTAACAATTGAGGAAAAAGTAGAAGTAATGGCAAGAACATTTGCAAAGATCCATAGTTCAGATATGGATCAGACTTATTCCAAAAGTAACACTATGATATAATATGGATAAATAGATAGATAGATAGATAGATAGATAGATAGATAGATAGATAGATAGATAGATAGATAGATAGATAGATATGAAAAGGAGTAATAGCATTAATGGTTTAAAGGTCAATCTAAATGAAGAACATTCATTATATATATATATAAACACTTTGATTTGGGTGTGATTAATTATTTCACAGTCCTTATTTATTCATATTTACATACATACTTTTATAATATGAATATTACTGTTATAATAAAATATGAAATACTGACAAAAAAGGCTTATTATGTGGCAACCTCTTGGTGTAGAAGCATAATCCAGGTTTCAAATTAAAGGTAACACTTTGAAGTTTCATGTAGACTATTCGGATTATATATCAGGAGTAATTAGACAAAGGTTCCTATTTTTAATCCATTATAAAAGTGAAATTTATTTGCTATTAAAATTGGTACAATAGTCTTTACAAGTATATATAGATGTAGCATGTTGAAATCCCCACCCACACTACTGTGATGGTATACACATGGAAGACAGAGATTTAAAAAATGACCCAAAAAACATAGCTTGGCTAATGCCCTTTGAAAAGGACGGTTTTATTGAGCTTCTGTTGCATGTTGTTGCTCTGTAAGCTAAGGTTAGTTATTTTGGCAATTTGGTGCAGCCTTAACTTAAAAAACAAGGACACAACCAACGTTAACAGCGTATGGTGGTGGCTGTCTATGCCATACTGTGTTTCTCCGATGTGCTCTCTGAGCACAAACACATCCTCTGACCCTATCCTCTTCCTTACAATGTACACGACCTCTAGCACTTTGATGGGCTGTGATCGTCTGGTACATGAGGTCTGACGAATGACCCACTCTGCTGCCCTGACTACCATCACTGTGCCTTGTGATGGAATCACCAGACCTCCATTGTTTTTTAACTTCAGCAGGTGGTAGCTCTGGTCCTTGATGGCAGATGCAGCATCTGTTACCAAGCTGGCACGGCAGACATCACAGGACAGCTTTTTCAGAGCCCGTCGCACAACAAATCCTGAAATAAGAGTTGGTATATTAAAATAATTTATAATAACCATGGGGAAATTAAGGGAACATTTATCTTTTTGGACCATTGTGAGATTGATTTCCCTCAAATTTACACCAAAGATTAATTGTCATACAATCGTTATTGGTGTCAGTAAAACCTATATAATTGACCAGTGGTCTCAGGCTTGATAACTTGCGCAAGTAGCCGTGATGCACAACTATGCTGCATGATTAAGTCATTTTTCGACAAGAAAATCTGCAATTTCGACATGTTCAAGCATCAAGAATTATAGCCACGTTCATAACGTTTGTAAGAAACCAAACTGTTTGTAAATCCGTCAAGAATTCAATGAGATAAGAGTATTTGTGTTCGTGCTGATCACTCACCTTACATTAGGTACCACAGAGCACGCCAGAAAGCTTGTCTGAGGCAAGATGGCCGCCGGTGATGACGTTTGAGACTCCGCCGTAAGACATCTAGCCTTTATTATGGATATCTATGGTCAGAATGCTCTCTATGGTACTTGTGTAGAGGGTTGTGAGGATGGGCGGGGGCAGTTGGGCTCTCCTCATCCTCCGCAGGAAGTACAAGCGCTTCTGTGCCCTCCTCACCAGATGTGGTGTTTACAGACCAGGTGAGGTTGTCCGTGATGTGCACCCTGAGGAATTTGGTGCTGCTAACCACCTCCACAGCTGAGCTGTTGATGAGTTTGTGTCAACTGCGAACTTCATGATGTGATTGGGGGTGAACCTGGGGGTGCAGTCGTGTGTCATCAGAGTAAACAGCAGGGGGCTGCGGACACAGCCCTCAGGGGAGCCTGTGCTGAGGGTGATGACATCAGAGGTGGTCTGTCAGACCCGGACCGACAGTGGTCAGGAGGTGAGGAAGTGATGAGGGGTGTGCTGAAGCTCAGATGTTCCAGTTTTTCAACCAGATGCTGTGGGATGAGGGTGTTGAACGCTGTAGTCCAGGAACATGCTCAAAGGGGGCGGAGCGTAGACGGGCTTGGAACCCGTTAATAACTGCTTGCAGTTCTAGTTATTATTATTACGGAATTAAAACGCGTTGTGCAGCCCACGCGGATTTGTAACGAATATATTGGATCAGGTATCTAAGTTCAGAACGTGCGCCCCTACTCAAACCCATATATTCAGACCCCTCAACAACTAGGGGGCGCTATAACAAAGGACAATGCGTTTACGCCTGTAACCACCAAACTACTGGTCCTACACTCAAACACTTGATGGGACTTTGTTTATTGGATGATTCTGCAAAATAAAGGGAATTGGCACACCCTTCGTTTCCCAGCTAGTTTTCGCGCTACATGGCTACAAAGCTTAAACCTTTCTAGTTAAACTCCTCCTACATATTTTGTGCAATCCGCGCAAAACTCCATATATAACCATGTAATGGACAAATAAAAAAAGTTAACACGGCGGATTTTCTAATTTTGACATTTTCGAAAAGTAACGCTAAAATAAGTGATTGTTAGCTAGCTAGCTCTAAATGTAATTGCTGATTATTCTAAAACCATAACAGATTTTGACATGCCCTTCATAACACATAGTGTAAATAAGATTTTGCACATGTGACCCGCGTTTGAGGATCGTCCATCACTAGGGGGCGCTGTGATGTCAAGAAATCTACTACGCAAGAATGGCTGATTGGATTTTTACAAAACCTTCTTCATCCCCTTCCAGTCATACCCCTGAACTCAGGTATTAAATATGGTAATGATTTAAACAAGTGGGCGGGGCCTATTTCCAAAAGTGTGAAAAAAACCTTTAAAACTTCAAGAAATTACCAAAAATCAATTTTGTGGTGTAACGATCTCAGATTTTCAGGATGTATTCCTTGAATAAGGTGTGACAATTCTCTCACTGCATGTATTGAGGTTTTTGAAAGTTGCACACTCTGATTTTTTAAAAGTTTGTAAAATGGAGAAATCAATGTATTTTCCACAAATATTGTTCAATCCTCAAAAAAATGGCCTCTATTTCTAAAGCACATGCAGACGAAACATAGATTTCAGTTTGGTAAGAATCCAGGCAATTTTGACTTATTTACAAGACATTAAAATGTAAATGTGCAAGACTATAAAGTTTATTTTTTTTCTCTCAAACGCTTTTTTTTCAATGGGCATTTAAAAAAATCATGTAAGTAGATAAAGCACTCTTTGAGATCCATAAATATTTTCAGAATTTTAGAGCAAACCGTTTATTATTAACGAATTTATGAATTTTATGATCTGTTCACAGCTCTCACCATCCAGAGCTCTGACTCCAGAGCTGTAAACAGTGCGGCCATTTTGCCCATATTTGGGCACATCACCGGAAGTGATGTCACAGCGGCCATCTTAGGTCAGACCAAGCTGCGCTTAGAGAGAATACAAGTCAATTCAGGAAAATGTACTTTATGTTTTCAAACACTCTGAATCCGGTGAATTCTCACCCGATTTCCAGATAAATCAACTGACTGAAAACGTCACCCCTTTAGGGGCTACATGGGACCAATTGATTGAATTAAACGATTGTCTAACTTAATAAATAATTTCGATTTTGTATTGAAAGTGAGCAAACTTCCAGAGCTACGTCCCAGGAAGCCAAACTTTTACTCCGCTTATGGGTGCGCGTATAAAAGGACACCAGGAACCAGATCCTGGGGAATTACCTTCCATAATTTTATGATAGATAATCCTCACGCTTTACAGTTACAGTTTTTCCGGCATAAACACAATATGTGCTAATGGGTACAGGGATGGACGTAGAGGAAAGTACATTAAACACCAAAAACAAACAAAATGGTCCTAAATTACTGGATAGACATGATTTGTGGGGAGGGGGGGGAAAGCCCGTGCTGAGGGTGATTAGGTTTTTTGTTGATTTCTTTGCCCCAGATCGCGGTTTGTATTATATCATTTTTAAATGCTGTTATGAGCACCTTTGCTCTCACTTGTCTGTATATAGTTTTGCTCATATGTAGATAATTGCTGTTGTCTGTAGATCGGTGTCTGTGTATATAGCTTATATATATATATATATATATATATATATATATAAATTATATTAATATATATTAATATATATATATATATATATATATATATATATATATATATATTAAAATAATTTGTGTGTATATTAGATTAATATGTAACTGCAAAATATGTAAGTGCGTGTACATTTTTCATCCAGTTGAATAAATGTGTAATCTGTCTGAATGGTCACTGTGAACATATGATTAAAATGAGATCTGAGCTGCCTCCTATTCATTTTGACAGCAGCTGTCTGATCTGTGGTCTGACCCAAGAAGACCGCCCTGTAGGCACGTCAGCCTAGCGGCCGGCAGCGTCCAATGGGGCGTCTACGTATATAATGTCTATGTTTCTAAGCGGAGCAGAAACCTGAAGAGGGAGGAATTGGAATTTGAAATCAGAAAAGCTCAAATTAATAAAGGAAGTATTGTAGCAGTGTTTTTGGATATTGAAAATGCATATGATATGTTGTGGAAAGAAGGTTTATTAATTAAAATTATAAAGATGGGTATTACAGGTAGGATGTATCGGTGGATCAAAGATTTTCTAACCAAAAGACAAATACAAGTTCAAATAGGTAATTATCATTCTGAGAAATATATTGTTGAAAATTGTACTCCACAGGGAAGTATAATAAGTCCTTTATTATTTTCGATAATGATAGATGATGTGTTTTAAAATATAGGTAATGGAATGGGTTTTTCTCTTTTTGCTGATGATGAAGCTAACTAAGAGAGGAAGGAATTTGAAGTTTATTACTAAAAAGATGCAAGAAGCTATTTCTAAAGTTGAAGAATGGTCATTAAAATGGGGTCTTTAAATTCTCAGTGGATAAGACTAAAACAATGTTCTTTTCAAGGAAGAAAATTAATGATGTTAAATTAAAATTATATAATCAAGAAATAGAAAGAGTGAAACAATTCAAATTTTTAGGGGTTTGGTTTGACGAAAGAATAACATGGAATATACACATTCAAAGAGACTTAATTCAATTCAATTCAATTTTATTTTATTTATATAGCGCCAATTCATGAAACATGTCATCTCGAGGCACTTTACAAAGTCAAAATCAATCATATTATACAGATTGGTCAAACATTTCCTATGTAAGGAAACCAGTTGATTGCTTCAAAGTCCCGACAAGCAGCATTCACTCCTGAAGAAGCGTAGAGGTACAGGGAGAGTTGTCCGCATTATCCATGGCTTTGCAGCAATCCCTCATACTGAGCAAGCATGAAGCGACAGTGGAAAGAAAAACAACCCATTAGCTGGAAGGAAAAACCTCCAGCAGAACCGGGCTCAGTATGAACGGTCATCTGCCTCGACCGACTGCGGGTTACAGAAGACAGAGCAGAGACACAACAAGACAGACAAAAAAGTACAGAAGCACACATTGATCCAGTAATCTGTTCTACATTAGATGGTAATAGCGGGTGATCTGTCTTCTCTGGATGATGTCACAGTTAACAGAACGTCAGACCAGGTGTACCTACTATGAAGAAAAAAGAGAGAGCAAAAAGTTAAAAGCTGAAATGACAACAGTCATTTCAATGTAATGCAATGCAAAACTGCATTGCATCAACTTTTTTTAGACAAATGCAAGAAATAACTTTGCAAAGAGAAACTTGCCACTAAGGGGGAAAAATTCTCAGTTAGGAAATCCTAAAAATCAACATTTTCTGGGAATCTTTGAGCTCATAGCATGATATGAGCTCACTGGAAGAACATCTTAGAAAGGCTCCCTCCAAAAAAACCTCTGGATGTCTGACATGGTGCACTCAGAATGAATTTTTAGATTCAATATCAGAATGTATTTTGGGTAAAATATCTGCCCAGATCAAAGCCTCTATGTACTTTACAGTGGAACTGGACTGCACACCTGATATTTCAAAGTAAGAGCAGGCCTCAGTCATCTTTGGATATATTGATACAGATGAGAAGAAAAAAGTCTCTATTGCAGAGTCTTAGGAAGAAAAAGAAGTACCCAGATCACAATTCATGCACTGGTCATCATGAAAAGGAACCCACAAGGCACTTCAGGTGCATGGTTTTCAATGTTGTTGTTGACACACTCCTGCAAGAGCTGTCTGAGAGGTTTTCCAATTTTCAACTTGTGTCTGAGAACTTTAAATTCATCACTAAAATGGAGCACATGACAAAAGCAGAGCTGGAGGAATCAGTGACCACAAATGCCCTGATCACCTGTGAGGTTTCAATATAAATTATTCAAGAAATATACCCAGCAAGCTGTCTACTGAAAGGTTACAAGGCTCTAGAAAAGTTAAATTTCCTCATTCAAGAGAACCTTGATTTGGTATTTCCAAATTTTACAGTAGCCCTTAGAGTATTTTTAACCATGCCTCTGACAGTTGCATCTGCAGAGAGGTCATTTTGCAAGCTGAAGCTCATCAAAACATACCTTCTTTCAAATATGAGCAATGATCGCTTGTCCCAGTTAGCAGTGATCTCTATTGAAAACAGTGTGGCACGGTCTATTTCATTTGATGCTATATTTGACAAATGGCCATATGCAAATCACAGAATGTAATAGTTTGAATGTCATAAATGTTAAAACTCTGACATGGAGTCCAGGCTGTTAACATTTCATATTTCCCCTACAGAAAATGTTGAGCACTGAGTGCCAAACCTGTTATATATTTATACTTTATTAAACTTCTTATTTGCTTATGATTGAAATGATCACCTGATATAATATGCAACATAAAACAAATTCTATAATATGACTACTGTATTTTGTAAGTGCATAACTAAAGGAGAAAAGCTGTAAGAGACAGGTGTTGGGTGGGCACCGATGACACCTTTATTGCAGTAATAACTATAAGAAACAAGACCTACCTTGAGATTTACCAGTGCCTGTACAATATTGGGGAACTGCTATGGTGAAATGCATTGTATAGAAAACCGTTTGGGATCACAAGCGAATCTGTGAAAAATTTCTGTTATCCTGCAAAACATAAATTCATGATCCGTTCCAGATGCATGTTGGTTTGGGTGAGCAGGGGGAGCCGGCATGCTCAAAGGGGCGGGGCGTGGGTGGGCTTGGAACCCGTTAATAACTGCTTGCAGTTCTAGTTATTATTATTCTCCGCTAAAACGCGTTGTGCGGCCCATGCGGACTTGTAACGAATCGATTGAATCAGGTATCCAAGTACAGAATGTTCACCGCTACTCAAACCCAGATATTCAGACCCCTCAACAACTAGGAGGCGCTATAACAAAGGACAATGCGTTTCAATATCTATCTATCTATCTATCTATCTATCTATCTATCTATCTATCTATCTATCTATCTATCTATCTATCTATCTATCTATCTATCTATCTATCTATCTATCTATCTATCTATCTATCTATCTATCTATCTATCTATCTAAAGCTATTTACACGGTAGACTGTGCGTTAATGTAACGCAGAATGTCTGGAGATGCTACGTTGGAGTAGCTTGTAGGACCTGAACAGGGGAGAGAGGCAGTGTCACGGAGCCTCTGGGCCGTGTTGATAAGGCTGGTAGCGGATGGGGAAAAACTATTTTTGGTCCTGATGGACCGCAGCGCTGGGATGAAATGTCCTTAATGGAGGGAAGAGGAGCCCCGATGATCCCTCCTGCTGTCCTCACCTCCAGTCAGAGGCGCTGCAACCTCCACACCACACAGAGAGTCAGCTGGTCAGAATGCTCTCTATGGTGCTTCTGTAGAAGGTCGTGAGGATGGATGGGGGCAGGTGGGCTCTCCTCATCCTCCTCAGGAAGTACAAGCGCTTCTGTGCCCACCACCATCGTGTCGTCTGCAAACTTCACGATGTGATTGGTGATGAACCTGGGGACGCAGTCATGTGTCATCAGAGTGAACAGCTGGGGGCTCAGGACGCAGCCCTGTGGGGAGCCCGTGCTGAGGGTGATGACATCAGAGGTGTTCTGTCCGACCCAAACCGACTGAGGTCTGTTGGTGAGGAAGTCTAGCAACCAGTTGCGAAGGGGTGTGCTGAAGCCCAGATGTTCCAGTTTTTCCACCAGATGCTGTGGGATGATTGTGTTGAACGCTGAACTGAAGTCCAGGCGGGGCGTGGGTGGGCTTGGAACCCGTTAACTGCTTGCAGTTCTAGTTCTTCTTATTATTATTATTCTTTGCTGAAAGGTGTTGTGCGGCCCATGTGGACTTGTAACGAATCGATTGAATCAGGTATCCGAGTACAGAATGTGCACCACTACTAAAACCCAGAAATTCAGACCCCTCAACAACTAGGGGGCGCTATAACAAAGGACAATGCGTTTCAGCCTATAACCACCAAACTACTCACCCTGACCTCTGTGGTTATGAAGTCCTTTGAGCGCCTTGTGCTTTCACACCTGAAAGAAATCACTGACCCCCTTCTGGACCCCTTACAGTTTGCCTACAGAGCCAACAGGTCTGCAGACGACGCTGTCAACCTGGCACTTCACTACATCCTCCAGCACCTGGATTCCACAGGTACCTACGCCAGGATCCTGTTTGTGGATTTCAGCTCTTCCTTCAACACAATCATTCCAACTCTGCTTCAGGAGAAGCTCTCCCAGCTGAATGTGCCTGACTCCACCTGCAGGTGGATCACAGACTTCAGTTCTGACAGGAAGCAGCACGTGAAGCTGGGAAAACATAACTCAGACTCACAGCTCATCAGCACTGTTCCCCCCCCCCCGGGCTGTGTTCTTTCTCCTCTGCTCTTCTCCCTGTACACCAACAGCTGCTCCTCCAGTCATCAGTCTGTCAAGCTTCTGAAGTTCGCGGACGACACCACTCTCATCGGACTTATCTCTGATGGTGACGAGTCCGCCTACAGGTGGGAGGCTGACCATCTGGCGACCTGGTGCAGGGAGAACAACCTGGAGCTCAACGCTGTAAAAACAGTGGAGGTGGTTGTGGACTTGAGGAAGAACTCAGCCCCAGCTACCCCATCACCCTCTGTAACTCCACAATTGATACTGTGGAGTCTTTCCGCTTCCTGGGAACTATCATCTCCCAGGACCTAAAGTGGGAGCTGAACATCAACACCCTCACCAAGAAAGCCCAGCAGAGGATGTACTTCCTGCGGCAGCTGAAGAAATTCAACCTGCCAAGGACAATGATGGTGCACTTCTACTCCTCCATCATTGAGTCCATCCTCACCTCCTCCATCACCATCTGGTACGCTGGTGCCACCGCCAAGGACAAGGGCAGACTGCAGCGTGTCATCCGGTCTGCAGAGAAGGTGATTAGCTGCAATCTTCCATCTCTCCAGGACCTGTACGCCTCCAGGACTCTGAGGCGTGCAGGGAAGATTGTGGCTGATCCCTCGCACCCCAGTCACAGACTATTTCAGACACTTCCCTCTGGCAGGAGGCTGCGGTCCATCAGGACCAAAACCTCACTCCACAAGAACAGTTTCTTACCATCTGCTACCAGCCTTACCAACAAGGCCAAGAGCCTCCCGTGACACTTGACACTCCCTCTCTGCCTCCCCCGTTCAGGACCAACAAGCTACAGCAACGTAGCATCTCCAGACCTTCTGCGTTACATTAACGTACAGTCTACCATGTATATATCTTTCTGTATATATATCCATTTTGTTTTGTCTGCACCATCAACACCAAGTCAGATTCCTTATAAGTGCAAACCTACTTGGCAATAAACTTGATTCTAATTCTGATTCTGAGCTTGAGAGATGAAGAGCCACCCACTCCGCTCAAAAGTACAGGGGATGGGTGAGAGAGCAGTGAGGCCATAGAAAGGCTTGAAAAAGAGTGGCAGTCATGGGCCTCGATTTGCATTTCAAACAAGGATGTGTGTGTGTTAGTGACAGAGAGAGAGCGCAGAAGGTAGAAACAGAATATTGTGTTCGCCTGTACCATCCTACAATAAGTGTTTCCATGTGAGCTTGTCAGGCTAAACGTGTGTGTGGTGAATGTCACCAAAGCTGCTGTTTCCTGATTGGCTGCTGCCTATAGTATGCACCCTGCTGGCACTGAGATTTGTGTATCAGAGGGAAGGAGAGAGAGGGGTATATAAAAGGGGAAAAAGAGAAAGACACGTGAAATAAAAGCAAAGAGCATATCCCTACTATTCCGAGCCAAGTAAAATCATCCGTTTCCCAGCTATAACAGCAGGTGAGCTGCATTACTTTTTCAGTTTCCCATGTGTTTTCTGACTGTAAAGTTCTTAATCTATTTTTAAGCATGCTTGCATGATTGCTGAAAGTTTGCTGTGATGGAAAGTATATCTTTAGTCTCATATACATAATTGTGACAATGCCCTTTGAATTGTTAGTGAAAGTAATGCAACATGCCGATCATTCATTACTGAGATGATAAAGAGCTGTTATTCTAAGTCCTTTTTTTTCAGGCTATTTCCACCGCTTAAGTATCTCAGGGATTTGGGGGAAGGGAAACAAGGACTGGATCTAGTCACAGCTGGGGTACACATGTTCAGGAAATTGACAAGCAACCACTCTAATGTTCATGTTCGCCATCTCAATGTTTCACTCAAAACCACAAATGCGTTGAAAAACATGGGTATTCCTTTTTCCTCTCTCTGCTTTTACACTGTTGCTTTAAAAATGAAATAAACTTTTTGGAATGTCTGGAGCCTTTGTGAGTGGAGTTTGCCTGCTCTCGAAATGCATGCATGTGTTCTCACTGGGTACTCTGGCCTCAGCCCCACACAAAATGCATGTTAGGTTAAATGGTCTTCCTAAGTTGTCTTTAGGAATAAGCGGGCTGCTTGTGCTGTGTCCCTGGGATAGACTGACAACCTGTCCAGGATGTGCCCTCACCCAAAGACTGCTGAAGATGGACAACCCCTCTCCCCCACTCCCTGGCAAGGGAAATCCTCTTTTGAATCTAATGATTACCATTACCACCTCATTTTAAAGGCTCTTTAGTGCCAATCAGATCATGGTTCATCATAGAAAAAGTTAAAATAAGAGTAATATGTAAATAAGTCAAGGATGCAATATAAACATAAACCTTTGAGCCATGGTCAAAACAAATGGCAAATATTGGGCAAAATCAATCATAAAGTAGTTAGCTCTGGATTCTCCTATTGTCTCTATTTCTTATGAGATTCATTAATAATAGTCTTTGGATGTCCTCTTTTGCAGTCTCTTTGGTCTTGATGTCGTCTCATGGATCGTAGTTAGTTGATTTCACTGGGCGGCTCTGTTCGGTGTGGTCCTGGCACAGTCCATCCACAGTCCATTGTTCATAGTCCATTAAGTCGCTCTTTCAAGATAGCCCAGCTCTCTTATCAAGATCAATACTGTCTTTAGTGCACAAATTCATCATTTACTCAAAATCACCTTCAAGCATTTTCACAACTCTATATTGTCGTCAACAATTACTTTTATCTTAGAAGTTTGCACTGTAATCATCACATGCAAGTAATCCAATGTATGAATATATGTTCAGCAGTGTTTTTCAGTATTTATTAACAAAAATCAACATGTTACCTTTCAGTGCCTGGCAATTGAAAGTTATCTGAATCAGAATTTAATCATCCTGTTTATTCTATGGATGTTTCTTCTCATTAAAATACCTAAGCTGAAAACTATTTTATTTAATGCACAGTTAATTTCAATCAGGATTTACATTTAAGGATCTTAGTGTTCAACCCTTTGTTTAACCCTTGCTGAGCTTGTTATACATATATTAAAGCTGTCTTTAAAGACCAAAAAACAGAACACCTCTAAGTTTTAAACATGCACTAATTTGTAGATTTTAGAAAAATGTTCTATTGTAAACAGAAGCATTGCAACATATTTTTCCGTTATTTTAACATAATTGAGAAAAAGAAGTGGTAGATGGCCTAAAAGCTTTACTGAGCAGTCATTGGTCAAAATTCAGGCTGTTAGTAGCATAGGAAAGAGAGTTGTGGTAGTGGTGTGAATGAGTTCAAGTGTGACCGTGCATCAAAACGTGGTGAACTAGATTGAAAACAGGGGTTATTTGTTATACCTAATGTGAACTACAATTATAACTGTTGGCTGTTACCACCACTTTATCTATTCAACTCATGTTATTTATTAATTCCTGTTTGGATGGATTTAAAACCCTCTTTAAACCATGTTATCTTATTACCAATTATTAGTTTTTTTTTAGATTTGTTTCTCTCTGTGCAGTTCATTATATTTTAATGTCCTTTAACAGCTTTATAGTTTTCAACCAATGTTGTGTCTGAAAAATCTGAAGTGACCACTAAAGTGTGTTATGCTGAACTCATTTTGTAGCAGGGGATGAACTTCCACTCCGATGTTAGTTGATGCATCTTGATCATATGTTGTATGAATGTAAAGGCTGAAGCCTCTGACATTCATTAACACTCGTTGTGTCAATCGTTCTAATAATAATAATAATAGATAATAGATACTTTATTCATCTCACAACGGAGAAATTCACCTCTGCTTTTAACCCATCCCCTTTGGGGAGCAGTGGGCTGCCACTGTGCGCCACCCGGGGAGCAATCAGGGGTTAAGGGTCTTGCTGGGACCCAGAGTGACAGTCTGTTGGGATCGAACCGGGTACTTGCAACCTTCTCAGAGCGCAAGCGCACTGCTCTAACCAGTGTTGCCAACTCCTCAGTAAGGAAAGTAGCTATTGGCTGTGCTAAAAGTCGCTAGAAGTCGCTGAATGACGTCATCACCTAATTTGCATAATCTGCCACATGATGTGATGTGCAAGTTATTGACGCTGTGGGAGAAATAACGTTGTTAGAGAGAGACAAAAAGTGAGTAAAAACACTCAGAATATATAGAGCTACTTTTTTCTGTACATTAATGTTTATTTAGTATTATTATTTTTTATTTTTATTTGTTTTTTATTAATGTTTAATTTATTACAATACTAACCCTCCTCCTTTACCCGGGTTTGAGACCGGCAAAATGAACCATAAAGAGACACTATGGTGGAGTTACAATTTTTTTTTAACTTTTTTTAACGTTTTCTTTTTTCCCTTGTGGTCCACCAAGGAGCCTACAAATCACGGTAAAACATGAACATGTGGCTGTGTGAAACAAATGCCGTTATTTATTTAAGATAAAATATTTCAAATTCAGTTATTTATGATCAACCTGCGCCGTTAATCCCGGCGCATGTGCGCTTTATTTGCAGTCTGGACGCTGAGGGTAAACATGCTGTGGCTCTGACTGCAGCGCTGAGACGGACTCCTGCGGTAGCGGGAGAACGGAGTTGGGACGGGGGAGGCGCCCCACGGCAGCACCTGCCGCTGGAGGACAAGAGTAGGAACGATACGTGCTTTGATGTAAGAGTCTCCAAAAGTCGCTAGATTTGTCGCTAGTTGCTTTTTTGAAAAAGAGTCGCTGGAGGGGTCTGAAAAGTCGCTAAATATAGCGACAAAGTCGCTGAGTTGGCAACACTGGCTCTAACCACTAGGCCACCACACCCACACTAACAACAATAACAGCACAGAGTTTACTCACATAGACAAACAGGTGTTTTAGGCAAATGACCCACATGTGACGCACTTGGGCTATAAACTGACTACGGCTTCCTTATGTTACAAAAGATTAACATTTAGCAGCATCAGAGAATGCTTATTTAATGAATTCGATGTGTAAATGAAAATAAGGACACATAAAATTTAAGTTGAAAATATATTAAAGATTAACAACCAAATTAAGGGGAAAAACATAACCAAATAAGTAAAAATTAGTAGGCTCTTGCAGACTTGCATTCTTTTGTTAAATTTGATCAGTTTTCAACCCCCCCCCCCAAAAAAATAATACAATCTGTTTAACTGGAAGGAGGAAAGAGGAAGAATTGTCCAAGTTTCACTTGATGGAAGCTGTTCAAACACAAGGAAAAATAAACAGTCCCAAATATGCAAATCCCACTCCAAGACTCCGGAGAACAATACCAAACAGGTTCCATAACTACTACACAAGTTGTACAGAGTAGCTCACCATCTTCACTCCAATTCTTTCAGTCCATGAAAAAAAAACTGTCCTAAAAAGTGGGGGGAAAAACATAAATGAGTATTTAATTTAGCTTTTATCATTTAACCACAAATGGTAGTGTTTACCAAACATATTCATGTTCGGTAACAAATTAAAGCAATTCAAATTAATGCATCATTAATTATCAATATTTCTGTTTAACTTGGCCCCCTGGAATTTTATGACCAAATTAATAATTTGAGTGGATCCATAGATCCTTAATTCTGCATGCATGCATACCTGTCTATTGCTTAGAAAGCTTTCTTTAAGTTTATTAAAGTTTCTTATGGGTGGGGTAAGGTATGGAGATTATTCCCCAGACCCCTTCTGTTATTAAGCTGTTGATTAATAACTATAAATTGTCTTTGTACTTATAGTGCATGTAGAGCTCACTAGTTTTTATTCAAACTTTTAAGCCTAAATATTGACTATTCGATTTTAATATTTTTAAATTATCCAGTTTATAGCTCATAGCATTCTTTATTATGAATAATAGTAATAATTATCATCATCTTTATTGTCATTCCAACATACATTCTAATGAAATTTGTTCTCTGCATTTAACCCATCCCTTTGGGCAGCAGTGGGCTGCCACTGTGCAGCACCCAGGGAGCAATCTAGGGTTAAGGGTCTTGCTCAGACGACCTATAGTGGCAGTTGAACCCAGAACCTCCAGGACACAAGAACAATGCTCTAACCACTAGGCCACTCATTCCCAGTCAAAAGCATAATTGCATTCATTATTAATATTGTTTTCTCTGATTTGTTTTCATTTATTTTCAGCTTGATGCATTAAAGGGGAAGTGGGTAAACATCTTTAATGTCCCCATAATTTTAAATTAAACCCAATAATCTCAGTATTTTTTCAGCAATATTTAGACTTAGGACCCTTACACTATTTTGCCTCAAAATCTTATTTGCATTTATTCCAGAGTTCATAGGGAACTCCAAACTATACTGATGGGTCTGTTTCAGATCAGAAAAAAAAACTTATTTTAAAAAATATGTCCAACTGGATTTTTTGCTCATTCTTTTGAAAAGTTTCAACTGTTGATGTCAGTAGGAGACACCAGCGCTGCTTTGTTTTCAATCCCAGTTTTAGGGCAAAAGCAAAACTAAGGTTTTTGTTGCCTTTTCCAGGTCCTTCTAATTCAACACAATGCATAAAATCTGAAGATTATTTTAGGAGGATTAGGTTTTGATCCTGGGTTTTTTTTATATATTATTTAGCCTTTAGTCTGGAGGTGGTGAATTTAATGTGTTTTAATAATTCATTTTATAAATGTTCCTGATTTTACTGCAACAAGTTTTGCTGGCCCAAAACAGTTATGCAGAAATAAACAAAGTTTGGTATTCTTCAGATCATAAATTACCACCATTTGAAACTAAGGACTCTTTCTCAATCCAACTGTAGAGACCCCAGGTTCAGGTCTGTCAGGTCCAGGTCCAAGTAATGTCAACATTACTTGGAGCAAAAGGCAGAAACATCTAAGAAGTTTAGACAAACTTACTAAGCTTTCTTTTCTTTACGTATGGGAAAATATGTGGTCTGTGTATGGCTTATATTATTATCTAATTTCGTCTGGACCAATCTCCCTTATTTTCTGCCTCTAAGGTCTGTATTTCTTTCTCATTAGATCATTTTCTCCTGAGGAAATGAGTTAAACAGTTCAATTGCAACCTCTTAGATCTGTAGAGGAACTGGTGACAAAACTTTAATAAAAGAGGATTAATTTAAAAAAATTTTAAGTGACTCTTATCTGGTCTCCCAAAACATCAACATCTGAACTTGATTAATGGAAAGAAGAGTTGAGTAAAAATATCTCAGAAGATGAGTTAAAATTATGTCTTAAGTCGCAGAAGCAGTCAGCAACTGTTCATATAAAATTACTTCAATATAATTGGCTGATGCAAGCACATAACTCCGGCGGGGATGAATAAATATAAATAAATAACTGATATTTGTTTTACATATAGAGTTGCTAGAAGATTCATTCATTGTTCCCTCAAATCTGCATGCATACGCAATTTCGCACTGCATGCAGATTCAGTGCCCACAGCAAATCTATGCTGTGCAGAAATTAAAATCCAAGCTAAACTGTACACAAAATAATAGTAAACTAAGTTATTTTGTACCATTTTGGTAATTCTGATGAGATGGTGTTCCACGGTCCCACTCTGTGTGCGCTAGGTACTGATTAGAGCGCACCACCAACTGACGGGTGGGGCAGATGGCTTTATAGCTGCGCAGTTTGCGGTGTGCATCTTTGTTACTTCTGCTGCATGTCAGCTGTTTGTGGGGCTGTGTTTTTTGGGATATGGTTATCTGAAAACATGAGTGCCGTTTTTCAACCAATTTGATTGGTTTTTGAGTGCTGCACCTGCTGTTTGTTTCTAGAGTGCTGCTGCTCTGCTGGCATCAGCTGCAGCTGGAGTCCTTTGCATCTGCTGGTTTCTGACCGACCATGTTGTTCTCTTTTAATTTTTTTTTTAAGTTTATTTAAAAGGAACCATGTACAATTAAAACATAAATATTACCATTTGATGCATTGTACCATAGTAAGCCAAAGGCTAATTTGCATCTGCAGTCACTTTGTCATGATACAATTCATATTAACTCCATGCCATATTCAACAGATAAAAACAGCAAACATACAGAAGGAGTTCAATATGACATTTATCCATTACCCATAAACAATCTTTAAAAAATCATTCATACATACACAAAGCCAGTTGTTATGGACGGATATATTAATGGTTAGTGTTGAGAGCTTTTTAGTTGTTGTTTTAGTTAATTTTTAAAGTTCTTTATAGAAGCACAGGTTTTGATATCATCAGAAAGCCTGTTCCACTGTGCTGTGGCCTTTACTGAGAACGCAGACTGACCAAATGTTGACGAGCGAAAGGGTATGATACAGTCGTTTGGAGAAGCTACTTGAGTAGATCTTATCGAGCCTACAGAGCAACTACAAAGTCCAGTAAGCAGGCTTGAGCCAAGACATTTAAAATCTTGTAAATCAGATTAAGGTTTGAAAAAAGCCAAAAAAAATTCAAAGCTTAAATAGCAATATTTTTCCGAAATTCGGCAGGGATAGAATTGAAATTGCTTTCTATCAAGGACTTTTGAAGCTTGCTTGTACATTGACTCAAAAGATCTGAATGTGGTTTCACTAGCCTGCCCCTAACAGGAGATTCACCTGGAAAAATAGAGCATGCAAAAAGATCTTAGCTACAGCAGATTAACAGGGTCTAATATGTCTAAAGTTTGCCAAGTTATACTTAATTTTTTTAGACAGTCAAGATGACTGTCTAATGTGACTCTGAAATATTTAAATTTGAACATAATATCATCACTTTCACCCCTGATGAAAATGTCTGAAATTGGAGTATTTACCTTTGTTTTAGAAAAGAACATCCCCTTTGTCTTGTTAATGTTCAAACTTAGACAAGACTGGTGAAGCCATTCCATTCACACTATCCATAGCTTTAGTAAGTTTTTCAGCTGCTAACTGCGCAGTTTTAGCATGTGTGTACAACACTGTGTCATCAGCGTATAGTTGTATTTGTATATCATCACAGTGCTCTGATAGATTTGAGTATGAGCAGTTTATACATCAGTCTACATAGATTTGGGTAGATTGATGTATAAACTGAAAAATAAAGGGCCTAACATAGAGCCTTGAGGTACACCCATTGTACATTCAAGATAACTAAAGCAGACATCCTTTATATCCTTTAACACACAGTTACACACAGTATGTGAAAGAAATGAGGTGACCCAGGCCAGTGTTTTTGCAGAAAAAATTTAAATTAAGAAGGTTAGAAACTAAAACCTTATGATTAACTAAATCAAAAGCTCTGCGTAAATCTAAAAAAACAGCACCAACAAATCCCCCTCTGTCGAGTTGTGATTTAATTTGCTTAATCAGGTACAAGAGGACTGTTTCAGTAGAGTAGTTATTCCTGAATTGCTACGGGTGCATTCCAGTGCTGTTAAAGTTAAGCTGTTCTATCATTTGGTCAAATATTATTTTCTCTGCAATTTTAGATATTATCGTTACTATACTTAAAGGTCTAAAGTTAGTGGCTTCATGAAAATCTCCGGGTTTGTAAATGGGAGTGTTCTACCTCTGTTTTTGAAAAGGAACTCTGTTTATATGCTACTTATTTTATGAGCACATGCCTGAGGACTACAGCTATATATATATATATATATATATATATATATATATATATATATATATATATATATATATATATATATATATATATATATATATATACAGGGGTTGGACAATGAAACTGAAACACCTGGTTTTAGACCACAATAATTTATTAGTATAGTGTAGGGCCTCCTTTTGCGGCCAATACAGCGTCAATTCGTCTTGGGGATGACATATACAAGTCCTGCACAGTGGTCAGAGGGATTTTAAGCCATTCTTCTTGCAGGATAGTGGCCAGGTCACGACGTGATGCTGGTGGAGGAAAATGTTTCCTGACTCGCTCCTCCAAAACACCCCAAAGTGGATGAATAATATTTAGATCTGGTGACTGTGCAGGCCATGGGAGATGTTCGCTCTTCACTTTCATGTTCATCAAACCAATCTTTCACCAGTCTTGCTGTGTGTATTGGTGCATTGTCATCCTGATACACGGCACCTCCTTCAGGATACAATGTTTGAACCACTGGATGCACATGGTCCTCCAGAATGGTTCGGTAGTCCTTGGCAGTGACGGGCCCATCTAGCACAAGTATGGGGCCAAGGGAATGCCATGATATGGCAGCCCAAACCATCACTGATCCACCCCAATGCTTCACTCTGGGCATGCAACCGTCTGGGTGGTACGCTTCTTTGGGGCTTCTCCACACCGTAACTCTCCCGGATGTGGGGAAAACAGTAAAGGTGGACTCATCACAGAACAATACATGTTTCAAATTGTCCACAGCCCAAGATTTGCGCTCCTTGCACCATTGAAACCGACGTTTGGCATTGGCACGAGTGACCAAAGGTTTGGCTATAGCAGCCCGGCCGTGGATATTGACCCTGTGGAGCTCCCGACGGACAGTTTTGGTGGAAACAGGAGAGTTGAGGTGCACATTTAATTCTGCCGTGATTTGGGGAGCCGTGGTTTTATGTTTTTTGGATACAATCCGGGTTAGCACCCGAACATCCCTTTCAGACAGCTTCCTCTTGCATCCACAGTTAATCCTGTTGGATGTGGTTCGTCCTTCTTGGTGGTATGCTGACATTACTCTGGATACCCTGACTCTTGATACATCACAAAGACTTGCTGTCTTGGTCACAGATGCGCCAGCAAGACGTGCACCAACAATTTGTCCTCTTTTGAACTCTGGTATGTCACCCATAATGTTGTGTGCATTGCAATATTTTGAGCAAAACTGTGCTCTTACCCTGCTAATTGGACCTTCACACTCTGCTCTTATTGGTTCAATGTGCAATTAATGAAGATTGGCAACCAGGCTGGTCCAATTTAGCCATGAAACCTCCCACACTAAAATGAGAGGTGTTTCAGTTTCATTGTCCAACCCCTGTATCTCCCCACCCCCTGATGCCGCGGCATGAGATCATGTACCTCTGAATTTTTGTAACTTGGCGCTGTTTCAAAGGAACCCTCAATTTATGTTTTTGAACAATACTGCAACTTCGTCTGTGTCAGGTAGAAATGTCTACAACACTTCAATGAGCTCGCGTAAAAAAACGACTGATTCATTGATATCTATTTGTCTGCAAAGGACTACAAAGCCATTTCTAGGGCTTTCTGCCTCCAGTGAACCACTGTGAAAGCCATTATCCACCATTGGGACCTTTAGTGGTGTCCTTACCAGAAAATTGATGCTCTACCAACATTACTCCCAGGGCATGCCAATGACTCACCCAGGCCTTGTTTCAGAAAGAATTGCCACGTCGAGAGGAGCCAGTTGAGGTGGCTTAGGCATCTGGTTAGGATGCCTCCTGGACGCCTCCCTGGTGAGGTGTTCCGGGCACGTCCCAAAGGGAGGAGACCCAGAGGAAGACCCAGGACACGCTGGAGGGACTATGTTTCTCTGCCGGCCTGGGAACGCCTTGGGATCCCCTGGAGGAGCTGGCCCAAGTGGCTGGGGAGAGGGACGTCTGGGCCTCCCTACTGAAGCTGCTACCCCCACGTCAGACCCCCCAAGAGGAGGGAGTGTCATTGGTACACTTTTATTTACAAGGCCCTTCTCAAATTTCTGCCCTCTTACATTTGTACCTTACTTACACAGAAAAGCATGGCCTCTTATGCCCTGAGATCCAACGATCAGCTGTTGCTCACGGTTCCTTTTGCCAGCACAGAGCTAGGGAAGAAAGCCTTTAGTACGCAGCTCCTTGTGCATGGAAAGAGACTGGAAGTTGACTGAGTTTTTATCCTTAAATGCTTTTAAGTTGAAAATGAAAGAATTTGAAACTGCCTCAATTATCTGTAATTGTTTTCTTTGATATGTTTTTTGTTTGTTTGTGTGTGCCTGTCATTTAATCTAATGTATACCTGTTCAATGTGTAACTTTGCTGCCTCTTGGCCAGGACTCCCTAGAAAAAGAGGTTTTTAATCTCAATGGGATTTTTTTTACTGGTTAAATAAAGGTTAAATAAAAAAAATATGTCAGGTTTGACACATTCTACTCATTTAAAAAAAATTGATTAATAAAATGAGTTCAAGGAGATGCTATTTTATTAAAATGTGGAAGTTTTTAGTTTTCTGCCACACAATGACAACAAGTTTTGATTTATTTTTCCAAATTTTTACAACAAATAAACTCTTTTTTTTAGCTCAATCTGTTCAAAAGAAGCCCAATTGGGTGACCCCCCCACCAGTCTGGCAACACTGCCTAAACTGAAAGATAAACAGTATCTTGTGATTTTAAAGTTGAACAAATTTGCTTTGTGAAATTGGGCCCTGGTGTCTAATAAGGAGATCCTCAGTACCAAAGATTAAGAACTGAGGGACAGAAGCAAACATGAGAGTGGTAGTTGTGCCGCTTTTATCTAGCAGTTCCCAGATTTGACCTTCAGATGTAAAATCATTATTAAACTGCCAGTGCAGCAGACAGCTGATGTCATTGCCGGGGATTTAATCTGGCGGCAATCTGCTCCAACATTTGGAGAAAAAAAAAACAGCCCTGGAAAAATCTATTGGAGGATAGGAGGTGTGTTTTTTCCATCCTCTCACTAAATCATTACTTTTGCAGTGTTTTAAACGAAGCAGGGAGAAAGACACATGGACTGGGAAATATGGCATAATATCCATTGATGAATCCTTAATCTGCAAAGGATAAAGAGATGATCCTAGGACTTTGGTTTGGTGCACATTCAATGGTGCATTTAAAGATTTTTTTCCATTGTTGCATTGTGCTACAGTGTTAAGGCTTTCAAAATACTTAAATTTTTTTGGAAACAGTATAATCAGATTTAAATCTTTTGGTGGAAATAGAAAATATGCTTTACTTCAAGGCTTCATTCTGCAAAACTATTTTGTCAAAATATAGTACTGTGGGAGGAAGTTAAAGCCTGTCTGAACAGTTTTACTTTTCACAAGACAGGTCTGTTTTAAATAATTTATGCTTTTTAAAAACAAAAATTACAATTTTAATTAATTTCTTATTTTTCCTCTTTGATGAAACAAGACAACCACCAACTATGTTAAACAGGTAAATCATATCTGTGATTCTTTCCCCCCCCCAAAAAAAACACATCTAAATTACCGATTGCAGCCCTAATCTCCAATGGACTGCATATAATTTAAAACTGAGAGCTGAGGTAGTTTGGAAGTTTGAAGTTGTCCATAATCTTAAAAAAGAAAGCCTGTACATGTTTATATATATAGCCACAAATAGCAGAGGTCTCAGAATCAGTTGATCCAGATTTAAAGATCAATGCCTCTGATAACATAAAATAGCAGAGCCAGAGCAGAAAAACAAGATTATTTTCGGTTTAACACATATGTGTGTCCTGCTAAGGCCATCTTAAAGTAGTCTTGTTCAAGATTCTTTCCTAACCGGCAAATGCAGGAATCAAAGGAAAAATTACAATAAATAGTCAAATGCTTATGATTACGTATATTCAGTAACATA
Source organism: Fundulus diaphanus (assembly GCA_037039145.1). Classification (NCBI taxonomy): domain Eukaryota; kingdom Metazoa; phylum Chordata; class Actinopteri; order Cyprinodontiformes; family Fundulidae; genus Fundulus; species Fundulus diaphanus. Next base: position 57,005,559 of record CM073133.1, on the reverse strand, counting down.
TTACTTTTTTTTACTTTTTGTCAGATTTGAATTTTTCAGATCATATAATTAGTCTAAATATGACACAATAATAAACTATACAAATACAAAATGCAGTTTTTAAATGAGAATTTTATTTATTAAGAGGAAAAAGCTTCACAGAGGGCCAAACAACAATTGCTTCCCCAACCTATTAGCTGCCTGTGTGACCTGTGGAAACAACTGCCATAAAGTGTTTATGATAACTAGCAGTGACTCTTTAACATCACCATGATGTTAATATGGTCCACTCTTCTCAGAATTGTTTTAATTCGGCTAAACTGGAGGGTATTTTAACATTAACAGTTTTTTGTTTGTTTTTTGAGCCAATTCAAAGGTGGAATTGTCCTGCTACATAGCCCTGGTGAAGAAAGAAATCTGTGGGAATGGTAAACAAAAAATAAATATAAAAAAAAAAACATAAATCAAAGAAAAAAATACAAATAATGTTTCTAACACTGTGTATACAAGATTGTCTTGAAGTAATCCACAAGGATAAATATCTGAATCATGCATCTAATAATAAAATAAGGCACATCTGCTATCTGCTTTGAAGAGAGACAGAAGAGGAGAGGCGGAGCCGATTAGCTTGCAAACGTTGGGCCTCTCAGCCAAGGGAGCTTCCAGGGCTTTCCTGGGGTCCAAGCTCCCTGATGTCAGAGTAGCTTGCTCCTTCGTCTGGCTGTTTTTAATCACAAAGTCACAATTTAAAGCGATGAGAGCGTCAGGCATTGACAGGACTCGAGCTCCCCAAGGGTGGCCGGTGCCTAAAGAAACCGTTGTCTCGGCTGGGGATTTTCATTGACAGAGTTAAAATTTAAAGCTTTTTATTAGATCTTTTGCTTCAGCTATGGCAGGAGTGAGGTGAACATGTTAATAGCTTAAAGGATTTTTAACTGCGGTGATATTATATTTATCGGTTTGATTGCATACTTACTCCCAGGCTGTGGGCTGCTTTGTCAGTAGAGGAAGTATGAGATGTTGGCTGAGCTTGGGCTCCCCTAGAGTGGCCAGCACTGCTGAAGAAAACTGCATGTCCTCCCTGGGTGCTCTGAGTCTAATTACAGAAAGATGGGTCGGAAGCAGGGAAAGGAAAACAGCCGCTGCCTTGTACTGCATGAGGTGGATGGATGGAAACTTCAGAGACAAAACGTAACAGCTTTCAGTGTAAAATCAGAGAAAGCCTCATTAAATCCACAGATCTGATACAGCACGTGAGGTTAAAGAATGCTGAGTCCTTTTTATTTCTTTTTTTTTCTTCAGACGTGGTTCCTGGTTTGAAAACAATAAAATTATATTTTGATTTGACCCACTCTGTTCATAGTGGTTCTAAATATTAATGTGTCACTCCTTAGTTTTTCTGGACTGGAAGCAGTTACCCAGTTAAATTATGACTAATTATTTGGTGAAACAAACCTGCTCGAGTATCGGGTTGGCAGAGGGAGATGAACGGCTGAGATCCAACAAGAGCTGTGCGTAAGTAAAAATGCACTATACACATAATATCAATTCGATCCACCCAGGTAAGAACAAGCCAATTATTTAAAATTAGACGAAGTAAGGTTTAAATATTAACAATTGTTTCAGATTTCATAATAAAACACACTGGACGTGGAGACCTTGACCAGCCCTGAGAGCTACCTGGATGAGTGTTTTGACAGCATCATAATGGAAGCTGAAAAATTCTAAAAGTAATTTTGCCTTAATTAAAAACTAAAATCTTCCATCTGCATCAGCCATATGTGCTTGTGGACCAAATCTTTGTTGAAATGCAGTTGGGGGCCACTCAAAATCAGTACTGGGGCCACAAATGGCCCCCAGTCTGCACTTTGGACATGCCTGCTCTACAGGCTTCATTGGTCAGTTCATGAGAGAGTGATCAGGGAGAGAGCACAGCCTAACTTCAATATTTAGAGCCGTTTTATCTCAGAAGACATGACACCTCTAAATAAAAGAGCTGTGCAGTCACAGCAGCAGATGCTTTTCCTCTTCTCCAATGTACAACACTGGTGTGATTTCAACATCTGGAAAGAGGGGATAAACCTTTGCAAAAACTCTGGAACTAGTCATTTCCGCCACAAGAATTGGCCCAAATATATCGGCCCCACGTACCGGGTATCGGTTTGCCTGATGTCAAAATAAACTGTATCTATATCGGCCTTAAAAACCTGTATCGTTCGACTTTTAGTCACAGCTGGGTTTCTGGGTCATGGGTTGTAATCTTTTTTCTTTCACCCCTTCTCACTCTGCACTTTCTTAAATCTCTGTCTCTCTGTGCTTGTGGTTGATCAGACAACCACAAGCACTTTCTATGATGTCACCTGGGTCTATGTATATGTATTTCTATAGGGACATGCACTTTCCAACTAAAGCTTCTCACTGGTATCTATGGTAAAGCTAAGGTTTGTGACATTGAATGTGCATGGAGCTGGCACCAGAGAGAAAAGTGGAAGATTTTTAACCATCTTAAAAGATTAAAGGCAGATGTTGTCTTATTGCAAGAAATTCATAAATCAGCTACAACTGTAGGCGATCTTAACTCACCTGAGTTCCATAATGTGTTTGCTGCCTGCTATAACTCTAGACAAAGAGGAGCAATTTTAATCCACAAAAACATTAGTTTTACAACATTAGACAAAATTATAGATCCTGAAGGTACATTCATAATAATAAAAATAACTATCCATTACCAAACGTTATGTATTGTCAGTATATATATGGTCCAAATCTTGATGATACCTCACTCCTCCACAAACTTTTCCATGCACTTTCAAAACACCTGGATTCCTCTCTGTTTGTTGGGGGCGACCTCAACTTTGGTCTATATGATTAAATAGACAGGTTGAATACAACAGGGCAATTAAATGTGGTCAAACAATAGATGAGTGATTATGGTCTTCGCGATGCATGGCAATCTCTTCATCCTAATGGTAAGGAATATACTTTCTTTTCAAATATCCATCATTCCTACTCTCGTTTGGACTATCTCTTAATCAGCATCTTGCGGCTGTCTGACATTTCAGATGCTGTAATACATCCTATTGCTGTCAGTGATCATGCTCCTGTTTCTTTAATAAATAAAAAAGTAACACCACAAAACAAAAGCTGGAGACTCAATACATCATTGCTTAACAATGAAGAATGTATCAAATATTTTAAAGAAGAGTGGGCTTCGTACTTGTTCAATGATCTGCCAGGCACATCAGCATCTATCCTCTGGGAGAAAGGGAAAGCAGTGATGAGAGGTAAAATAATTTCATTCTCATCTCAAAAAGAAGATAGTGTTATGGAAATATATAATCAGTTTTGTGTTAATCATGTATTTTTCTTAAAGCAGTAAGAGTTACCCCAGTTTTAAATATGGTTAAACTGTGGCCTGGAGTGCAAATAAGACTGAGTCTCCAGGGTCATAAACAGGATAAATTCATTCAACCATCTTGTGGGATACTTGGCAAAGTGGGAGTCACATTCAATTAAATTCAATTCAATTTTATTTATATAGCGCCAAATCATGAAACATGTCATCTCAAGGCACTTTACAAAGTAAAGTTCAATCATATTATACAGATTGGGTCAGATTATACAGATTGGTCAAAAAGTTCCTATATTAGGAAACCAGTTGATTGCATCAAAGTCCCGACAAGCAGCATTCACTCCTGGAGAAGCATAGAGCCACAGGGAGAGTCATCTGCATTGTACATGGATTTGCTGCAATCCCTCATACTAAGCAAGCATGAAGCGACAGTGGGAAGAAAAACTCCCCATTAACGGGAAGGAAAACCTCCGGCAGAACCGGGCTCAGTATGAACGGTCATCTGCCTCGACCGACTGGGGGTTAGAGAAGACAGAGCAGAGACACAACAAGAGAGACAAAAAAGCACAGAAGCACACATTGATCCAGTAATCTGTTCTACATTAGATGGTAATAGCGGGTGAGCCGTCTTCTCTGGATGATGTCACAGTTAACAGAACGCCAGACCAGGTGTACCTACTATGAAGATAAAAGAGAGAGAACAGAAAGTTAAAGCAGAAATGACAACACATAATGCATAATTGAAGAACAGTAGAACTCTATAGAGTGAGAAAATTAGATCCTGATATCCTCCAGTAGCCTAAGCCTATAGAAGTAAAACTATAAAGGTAGCTCAGAGTAACATGAGCCACTCTAGTTATAAGTTTTGTCAAAAAGGAAAGTTTTAAGATTAGTCTTAAAAGCAGACAGGGTGTCTGCCTCACGGACCAAAACCGGTAGTTGGTTCCACAGGAGAGGAGCCTGATAGCTAAAGGATCTGCCTCCCATTCTACTTTTAGAGACTCTAGGAACCACCAGCAGACCTGCAGTCTGAGAGCGAAGTGCTCTGTTAGGAACATACGGGGTAATCAGAGCTCTGATATATGATGGAGCTTGATTATTAAGGGCTTTATACGTTAGAAGAAGAAATTTAAATTCTATTCTTGATTTAACAGGAAGCCAATGAAGGGAAGCTAAAATTGGAGAAATATGATCCCGCTTGTTGATTTTCATCAGAACTCTTGCTGCAGCATTTTGGATCAGCTGAAGGCTTTGAACTGCATTTTGTGGACTTCCTGATAGTAAAGAATTACAATAGTCCAGCCTTGAAGTAACAAATGCATGGACCAGTTTTTCAGCATCACTCCTGGACAGAATGTTTCTAATTTTGGCGATATTCCGAAGGTGAAAAAAGGAAACTCTGGAAACCTGATTAATATGGGATTTAAATGACATGTCTTGGTCAAAAATAACACCAAGATTTTTTACTTTATACCAGAGGCCAAGTTAATGCCACCCAGATTAAGTGATTGGTTAAGAAGTTTATTTTTTGAGGACTCTGGCCCAAAGATTACAACTTCGGTCTTGTCAGAATTTAGATGCAGGAAATTTAAAGTCATCCAGCTTTTGATGTTATCAAGACATGACTGCAGTCGAAGTAATTGATTGGATGCATCAGGATTTATGGATAAGTATAGCTGAGTATCATCAGCATAACAGTGGAAATTAATCCCATGCTGTCTGATAATTTTGCCGATCGGAAGCATATATATAGTAAAGAGAATTGGTCCAAGGACTGAACCCTGTGGTACTCCACAGGTGACCCTAGAGTTTGAGGAAGATTTATAATTAACATGAACGAATTGGAATCTGTCAGATAGATAAGATTTAAACCAGCCTAATGCTTTCCCCTTAATCCCTACAGTATGTTCAAGTCTTTGTAGGAGAATATTGTGATCAACTGTATCAAATGCAGCACTGAGATCTAACAGGACAAGTACAGACACAAGTCCATTATCTGAGGCCATGAGAATATCATTATTGACCTTCACCAGAGCTGTTTCAGTGCTATGATGAGCTCTGAAGCCTGACTGAAACTCCTCAAGTAGGACATTGCTTTGTAAATGTTCACAAAGTTGATTAGCAACTACTTTCTCAAGAATTTTAGATAAGAAAAGAAGATTAGATATAGGTCTGTAGTTTACTAACTCATCTTGATCAAGAGAAGGTTTCTTAAGTAAAGGTTTAATAACAGCTACTTTAAAAACCTGTGGTACATATCCATTTACTAAGGATAGATTAATCATGTCTAAAATAGTGCCACTGATCAAAGGGAATAATAATTGTCATGGTTTTCAGGTGACGAGTCCACATGCAGATACGAACGGGAGGCAATGCACAGTTTTAAGATGTTTATTTTGGAAACAGGCAGATCTACGGACGGAACTACAGGCGATTCGGCTGGGTCAGAACGTCACGGCTGGAGAGTCTGCAAGAGAGAGGGAGTGAGTAACTCTGAAAGGAGAACCCGGAGAATTGCTAGAAGTGACGCTGCTTACCATTGGGCTGGGCGGACCTAACCGGGAAGAAGTAGCGTCGGGAGGACTCTATGGCTTTACGCTGCTGGAGATAGGCGGCTAGTGGCTGAGGACGGCTGATGTAACTGGCGAGGGATCCTGAGCGAGCCTCATCGGCAACGGTTGACAGATGGATTGACCAGAGTGAACACAGAACCAACAGAACCCGGGAAAGGGGATCTCAGGCCTCGCTGGGTAACATCCAGGAAGTATGAGGGGAGCGCCAGAGCAAAATCTGAGCAGACAGGTTCTGCTGGTCTGTTTCTTCGGACGAGACGTCAAGACAGGTGAGTGCATCCAAGCACCAAAATCTGAGGCGAAAACAGAGAGATCCAAAAATTAGTCAAAAAACGAAGAGTAAAAAACTCACAAGATGGTTTCCGAGAGTTGGGACAGAGGCCACGTCGTACCACGACTGGTTAAGGCTCTGGCGTCTTCCATCTGTCAGCACTCTGCTTAAGAAGCCAGAGGAAGCCGCCTGCAACGAGCTGCAGGAGCTCCACGCCTCCTCAGCCAACTAGACACACCTGAGGAGTAGAGTTAGAGCAGCAAGACACAGAGAACCCTGACACTACCCCCCCCCCCTCAACGGCCGCCTCCTGGCGGCCCAGACGAAGAAGTGCTGGGCTGAGTAGACCAGAAATCCAAAATCAAATCCTTATTCGAGATGGCAGCTGCAGAAACCCATGAGCGATCCCCAGAGCTGCGACCCTCCCAATCGACGAGGTATTGGTGACCCCTACCTCGTCGACGGGCATCCACAACCCTGAGGACGCGAGGGTTCTGACTGTCCTGGGAGGGTGGAGGGGGTCCGGAAGGAGGGCACACGTTGCTGTCCAACACGGGCTTGATCTGGGAAACATGAAAGGTAGGGTGTACTCGAGAGTGAGGGGGTAAACGTAGGCGGACGGTGGTCGGGTTAATAACTGTCTCTATTTCATAGGGACCAGTGAACCGGGGAGCAAGCTTCTTTGCGGACGGGTTGGACAAAACATCTCTGGAAGATAACCAAACCCTCTGACCGGGGCAATAATGGGGAGCTGGTCTGCGGTGCTGGTCAGCGAACCTCTTGCTCCGCTCTGCGGTGCGAGTAAGTGCTGTAACCGTTGTTCTCCATATGTCCTGGCAGCGAGCAATGTAGTCATTGACGGAGGCGAAGGGAATCCTGAGTTCGTCTGTGGGTAGGAGTGGAGGTTGATATCCTAAAGCTACTTCAAAAGGTGAACGTCCCGTGGCTGAGGTGATGTGTGAGTTCAAGGCATACTCTACCCAGGGCAAAAACTTGTTCCAGTCAGTAGGTGAAGATGACGTGAGGCAGCGGAGGGTGGTCTCTAGTTGTTGGTTCATTCGTTCCGTTTGGCCATTGGTTTGAGGATGGTATCCGGAGGTGAGTGTGTAACGAGCACCCAGAGCAGAGCAAAAGTGCCGCCAGACCTGAGAGAAAACTGAGGACCCCGGTCAGAGAGGATGTCAATTGGGATACCATGGAGTTTGAAAACATGTTTTATGAGGAGCTGGGCAGTCTGGAGAGCATTAGGTAACTTATGGATGGGGATAAGATGACATGACTTCGAAAACCGGTCAACAACTGTCAAAATTGTTGACATACCTTGGGATACAGGGAGACCTGTAACGAAGTCGATGGCAATGTGGGACCATGGACGTTTGGGGATAGGAAGAGGATTTAGCAACCCAGAAGGTGGCTGGGTCGAAGACTTATTCTGGGCGCAGACAGGACAGGCTAGAACATAGTCTCTGACATCTTTGGTCCATGACGGCCACCAGAATCGCCGGGACACCTGAGACTGGGTTCTATAAATACCCGGATGGGCGGAAAACTTAGCATCATGACACCAGCGTAAAACCTCAGGGCGAACAGACTGGGGGACATACTTAAGTCCAGGCGGACCCGTACCAGGGTCCGGGTCTAATAGTTGGGCCTGGTTGATCCTGTCCTCCAGATCCCAATGCAGGCCTCCAAAAGTACATGTGGGGGGAAGAATAGGTTCCGGCTCTCTCTCCTGTTCGAACGGGGCAAATTGACGAGAAAGAGCATCCGGTTTGACGTTCCTGGAGCCAGGTCTGTAGGTAATGGTGAGGTTGAATCGAGAGAAAAACAAAGACCAACGGGCTTGTCTGGAGTTGAGTCGACGGGCTGACTGCAGATAGGAGAGGTTCTTGTGATCTGTCCATATTATGATGGGCTGCTCGGATCCCTCTAGCCAGTGCCGCCACTCTTCCAAATCTAATTTAATGGCTAGTAGCTCACGATCACCTACATCATAGTTCTGCTCAGCGGGGGACAAACGACGGGAGAAGAATGCACAAGGGTGTAGTTTACTATCAACCTCAGACTGTTGAGACAAAACCGCTCCCACACCTGTATTAGAAGCGTCGATCTCAAGAATGAACTGCTTGGCTGGATCAGGGTGAACGAGTATGGGAGCCTGGGAAAAACGGGACTTAAGTCTATTAAATGCCTCTTCTGCCTCAGGACTCCAGACGAATGGGACCTTGGTGGAGGTGAGCGCATGTAATGGGGAGGCTATCTGGCTGTAGTTCCTGATAAAGCGCCTATAGAAATTAGCGAAACCTAGGAATCGTTGGAGCTGTTTGCGCGACTCAGGAACCGGCCACTCCGTTACTGCCTTTATCTTCTCCGGGTCTGACCTCACTTGTCCGCCTTCTAAAACAAGACCAAGAAAAGAAATAGAAGTCTGGTGGAAGTCACACTTCTCGGCTTTAACAAATAAGCGATTCTCTAATAATCGCTGGAGAACAAGACGAACATGTTGCTTGTGTTGTTCTAGGTCACGAGAGTAAATCAGGATGTCGTCTAGATAGACGAAAACAAAAACATTCAAAAAGTCCCGCAGGACATCATTTACCAGTGCCTGAAAAACTGCCGGAGCATTGCATAAACCAAAAGGACTAACTAGGTACTCGAAGTGACCTAACGGAGTCTTAAAGGCCGTCTTCCACTCATCCCCTTGTCTCACCCGAACCAAATGATAAGCGTTGCGCAGATCAAGCTTAGTAAAGATCTTGGCATTCTGGACTGGCTCGAGGGCTGAAGATAATAGAGGAAGCGGGTACTTATTCTTCACGGTTATTTGGTTAAGCCCTCGATAATCAATACAGGGTCGAAGGGTCCCGTCCTTCTTGCCGACAAAAAAGAAGCCGGCGCCTAATGGGGAGGAAGAAGGACGAATTAACCCTGTAGCCAGAGACTCCCCTATGTACTTCTCGAGCGATTGACGTTCTGACCTGGAGATGTTATAAAGCCGACTCACCGGTAGTGGAGCCCCAGGCAACAAGTCAATGGCGCAATCGTAAGGGCGATGTGGAGGTAGTGAACAAGCCTGAGTCTTACTGAATACCCGCCGTAAGTCGTGGTATTCTTCCGGAACGCGAGAGAGATCAATAACGTCTCCGGAATCTGTCAAGGTGGTATGGGAAACAGATACGGGGCGAGCGGACTGTAAACAACGGGAATGACAAGCTGGAGACCATGATTCCAGTCGGGACTCAGCCCAGTTAAACTGCGGGCTGTGGACCTTTAACCAGGCTAACCCCAAAACCACAGGTGAATGCTTAACCGGGAAAACAAAAAATGATAGTTGCTCTCGATGGTTACCGGAAACTATCACTACTAGTGGTCGGGTGCGATGGGTGATCAAAGTCAACTTCTGCCCATCTAAAGACGAGACCTGGAGGGGCTCGGGTAATGGATCGACAGGTACACAGAGCTGGTCCACTATGGCTTGGTCTATGAGATTAAAATCAGGGCCAGAGCCTTCTTCTGTCATGGTTTTCAGGTGACGAGTCCACATGCAGATACGAACGGGAGGCAATGCACAGTTTTAAGATGTTTATTTTGGAAACAGGCAGATCTACGGACGGAACTACAGGCGATTCGGCTGGGTCAGAACGTCACGGCTGGAGAGTCTGCAAGAGAGAGGGAGTGAGTAACTCTGAAAGGAGAACCCGGAGAATTGCTAGAAGTGGCGCTGCTTACCATTGGGCTGGGCGGACCTAACCGGGAAGAAGTAGCGTCGGGAGGACTCTATGGCTTTACGCTGCTGGAGATAGGCGGCTAGTGGCTGAGGACGGCTGATGTAACTGGCGAGGGATCCTGAGCGAGCCTCATCGGCAACGGTTGACAGATGGATTGACCAGAGTGAACACAGAACCAACAGAACCCGGGAAAGGGGATCTCAGGCCTCGCTGGGTAACATCCAGGAAGTATGAGGGGAGCGCCAGAGCAAAATCTGAGCAGACAGGTTCTGCTGGTCTGTTTCTTCGGACGAGACGTCAAGACAGGTGAGTGCATCCAAGCACCAAAATCTGAGGCGAAAACAGAGAGATCCAAAAATTAGTCAAAAAACGAAGAGTAAAAAACTCACAAGCTGGTTTCCGAGAGTTGGGACAGAGGCCACGTCGTACCACGACTGGTTAAGGCTCTGGCGTCTTCCATCTGTCAGCACTCTGCTTAAGAAGCCAGAGGAAGCCGCCTGCAACGAGCTGCAGGAGCTCCACGCCTCCTCAGCCAACTAGACACACCTGAGGAGTAGAGTTAGAGCAGCAAGACACAGAGAACCCTGACACTACCCCCCCCCCCCCCCTCAACGGCCGCCTCCTGGCGGCCCAGACGAAGAAGTGCTGGGCTGAGTAGACCAGAAATCCAAAATCAAATCCTTATTCGAGATGGCAGCTGCAGAAACCCATGAGCGATCCCCAGAGCTGCGACCCTCCCAATCGACGAGGTATTGGTGACCCCTACCTCGTCGATGGGCATCCACAACCCTGAGGACGCGAGGGTTCTGACTGTCCTGGGAGGGTGGAGGGGGTCCGGAAGGAGGGCACACGTTGCTGTCCAACACGGGCTTGATCTGGGAAACATGAAAGGTAGGGTGTACTCGAGAGTGAGGGGGTAAACGTAGGCGGACGGTGGTCGGGTTAATAACTGTCTCTATTTCATAGGGACCAGTGAACCGGGGAGCAAGCTTCTTTGCGGACGGGTTGGACAAAACATCTCTGGAAGATAACCAAACCCTCTGACCGGGGCAATAATGGGGAGCTGGTCTGCGGTGCTGGTCAGCGAACCTCTTGCTCCGCTCTGCGGTGCGAGTAAGTGCTGTAACCGTTGTTCTCCATATGTCCTGGCAGCGAGCAATGTAGTCATTGACGGAGGCGAAGGGAATCCTGAGTTCGTCTGTGGGTAGGAGTGGAGGTTGATATCCTAAAGCTACTTCAAAAGGTGAACGTCCCGTGGCTGAGGTGATGTGTGAGTTCAAGGCATACTCTACCCAGGGCAAAAACTTGTTCCAGTCAGTAGGTGAAGATGACGTGAGGCAGCGGAGGGTGGTCTCTAGTTGTTGGTTCATTCGTTCCGTTTGGCCATTGGTTTGAGGATGGTATCCGGAGGTGAGTGTGTAACGAGCACCCAGAGCAGAGCAAAAGTGCCGCCAGACCTGAGAGAAAACTGAGGACCCCGGTCAGAGAGGATGTCAACTGGGATACCATGGAGTTTGAAAACATGTTTTATGAGGAGCTGGGCAGTCTGGAGAGCATTAGGTAACTTATGGATGGGGATAAGATGACATGACTTCGAAAACCGGTCAACAACTGTCAATATTGTTGACATACCTTGGGATACAGGGAGACCTGTAACGAAGTCGATGGCAATGTGGGACCATGGACGTTTGGGGATAGGAAGAGGATTTAGCAACCCAGAAGGTGGCTGGGTCGAAGACTTATTCTGGGCGCAGACAGGACAGGCTAGAACATAGTCTCTGACATCTTTGGTCCATGACGGCCACCAGAATCGCCGGGACACCTGAGACTGGGTTCTATAAATACCCGGATGGGCGGAAAACTTAGCATCATGACACCAGCGTAAAACCTCAGGGCGAACAGACTGGGGGACATACTTAAGTCCAGGCGGACCCGTACCAGGGTCCGGGTCTAATAGTTGGGCCTGGTTGATCCTGTCCTCCAGATCCCAATGCAGGCCTCCAAAAGTACATGTGGGGGGAAGAATAGGTTCCGGCTCTCTCTCCTGTTCGAACGGGGCAAATTGACGAGAAAGAGCATCCGGTTTGACGTTCCTGGAGCCAGGTCTGTAGGTAATGGTGAGGTTGAATCGAGAGAAAAACAAAGACCAACGGGCTTGTCTGGAGTTGAGTCGACGGGCTGACTGCAGATAGGAGAGGTTCTTGTGATCTGTCCATATTATGATGGGCTGCTCGGATCCCTCTAGCCAGTGCCGCCACTCTTCCAAATCTAATTTAATGGCTAGTAGCTCACGATCACCTACATCATAGTTCTGCTCAGTGGGGGACAAACGACGGGAGAAGAATGCACAAGGGTGTAGTTTACTATCAACCTCAGACTGTTGAGACAAAACCGCTCCCACACCTGTATTAGAAGCGTCGATCTCAAGAATGAACTGCTTGGCTGGATCAGGGTGAACGAGTTCGGGAGCCTGGGAAAAACGGGACTTAAGTCTATTAAATGCCTCTTCTGCCTCAGGACTCCAGACGAATGGGACCTTGGTGGAGGTGAGCGCATGTAATGGGGAGGCTATCTGGCTGTAGTTCCTGATAAAGCGCCTATAGAAATTAGCGAAACCTAGGAATCGTTGGAGCTGTTTGCGCGACTCAGGAACCGGCCACTCCGTTACTGCCTTTATCTTCTCCGGGTCTGACCTCACTTGTCCACCTTCTAAAACAAGACCAAGAAAAGAAATAGAAGTCTGGTGGAAGTCACACTTCTCGGCTTTAACAAATAAGCGATTCTCTAATAATCGCTGGAGAACAAGACGAACATGTTGCTTGTGTTGTTCTAGGTCACGAGAGTAAATCAGGATGTCGTCTAGATAGACGAAAACAAAAACATTCAAAAAGTCCCGCAGGACATCATTTACCAGTGCCTGAAAAACTGCCGGAGCATTGCATAAACCAAAAGGACTAACTAGGTACTCGAAGTGACCTAACGGAGTCTTAAAGGCCGTCTTCCACTCATCCCCTTGTCTCACCCGAACCAAATGATAAGCGTTGCGCAGATCAAGCTTAGTAAAGATCTTGGCATTCTGGACTGGCTCGAGGGCTGAAGATAATAGAGGAAGCGGGTACTTATTCTTCACGGTTATTTGGTTAAGCCCTCGATAATCAATACAGGGTCGAAGGGTCCCGTCCTTCTTGCCGACAAAAAAGAAGCCGGCGCCTAATGGGGAGGAAGAAGGACGAATTAACCCTGTAGCCAGAGACTCCCCTATGTACTTCTCGAGCGATTGACGTTCTGACCTGGAGATGTTATAAAGCCGACTCACCGGTAGTGGAGCCCCAGGCAACAAGTCAATGGCGCAATCGTAAGGGCGATGTGGAGGTAGTGAACAAGCCTGAGTCTTACTGAATACCCGCCGTAAGTCGTGGTATTCTTCCGGAACGCGAGAGAGATCAATAACGTCTCCGGAATCTGTCAAGGTGGTATGGGAAACAGATACGGGGCGAGCGGACTGTAAACAACGGGAATGACAAGCTGGAGACCATGATTCCAGTCGGGACTCAGCCCAGTTAAACTGCGGGCTGTGGACCTTTAACCAGGCTAACCCCAAAACCACAGGTGAATGCTTAACCGGGAAAACAAAAAATGATAGTTGCTCTCGATGGTTACCGGAAACTATCACTACTAGTGGTCGGGTGCGATGGGTGATCAAAGTCAACTTCTGCCCATCTAAAGACGAGACCTGGAGGGGCTCGGGTAATGGATCGACAGGTACACAGAGCTGGTCCACTATGGCTTGGTCTATGAGATTAAAATCAGGGCCAGAGCCTTCTTCTGTCATGGTTTTCAGGTGACGAGTCCACATGCAGATACGAACGGGAGGCAATGCACAGTTTTAAGATGTTTATTTTGGAAACAGGCAGATCTACGGACGGAACTACAGGCGATTCGGCTGGGTCAGAACGTCACGGCTGGAGAGTCTGCAAGAGAGAGGGAGTGAGTAACTCTGAAAGGAGAACCCGGAGAATTGCTAGAAGTGGCGCTGCTTACCATTGGGCTGGGCGGACCTAACCGGGAAGAAGTAGCGTCGGGAGGACTCTATGACTTTACGCTGCTGGAGATAGGCGGCTAGTGGCTGAGGACGGCTGATGTAACTGGCAATGGATCCTGAGCGAGCCTCATCGGCAACGGTTGACAGATGGATTGACCAGAGTGAACACAGAACCAACAGAACCCGGTAAAGGGGATCTCAGGCCTCGCTGGGTAACATCCAGGAAGTATGAGGGGAGCGCCAGAGCAAAATCTGAGCAGACAGGTTCTGCTGGTCTGTTTCTTCGGACGAGACGTCAAGACAGGTGAGTGCATCCAAGCACCAAAATCTGAGGCGAAAACAGAGAGATCCAAAAATTAGTCAAAAAACGAAGAGTAAAAAACTCACAAGCTGGTTTCTGAGAGTTGGGACAGAGGCCACGTCGTACCACGACTGGTTAAGGCTCTGGCGTCTTCCATCTGTCAGCGCTCTGCTTAAGAAGCCAGAGGAAGCCGCCTGCAACGAGCTGCAGGTGTGGGCCACGCCTCCTCAGCCAACTAGACACACCTGAGGAGTAGAGTTAGAGCAGCAAGACACAGAGAACCCTGACAATAATAAATAATAATTGAACTTTATTGATCTCACAATGGAGAAATTCACTTTTGCATCTTAACCCATCCCCTTGGGGAGCAGTGGGCTGCCATTGTGCGGCGCCTGGGGAGCAATCGGGGGTTAAGGGTCTTGCTCAGGGACCCAGAATGGCAGCTTGTGAGAGTTGAACTCAGAACCTCTGGGACCGAAGCTCTGTGCTCTAAGCTCTGTGCTCTGTGCTCTAACCACTAGGCCACCACTCCCCCTGTCCTTAAACAACTTGGTTGGGATTGGGTCTAACATACAGGTAGAAGGTTTAGATGAAGCTAAAATTTTAGATAGCTCAGAAAGCTCTACTGCTTCTAAACAGTTCAAACACTGCGCAGGTTCTAAAGATTCCTCCAATGCTGCCTCACTTACTGAGGACGAGGTAATCATGTTTGGGAGGATGCCAATTATTTTATTTTTAATGGCATCAATTTTATTTATGAAGAATCCCATAAAATCGTTACTACTAAGAGCTAAGGGAATGGATGGATCAACAGAGCTGTGGCTCTGGGTAAGTATGGCAACTGTACTAAAGAGAAATCTATGATTATTTTTATTCTCATCAATTAATGATGAAAAATATGCTGCTCTAACTCTGCGAAGGGTCTTGTTATACAACAATAGACTGTCCCTCCAGATTAAGTAGGATTCCTCTTGGTGTGTAGAGCGCCATTTTCTCTCCAATTTCCTAACATTGTGCTTCAAGGAACGCAGCTCTGAATCACAGGGAGCCAGCTTCCTGTGAATAATCACCTTCTTTTTCAAGGAAGCTACATTGTCTAATGCAGAATGCAATGAGGAAGTCACATTGTTAGCAAAGGTATCGATTTGTGAATGGGAAGAAACAGCACTGCTGCCATCTACAGGGCATTTCTGCAATACTGAGGATATTAAAAAGGGGACAGACTCTTTAAGTTTTGATACAGCATTATCCAATAAAGATCTACTATAATGGAACCCTCTTTTGGGAGTGGAGAACTCAGTTAGATTAAACTCAAATGTTATTAAAAAATGATCAGACAGGACAGGGTTGTGAGAGAATACTGTTAATTCTTCACAATCAATGCCATATGTCAGAACAAGGTCTAAAGTATGGAGCCGAGAGTGCGTCGGTTTATGCACATTTTGAGCAAAACCAATTGAATCTAGGATAGTTTTAAAGGCTACACTAAGGTTATCACATTCAGTGTCAACATGAATGTTAAAATCTCCCACTATAATAACCTTATCAGTATTTAACACCAAATCAGATAAGAAATCTGACAACTGATCCAAAAACTGAGTGTAAGGGCCTGGTGGACGATACAAAACAACAAACAGAAGAGGTTTTATTGCTTTGCAGTTTGGATGAGGGAAACTGAGGGTTAAATGTTCAAAAGAACTGTAATTATTAGTTGGCCTGGGACTAATTAATAAATCAGACTGAAAGATAGTTGTCACTCCTCCTCCTCTTCCCACAGATCTGGGAATGTGGAAATTTGAATAACTGGAAGGGGTTGACTCATTTATACTAACGTTTCTGTGAGACAAAACAAATCAATCTGATTATCAGAAATCAATTCATTAACTAACAAAGTCTTTGGAGGGAGATACCTTATATTTAATAGACCACATTTAATTCTTTTATTTTTTGGTTCAAAGTGATCCGTATGGATTTGTATTAGATTTTTATGATTTGTTCCTTTTAGATCAGTTTTTGATCTGTTAAGTTTTGGCCGTGGGAAAGACACCGTCTCAATAGGGTAATGGGTGGGTAACAGTACAGAAGCTGCAGAGAGGTGTGTTAAACTACGGCTCTGCTTCCTGGTCTGGACCCTGGGTTGTCAGCATTTAGGAGAACTAATAAATCCGGCCAGATTCCTAGAAAGAAGAGCTGCACCATCCAAAGTGGGATGAATGCCATCTCTCCTGATCAGACCAGGTTTTCCCCAGAAAGTTCGCCAGTTATCAATGTAGCCCACGTCGTTTTCTGGACACCACCTAGACAACCAGCGGTTGAATGATGACATGCGGCTAAACATGTCATCACTGGTCAGATCAGGCAGGGGACCAGAGAAAATTACAGAGTCCGATATTGTTTTAGCAAACTCACACACCGAAGCAACACCAACTTTGGTGACCTCTGATCGGCGTGACCGGGTGTCATTACCGCCAGCGTGAATAACAATTTTGCGGTATTTACGCTTATCCTTAGCCAGTAGTTTTAGGTAGGATTCTATGTCGCCCATTCTGGCCCCTGGTAGGCATTTAACTATAGTCCCTGGTTTCTTTAGTGCCACATTTCTTATTATGGAGCTGCCAATAATTAAGGTCGGCTCCTCAGCGAGACTGTCGCTGAGAGGGGAAAATTTATTAGAAACGCAGACGGGTTGGTGGTGATCTGGGGTCTGTAATCTAGAGCTATGCTTCCTACGAACCGTCACCCAGCCAGCCTGGTTACCGGGCTGTTCGGGTGCTACTGCTTTAGGTTCGCTACGTGAAGTTACTCTATGCGGCTCCGCGCTAGCAAAGGAGCGGCTATCAACTGTTTTTTCAACAGCACGGAGTCGGGTCTCCAATTCTGACACCCTCGCCTCCAAAGCTACAAAAACACTACATTTATTACATGTACCATTATCACTAAAGGAGGCAGAGGAATAACTGAACATCTGACACAGAGAGCAGCAGATAGGAGACTTAGTCAGAGACGGAGAAGCCATTATGAGGCTAAGGCTTGGCTAACGCTAGGCTAATGCTAGGCTAAAGCTAGGCTAGCGCCTTGTTATCGCGCCAAAGAACCACAAAACACATGTAGACTGTGGAACACCGTGTGGAAGCCCGTGCTGAGGGTGTGGAACACGAGGAGTTCCCAAAAGTGATGAGCAGCCACAGAAAATCTTTTAAAAGTGCTTATGTTTAGAAACAGATGTTACAGCAAAGAGGTTTAAGGATAAAAAGCGAGAGAGCCAGGAGCAAAAATCTGTCGTTCACACAGCAACAACAGGAAGTGACACAATACGCCTTACCGCAAACAGGAAGTCACTGGAGTTTGGATCAAAACTTGGCATGACATGAGGTTTATGGGGTACCCGTCAAGAAGGTTGATGGTAAAAGCTTTTTTATTGTTCTTGATGTTTATCTCGGTTAACTCCTAAAAACATCTGGCATAATATATTAAGAACCTGGGGGCCCTGTTTGATATTGGAATGTGGATCTGTTTTGCTTGTGAGAAGATATGCACTATAGAGACTGAATGTGTGCGTGGACTTCACCCCTCCTCGGTCACTCTGTGAGGGGCCAGCCAGCCTAATCAAAATTGCGCCTCTGGACGGTGTTCCGCAGACACGTGCTTACAACCGGCATGGAAGGGTGGACTTTGGGTTATGCTACGTGAGCTTTATGGTAATGATGTGTGTGTCACCCTTGGAATTCCAATTGTAATAAATATATGTATATTTCAAGTGTTTTGTCTCTGATAATTGTTTTCTTCCTTTGCTTCCAAATCTACCAACTTGGTGAAGCGGGCCATAGTGAATGAGACATAGTTGTCGCCTCGTCAATAGAAAACAAAAAGGTTCAGGGATTAGAAGAAAAAAATAAGTTAGTAGAAACCTCCCAGGAAGAGGGAAAACTGGGTAAAATCCGTAAAGCAAAATTAGAATTAAAGAAATACATTGAAAAGCAAAATACATTTTTAATACAAAGATTTCGAATAGAAAACGTTGAACATGGCAATAACTCAGGAAGCTATCCATCCATCCATCCATCCATTTTCCGACACGCTTATCCCTGTTGGGGTCGCGGGGGTTGCTGGTGCCTATCTCCAGCGTTCACTGGGCGAGAGGCAGGGTACACCCTGGACAGGTCGCCAGTCTGTCGCAGGGCAATACAGAGAGACAATCAGGACAAACAACCATTCACGCACACACTCACACCTGAGGAGAATTTAGAGAGGCCAATTAACAAAACAGCTTCTTAGCTAATCGGCTAAAAATAAAGAAAGAAAAAATCCACTACATTTGCAATTATAGACTCAATTGGGAATACATTATATGATCCTGAAAGTATAAACAACACCTTCCGAGATTTCTACAAATCCTTATACACATCGCAGATAAACCCATCAGATATTGACAAATCGAGCAATTTCTCGATAAAATAACACTTCCTAATTTATCAGATAGTCCAACAACCTATCCAACCCTGGATTCACCGCTGACAACAGTTGATTTTCAGGAAGCTCTTTTGACACCTGTCCAGGAGTCTTTGCCAAATCTGGGTCCAGATGAATTTCCAGCAGAATTGTATAAAGACAAATAACCAAACATCTTCCAGCTTTTGCACCCAGAGGGGCACCAGGCAAGGATGCCCGCTTCTCCCCTTACTGTTTGCTATCTTCATTCCAGCTAATACCTGCAACAATTAGACAAACTAATGTTATTAAAGGTATAAAATACCTGAAAATAGAGCATAAAATGTGATTAATGCAGATGATATATTACTATATCTCAAGCACTCAAACACCTCTCTCTCAAGTAATTAGATTACTAAAATCTTTCTCAAAAGTCTCAGGTTACGCTATAAATTGGTCAGAATCTACAGTACTTCCAATTAACTGCTCTTTACAGAACCCCCTAGATTTATAACTACAGTCAGAATATTAAATGTTTAGGTATTACTGTGTCATGTAAATTGGCAGATTTAACAAAATCTAACCACATCCCTCTTTTAAAAAAGATAGAAGAGGATCTTGACAGATGGAAATCGCTATCAATTTCACTTATGGGAAGGGTTGCTTGAATTAAAATGATGGTTTTACCTAGAACTAAATACTTATTCTCAATGAACCCCAATAAACCATCATTCGACTGGTTTAAATCTCTGAACTTCTCTATCTCTAAAGTTCTTTGGAAAGATACACCCCCCCCCGTATCAGCTTAAAGACTAAAGATAAAGGCGGACTAGAGACCTACCTAACTTTCATCACTACTTCTTAGCAAATAGGCTACAATACATCTCAAAATGATTAAAACATAATCCCTTAGATGAGACCTGGCTAGACACAGAGCAGAAAATATGTGATGATATCATGATTTCTGATTTTCCATTTGTTAGCTCAAATATAAAGTGGCATGAATGCTTTAAAAAATATCAATGTCAGTTCTTCTCTGACAGCATGGTGTGAGTTTCTTAAAATGACGGATTCATCACTTATCCCATGCAGCCATACACCCATCTGGAATAAATCTGACATCCTACAAAAAAATAATATGATAAACTTACGGAAAGAGTAAAGGTATTGAATACCTGGAACATATATTAGAAGGACCTGAGTTTATCACATTTGATAGTTTAAATATACAATATGATATTAATAAAATACATTCTTAGAATGTCAACAAATTAAATCTACAATAAATATAAATTTAAGCTCATTACAGGTGGTTTGCAAATTCCAATAAATGTATTAGAGTTCCGGGATTTACACCCCCCAGAACTAATGTCTAAATTATACATGATACTGTCTAAACTAGATGATTCAATATCCCTTCCTATTATGAATTGGGAAGAGGTTTTATCAGACAGCTTTGAACAAAACACCTGGGCTCAGATAGAGAGATGACTAGACACCAGAATTATATATATATATATATATATATATATATATATATATATATACACACAGGGGTTGGACAATGAAACTGAAACACCTGGTTTTAGACCACAATCATTTATTAGTATGGTGTAGGGCCTCCTTTTGCGGCCAATACAGCGTCAATTCGTCTTGGGAATGACATATACAAGTCCTGCACAGTGGTCAGAGGGATTCTAAGCCATTCTTCTTGCAGGATAGTGGCCAGGTCACGACGTGATGGTGGTGGAGGAAAATGTTTCCTGACTCGCTCCTCCAAAACACCCCAAAGTGGCTCAATAATATTTAGATCTGGTGACTGTGCAGGCCATGGGAGATGTTTATTTTCACTTTCATGTTCATCAAACCAATCTTTCACCAGTCTTGCTGTGTGTATTGGTGCATTGTCATCCTGATACACGGCACCTCCTTCAGAATACAATGTTTGAACCATTGGATGCACATGGTCCTCCAGAATGGTTCAGTAGTCCTTGGCAGTGACGTGCCCATCTAGCACAAGTATGGGGCCAAGGGAATGCCATGATATGGTAGCCCAAACCATGACTGATCCACCCCCATGCTTCACTCTGGGCATGCAACAGTCTGGGTGGTACGCTTCTTTGGGGCTTCTCCACACCGTAACTCTCCCGGATGTGGGGAAAAGGATAAAGGTGGACTCATCAGACAACAATACATGTTTCAAATTGTCCACAGCCCAAGATTTGCGCTCCTTGCACCATTGAAACCGACGTGAAAGTTCGCCAGTTATCAATGTAGCCCACGTTGTTTTCTGGACATCACCTAGACAACCAGCGGTTGAATGATGACATGCGGCTAAACATGTCATCACTGGTCAGATCAGGCAGGGGACCAGAGAAAATTACAGAGTCCGATATTGTTTTAGCAAGTGACCAAAGGTTTGGCTATAGCAGCCCGGCCGTGGATATTGACCCTTTGGAGCTCCCGACGGACAGTTTTGGTAGAAACAGGAGAGTTGAGGTGCACATTCAATTCTGCCGTGATTTGGGAAGCCGTGGTTTTATGTTTTTTGGATACAATCCGGGTTAGCACCCGAACATCCCTTTCAGACAGCTTCCTCTTGCGTCCACAGTTAATCCTGTTGGATGTGATTCGTCCTTCTTGGTGGTATGCTAACATTACACTGGATACCGTGGCTCTTGATACATCTCAAAGACTTACTGTCTTGGTCAAAGATGCGCCAGTAAGACGTGCACCAACAATTTGTCCTCTTTTGAACTCTGGTATGTCACCCATAATGTTGTGTGCATTGCGATATTTTGAGCAAAACTGTGCTCTTACCCTGTTAATTGGACCTTCACACTCTTCTCTTATTGGTTCAATGTGCAATTAATGAAGATTGGCCACCAGGCTGGTCCAATTTAGCAATGAAACCTCCCACACTAAAATGAGAGGTGTTTCAGTTTCATTGTCCAACCCCTGTGTATATATATATATATATATATATATATATATATATATATATATATATATATATATATATATATATATATATATATATATATATGCCTGAGGTATCTATTGGAGCCAATTCTCCAGGGTGGGGCTTACTTCCCAGAATGCTCTGATGACCATGGGCACTATTGTTACTGTTTTTTTCCTGATGTTTCCATTACTTGGTATGGGCACATCGATCAGAATGGCTGTCCTCTGCTGCTTATCAATGATCACAATGTTTGTTTGGCCATTACCATTTTGTCTGTTTGTAAGTCCCACAGGATCTTGCTCTGTCATTCTCCACCACCTTGGGAGGTGACACTACATTTTGACCTGGGTCTCCAGTTGGTTTTCTGAACAGATGTTTCTGTACACTATACCAGCCTCTTGGTTATGGTGTTCTATATATTCTTTACCTCCTAGTATCTCACACCCTGCTGTGAGATGCTGGATGGTGTCTGGAGTCTCCGTTGCGTAGCCTGCACCTGGGATCTTGCCTGGTATGATACATCTGGGACTTTATTTCTCTGGTGCTCAAGGCCTGCTCCTGTGCTGCCATCATTAGTGCTTCAGTGCTGTCCTTCAGTCCAGTCCTCTCTAGGATTTGGTCATATCAGCTACTTCTGTCCGTGGTACATCCCATGCAGGGTTTTTTTCTTCCCACGATGGCTCCTCCAGTTCCTTCTCTTCCAGCTTACATTATCTAAAGCCGGGCGTACACTGTACGAGTTTTTGCCCTTTTCGGGCAGATTCTTCAGTCGTGCGAGCATTTTTTGAATCGGGCCAAATTTCAGCTTGATAGTAGAGGGGGGAGGAGGGGCGACTGGCTTCTCACGACTACCTCCCGATCAGGAATCGGACGGTCGGTGAAAATCAAACATGTTTGAAATTCAGTCGGCCGTCGTGAGGTTTTCGTGAGCGCATCCTGCTGTTCAAGCAGAGCTACGAGGGGGCGCCCTCCCCTCCTCTCCGTCCCCGCCAGGGGAGGGAGGGGAGCGGGCGTCCCCGAAGCGACCTCCGCCTGGCCCGGGACCCGCGGGACCCAGACGTCGGCTCGCGGGGGGGGGGGGGGGGGTTGGGAAAGGGCGAGCGTTCCGGTCCGCGCGACGCGCTGGCCGTCTGTTCGCGGGTAGAGTGTCTGACTCCCATGCGGGAGATCAGTTGTCCAAATCCCGCATGGGGTATATATAGGCATATAAAATCCTTGGGCAAGTCGGTTAAGTTAGCCTTAATGGCAGTTGGCCTACCTCATATACATGATGAGAGCGCATAAACAGAGAATCACACCGGCTCAGGTGTCACCTGGTCAAAGTATTGAGGAACCAGGACAATTTGAGGATAAATGGAGCATGAAGCCACTGGACTCAGAAGACTATATATATATATATATATATATATATATATATATATATATATATATATATATATATATATATATGCAGCATCGCGTGGACATCGGGGGCAGTTCCCCTGGATTGGCAGACTGGGGTGGTGGTCCCCCTATTTAAAAAGGGGGACCGGAGGGTGTGTTCCAACTACAGAGGAATCACACTCTTAAGCCTCCCTGGTAAGGTCTATTCAGGGGTTCTGGAAAGGAGGGTCCGTCGGATAGTCGAATCTCGGATTCAGAAAGAGCAGTGTGGTTTTCATCCTGGCCGTGGAACACTGGATCAGCTCTACACACTCAGCAGGATCCTGGAGGGGACATGGGAGTTTGCCTAACCAGTCTACATGTGTTTTGTGGATCTGGAGAAGGCATTCGACCGTGTCCCTCGAAGGATCCTGTGGGGGGTACTCCGGGAGTATGGAGTACCGGGCCCTTTAATAAGGGCTGTCAGGTCTCTACGACCGGTGTCAGAGTCTGGTCCGCATTGCCAGCAGTAAGTCAAACTCGTTTCCGGTGAGAGTTGGACTCCGCCAAGGTTGCCCTTTGTCACAGATTCTGTTCATAACTTTTATGGACAGAATTTCTAGGCGCAGCCAAGGTGTTGAGGGGATCCGTTTTGGTGGCCTTAGGATTGCGTCTCTACAATAAATTAGGTATGGAAAAAGTATCTATACAAAAACTAGAACTGCAAGCAGTTATTAACGGGTTCCAAGCCCACCCACGCCCCGCCCCCTTGAGCATGTTCCTGGACTTCAGTTCAGCGTTCAACACCATCAAAACTGAAAAATCTGGGCTTCAGCACACCTCTTCGCAACTGCCTATTAGACTTCATCACCAACAGACCTCAGTTGGTCCGGGTCGGACAGAATACCTCTGATGTCATCACCCTCAGCACGGGCTTTCCTCAGGGCTGTGTCCTGAACCCCCTGATGTTCACCCTGGGTACACACGACTGTGTCCCCAGGTTCACCACCAATCACATTATGAAGTTTGCAGACGACACGATGGTGGTGGGCCTGATTAGAGACGACAACGACCAGGACTGATCCTGAACGTGGAGAAAACGAAGGAGATCATCGTGGACTTCAGGAAGAAATGGCCTCACCATGCTCCACTTCTCATTAACAGCTCAGCTGTGGAGGTGGTCAGCAGCAATAAATTCCTCGGGGTGCACATAACAGACAACCTCAGCTGGTCTGTGAACACCATGTCACTGGCGAAGAGGGCACAGAAGCGCTGGCACTTACTGTGCAGGATGAGGAGAGTCCACCTGCCCCCCCGCCCATCCTCACGACCTTCTACAACAGCACCATAGGGAGCATTGTGACCAGCTGTTTGTCTGTGTGGTGTGGATGCTGCATCGCCTCTGACTTGAGGAACCTGAGGAGAGTGATGATGACAGCAGAAGGGATCATCGGGGTACCCTACCCTCCATTAAAGACATTTCATCCCAGCGCTGCCTGTCCTGAGCCCATAACATCATCAGAGACCCCTCACAACCCCACCATGGAATGTTCTCCCTGCTGTCCACTGGGAAAAGGTTTTGCAGCACCTGCTGCAGGTCCACCAGGTTTTGCAACAGCTTTTTTTGTGTTGCCATCTGACTGTTGAACTGTAAACTGGAGTCTATACCGTATTTGCACATTTGCATCATTATCTGGCATTACCAATGTTAATTGCTCTCTTATAAATGCAAGTGGCATTTCTCCCCTTTCTACTAATAATGCTGCTGTTGGAGTAGTTTTAATTGCTCCTGTACATAATCTCGATGCTTGATACTGAATCCGATCTAATTTTTGTAGATTTGTCTCTGCTGCTGAATTAGAAACACTACTTCCATAATCTATCACTGATCCAATTAATCCTGTATATATATTATTTAGTGCTATTCTATCTGCTCCCCACTCCCTACCAATTAAGCATGTCATAATATTTATTACTTTCTTGCATTTGTCTAAAAAAAGTTGATGCAATGCAGTTTTGCATTGCATTACATTGAAATGACTGTTGTAATTTCAGCTTTTAACTTTTTGCTCTCTCTTTTTTCTTCATAGTAGGTACACCTGGTCTGATGTTCTGTTAACTGTGACATCATCCAGAGAAGACAGATCACCCGCTATTACCATCTAATGTAGAACAGATTACTGGATCAATGTGTGCTTCTGTGCTTTTTTTTCTGTCTTGTGTCTCTGCTCTGTCTTCTGTAACCCCCAGTCGGTCGAGGCAGATGACCGTTCATACTGAGCCCGGTTCTGCTGGAGGTTTTTCCTTCCAGCTAATGGGTGGTTTTTCTTTCCACTGTCGCTTCATGCTTGCTCAGTATGAGGGATTGCTGCAAAGCCATGGATAATGCGGACAACTCTCCCTGTAGCTCTACGCTTCTCCAGGAGTGAATGCTGCTTGTCGGGACTTTGAAGCAATCAACTGGTTTCCTTATATAGGAAATTTTTGACCCATCTGTATAATATGATTGATGTCGACTTTGTAAAGTGCCTCGAGATGACATGTTTCATGAATTGCCGCTATATAAATAAAATAAAATTGAATTGAATTAAGACTCTTTGAATGTATATATTCCATGTTATTCTTTCGTCAAACCAAACCCCCAAAATTTTGAATTGTTTCACTCTTTCTATTTCTTGATTATATAATTTTAATTTAACATCATTAATTTTCTTCCTTGAAAAGAACATTGTTTTAGTCGTATCCACTGAGAATTTAAATCCCCATTTAATGACATTCTTCAACTTTAAAAATAGCTTCTTGCATCTTTTTAGTAATAAACTCCAAATTCCTTCCTCTCTTCCACATAGCTCCATCATCAGCAAAAAGAGAAAAACCCATTCCATTATCTATATTTTGAAACACATCATCTATTATTATCGAAAATAATAAAGGACTTATTATACTTCCCTGTGGAGTACCATTTTCAACAATATATTTCTCAGAATGATAATTACCTATTTGAACTTGTATTTGTCTTTTAGTTAGAAAATCTTTGATCCACCAATACATCCTACCTGTAATACCCATCTTTATAATTTTAATTAATAAACCTTCTTTCCACAACATATCATATGCATTTTCAATATCCAAAAACACTGCTACAATACTTTCTTTATTAATTTGAGCTTTTCTGATTTCAAATTCCAATTCTTCCCTCTTCAGGTTTCTGCTCCGCTTAGAAACAAAGACATTATAGACGCCCCATTGGACGCTGCCGGCCGCTAGGCTGACGTGCCTACAGGGTGGCCATCTTGGGTCAGACCACAGATCAGACAGCTGCTGTCAAAATGAATAGGAGGCAGCTCAGATCTCATTTTAATCATATGCTCACAGTGATCATGACCTTTCAGAAAGATTGCACATATTTATTCAGAACCAAAACTATTTAAACTGAAGTCAAACTGGATGAAAAATGTACACACACTTACATATTTTGCAGTTACATATTAATCTAATATACACACAAATTATAAACACATAAATCTCTCTCTCTTTCTTCCAATATATATATATATATATATATATATATATATATATATATATATATATATATATATATATATATATATATATAAGCTATATACACAGACACCGATCTACAGACAACAGCAATTATCTACATAGGAGCAAAACTATATACAGACAAGTGAGAGCAAAGGTGCTCATAACAGCATTTAAAAATGATATAATACAAACCACGATCTGGGGGAAAGAAATCAACAAAAAACCTAATCACCCTCAGCACGGGCTCCCCCCCCCCCCCACAAATCATGTCTATCCGGTAATTTAGGACCATTTTGTTGTTTTTTGGTGTTTAATGTACTTTTCTCTGCTTCCATCCCTGCTACCCATTAGCACATATTGTGTTTATGCTGGAAAAACTGTAACTGTAAAGCATGAGGATTATCTATCATAAAATCTTACTTATGGAAGGTAATTCCCCAGGATCTGGTTCCTGGTGTCCTTTTATATGCGCACCCATAAGCGGAGTAAAAGTCTGGCGTCCTGGGACGTAGCTCTGGAAGTTTGCTTACTTTCAATACAAAATCGAAATTATTTATTAAAATTAGACAATCATTTAATTCAATCAATTGGTCCCATGTAGCCCCTAAAGGGGTGACGTTTTCAGTCAGTTGATTTATCTGGAAATCGGGTGAGAATTGACCGGATTCAGAGTGTCTGAAAACATAAAGTACATTTTCCTGAATTGACTTGTACTCTCTCTGAGCGCAGCTTGGTCTGACCTAAGATGGCCGTTGTGACGTCACTTCCTGTGATGTGCCCAAATATGGGCAAAATGGCCGCCCTGTTCTCAGCTCTGGAGAGTAGGAGCTCTGGATGGTGAGAGCTGTGAACAGATCATAAAATTCATAAATTCGTTAATAATCAACGGTTTGCTCTAAAATTCTGAAAATATTAACGGAGTTCCAAGAGTGCTTTATCTAACCACAGGATTTTTTTTATGGTCATTAAAAAAATGGATTCAGAGAAATAAAATATTAACCTTTGTAGTCTTGTACCATTTATTTTCAAAGTCTTGTAAATTGGTCAGACTCGCCTGGATTTTTACCAAACTGAACTCTAAGTTTAGTATGCATGTGCTTTACAAATAGAGGCCATTTATTTGGGGATTGAACAATATTTGTGGAAAATACATTGATTTCTCCATTTTACAAACTTTTAAAAAATCAGAGTGTGCAACTTTCAGAAACCTCAATACATGCAGTGAGAGAATTGTTACACCTTATTCAAGGAATACATCCTGGAAATCTGAGATCGTTACACCCCAAAATTGATTTTTGGTAATTTTTTGAAGTTTTGAAGGTTTTTTTCAAACTTTTGGAAATAGGCCCCGCCCACTTGTTTCAATCATTACCATATTTAACTTCTGAGTTCAGGGGAATGACTGGAAGGGGATGAAGAAGGTTTTGTAAAAATCCGATCAGCCATTCTTGCGTAGTAGATTTCTTGACATCACATCGCCCCCTAGTAATGGATGATCCTCAAACGCGGGTCACATGTGCAAAATCTTATTTGGACTAAGTGTTAAGAAGGACATGTCAAAATCTGTTATGGTTTTAGAATAATCAGCAATTACATTTAGAGCTAGCTAGCTAACAATCACTTATTTTAGCGTTACTTTACGAAAAAGTCAAAATTCAAAAATCCGCCACGTTAACTTTTTTTATTTGTCCATGACACGCTTATATATGAAGTTTTGCGCGGATCGCACAAAAAATGTAGGAGGAGTTTAACAAGAAAGGTTTAACCTTTGTAGCCATGTAGCGCGAAAACTAGCTGGGAAACGAAAGGTGTGCCAATTCCCTTTTTGATGCAGAAACATCCAATAAACAAAGTGCTATCAAGTTTTTGAGTGTGGGACCAGTAGTTTGGTGGTTACAGGCCAAAACGCATTGTCCTTTGTTATAGCGCCCCCTAGTTGTTGAGGGGTCTGAATTTCTGGGTTTGAGTAGAGGCGCACATTCTGTACTTAGATACCTGATTCAATAGGTTCGTTATAAATCTGCTTGGGCTGCACAACGCGTTTTAATTCCGTAATAATAATAAGAATATACTAGAACTGCAAGCAGTTATTAACGGGTTCCAAGCCCGTCTACGCTCCGCCCCCTTTGAGCATGTTCCTGGACTACAGCGTTCAACACCCTCATCCCACAGCATCTGGTTGAAAAACTGGAACATCTGGGCTTCAGCACACCCCTCATCACTTCCTCAACTCCTGACCACTGTCGGTCCGGGTTTGACAGACCACCTCTGATGTCATCACCCTCAGCACGGGCTCCCCTGAGGGCTGTGTCCGCAGCCCCCTGCTGTTTACTCTGATGACACACGACTGCACCCCCAGGTTCACCCCCAATCACATCATGAAGTTCGCAGTTGACACAAACTAATCAACAGCTCAGCTGTGGAGGTGGTTAGCAGCACCAAATTCCTCGGGGTGCACATCACGGACAACCTCACCTGGTCTGTAAACACCACATCTGGTGAGGAGGGCTCAGAAGCGCTTGTACTTCCTGCGGAGGATGAGGAGAGCCCAACTGCCCCCGTCCATCCTCACAACCCTCTACACAAGTACCATAGAGAGCACTCTGACCATAGATATCCATAATTAAGGCTAGATGTCTTACGGCGGACTCTCAAACGTCATCACCGGCGGCCATCTTGCCTCAGACAAGCTTTCTGGCATGCTCTGTGGTACCTAATGTAAGGTGAGTGATCAGCACGAACACAAATACTCTTATCTCATTGAATTCTTGACGGATTTACAAACAGTTTGGTTTCTTACAAACGTTATGAACGTGGCTATAATTCTTGATGCTTGAACATGTCGAAATTGCAGATTTTCTTGTCGAAAAATGACTTAATCATGCAGCATAGTTGTGCATCACGGCTACTTGCGCAAGTTATCAAGGCTGAGACCACTGGTCAATTATATAGGTTTTACTGACACCAATAACGATTGTATGACAATTAATCTTTGGTGTAAATTTGAGGGAAATCAATCTCACAATGGTCCAAAAAGATATATGTTCCCTTAATTTCCCCATGGTTATTATACATTATTTTAATATACCAACTCTTATTTCAGGATTTGTTGTGCGACAGGCTCTGAAAAAGCTGTCCTGTGATGTCTGCCGTGCCAGCTTGGTAACAGATGCTGCATCTGCCATCAAGGACCAGAGCTACCACCTGCTGAAGTTAAAAAACAATGGAGGTCTGGTTATTCCATCAGAAGGCACAGTGATGGTAGTCAGGGCAGCAGAGTGGGTCATTCGTCAGACCTCATGTACCAGACGATCACAGCCCATCAAAGTGCTAGAGTATGTGTACATTGTAAGGAAGAGGATAGGGTCAGAGGATGTGTTTGTGCTCAGAGAGCACATCGGAGAAACACAGTATGGCATAGACAGCCACCACCATATGCTGTTAACGTTGGTTGTGTCCTTGTTTTTTAAGTTAAGGCTGCACCAAATTGCCAAAATAACTAACCTTAGCTTACAGAGCAACAACATGCAACAGAAGCTCAATAAAACCGTCCTTTTCAAAGGGCATTAGCCAAGCTATGTTTTTTGGGTCATTTTTTAAATCTCTGTCTTCCATGTGTATACCATCACAGTAGTGTAGGTGGGGATTTCAACATGCTACATCTATATATACTTGTGAAGGGGACTATTGTACCAATTTTAATAGCAAATAAATTTCACTTTTATAATGGATTAGAAATAGGAACCTTTGTGTAATTACTCCTGATATATAATCCGAATAGTCTACATGAAACTTCAAAGTGTTACCTTTAATTTGAAACCTGGATTATGCTTCTACACCAAGAGGTTGCCACACAATAAGCCTTTTTTGTCAGTACTTCATATTTTATTATAACAGTAATATTCATATTATAAAAGTATGTATGTAAATATAAATAAATTAGGACTGTGAAATAATTAATCACACCCAAATAAAAGTGTTTATATATATATAATGAATGTTCTTCATTTAGATTGACCTTTAAACCATTAATGCTATTACTCCTTTTCATATCTATCTATCTATCTATCTATCTATCTATCTATCTATCTATCTATCTATCTATCTATCTATCCATATTATATCATAGTGTTACTTTTGGAATAAGTCTGATCCATATCTGAACTATGGATCTTTGCAAATGTTCTTGCCATTACTTACTTTTTCCTCATTTGTTACTGCTGTTCCTTCTTCATGTTTTAGAACTGGATATGTTCTCTCTGGTCTATTTCCCTTCATTTTCTTAATCATTCCCCATACCTTAGCTATAGGAGTTGTTCTGCCCATTGAATCACAAAAATCTCTCCATTTTGTCTTCTTTGCCTTCTAAATAACTTTCCTTGCTTCTGCTTGATCTTTTTTACATTCAATATTTTTTTTTAAAATTATGTGTTCTTTTCAAAACTCTAAAAGCTATCCTCCCTCTTCAAGTTTCTGCTCCGCTTAGAAAATCACGGGATGTGACGTCACATCCTGTGATGTGCCCATATATGGGCAAAATGGCCGCCCTGTTCACAGTTCTGGATGGTCAGAGATCTGGATGGTGAGAGCTGTGACCAGATCATAAAATTCATTAAATCGTTAAAAATCAACGGTTTGCTCTAAAATTCTGAAAATATTCACGTATGTCCAAGAGTGCTTTATCTAACTATGTGATTTTTTAAACGCCCATTGAATAAAGCGTTTCAGAGAAAAAAAATATTAACCTTTATAGTCTTGCACATGTGAATTTCAAAGTCTTTTAAATAGTTCAAAATCGCCTGGATTTTTACCAAACTGAAGTACACATTAAGTCTGAATGTGCTTTACAAATAGTGGCCATTTTTATTGGGATTGAACAATATTTGTGGAAAATACATTGATTTCTCCATTTTACAAACTTTTAAAAAATCAGAGTGTGCAACTTTCAGAAACCTCAATACATGCAGTGAGAGAATTGTTACACCTTATTCAAGGAATACATCCTGAAAATCTGAGATCGTTACACCACAAAATGGATTTTTGGTAATTTTTTGAAGTTTTGAAGGTTTTTTTCACACTTTTGGAAATAGGCCCCGCCCACTTGTTTCAATCAGTACCATATTTAATTCCTGAGTTAAGGGTTATGACTGGAAGGGGATGAAGAAGGTTTTGTAAAAATCCGATCAGCCATTCTTGCGTAGTAGATTTCTTGACATCACAGCGCCCCCTAGTGAAGGACGATCCTCAAACGCGGGTCACATGTGCAAAATCTTATATGGACTATGTGTTATGAAGGACATGTAAAAATCTGTTATGGTTTTAGAATAATCAGCAATTACATTTAGAGCTAGCTAGCTAACAATCACTTATTTTAGCGTTACCTATTGAAAATGTCAAAATTCAAAAATCTGCCGCATTAACTTTTTTTTTTTGTCCATGACACGCTTATATATGAAGTTTTGCGCAGATCGCACAAAAAATGTAGGAGGAGTTTAACAAGAAAGCTTTAACCTTTGTAGCCATGTAGCGCGAAAAGTAGCTAGGAAACGAAAGGTGTGCCAATTCCCTTTTTGATGCAGAAACATCCAATAAACAAAGTGCTATAAAATTTTTGAGTGTGGGACCAGTAATTTGGTGGTTACAGGCCAAAACGCATTGTCCTTTGTTATAGCGCCCCCTAGTTGTTGAGGGGTCTGAATTTCTGGGTTTGAGTAGAGGCACACATTCTGTACTTAGATACCTGATTCAATAGGTTCGTTATAAATCCGCTTGGGCTGCACAACGCGTTTTAATTCCGTAATAATAATAATAAATAATTTAAAAACACACGAAAAACAATAGGGTTCTCTGCTCACAGAGCAGACGAACGGCATAGCCGTTCGCCTGCGCTGCGGGCTTGGAACCCTAATAATGGAAAAACGCACGAAAAACAATAGGGTTCTCTGCTCACAGAGCAGACGTTCGCCTGCGCTGCGGGCTTGGAACCCTAATGAGTAACTGTGGAAAACAAAACAAATCTGGAAAATTTCTTTGGAAAATTATTTTTTGCATACGTTTTATATGACTCAGACTTAGACTTTCTTTATTGTCATTTTGTATGCACAGAGTGCATACAGAACGAAATTTCGTTTCCATACAGCTCAGAAGAATTGCAGTAACTCTACAGGATACCTTGTAGTGAATTTAGTACAAGATACAAATGCAGAACTAAGTTGCAGTCAGTTACAGGAAAAGTTTCAATTGACTTCCGGATAAAGTGCAGCAGTGAACAGTAGGCAGTTGAAATGTAAGCAAATGTAAACAAATGTAACAAATATGCAGTAGCTTCCAGTAAAGTGCAGCAGTGATTTAACAGTAGACAGTTGCAGTGTAAACAATTTTGCTGTAAGTTTCCGGATAAAGTGCAGTAGTGATATTGGAGACTAAGAGTTGAGCAGCATTTACAATGCTGGATAAGGATACGATACAAATGTGCAAATTAGCGAGTGTGGTACACAATCCATTTTATACTTCAGCAGTTCAACAGTCTGATGGCAGCAGGGAAAAAGCTTTTGCAGAACCTGGTGGTCCTGCAGCGGATGCTGTGGAACCTCTTCCCAGAGGGCAGCAGGGAGAACAGTCCATGGTGGGGGTGTGAGGGGTCCCTGATGATGTTTCGGGCTCGAGACACACAGCGCTGCGATGAAATGTCTTTTATGGAGGGAAGAGGAGCCCCGATGATCCCTTCTGCTGTCCTCACCACTCTCCTCACGGTCTTCCAGTCGGATGCACTGCAGCCTCCACACCACACAGAGAGACAGCTGGTCAGAATGCTCTCTATGGTGCTTCTGTAGAAGGTCGTGAGGATGGGCGGGGGCAGGCGGGCTCTCCTCATCCGCCACTGAAAGTACAGTCGCTTCTGTGCCGTCTTTGCCAGTGACGTGGTGTTTACAGTCCAGGTGAGGTTGTCCGTGATGCCAACAAATGCAATTTTAATGTTAAATTTGTTGCCATACTGTAATGATTTGTATTGATGAACCCAATATTCAGCCAGACACAGGGGTAACGTTAAGAATATTTATTGAAAGGATGAATACTGGAGGAAAACAGGCAGACAAACAGAAACAGTCCTCTTCTGAGTCCAGGGATTTTTGCAGGCAGGGCAGCAGAGAACAGAGTCCAGGGGAAACTGGCAGGATAAACTGCACAAGGCACAAAAGAGTTAACCAGGCTCAGTAACTCTACAGGCAGGCAGGATAGATAACAGGAAGACTGTCCAGAATAAGCAAGTCCCAACCAACCGAGCAGGTTTTAGGCAGGCAGGCAAAAACAGAACTGGGGTCAGGCAGGCTCGGCAACAAAAAAACAGGAAACAGGTCAGGCAACAGAAAGACTTGCAAGAAGAAATGCTGGAAAGCTCTTACTGGTGGAATGAGAAATGATGTTCTGACAGGGAAGTGTTGGCAGAGGCAGGCTTAAATAGGCTGAGGCACAGGTGAGCAGAGTGAAAACTAATTAAGCAGAACAGGTGGAAGTGATCAAGGAAGTGGCTGACAGGATAAGTGGCAGGAAACAGAAGCTAAGCTGGACTGAACAGAACACAAGCACATAATGGAAACCAAACAAGACAGAACTCAAGACAGAAATAGAACCTAAGACAGGGAAGTAAACTGACTAATCAAATAACAAACATAAAACAAAACCCAGAATATGACATACTTTGTTTTTATTATTTTCTTTATTCATGATTGTTTAAGCGATATATATATATATATATATATATATATATATATATATATATATATATATATATATATATATATATATATATATATATTATATACTGTATACTTGCCCCCATTTGGAACATATCAAATCATGATCATAATGCATCCAGCGGAGCTTAAATATAGTGTTGCACTCCTCCATCCTATTTGTTGAAGATGGCTTTATTGGAGGATGGGAATGCAGGATGCCCTGCGTTTTTGAAAGAGAAAGCGAGGACAGAGGAAGATACAATAGGCTGCCAATAGATGTTTATCATTTCGCTCTAATTCACCAGCTGTGGAAAAGCACGAGTCGATACATTCTCTCTCCCCCTCTCTCTCCGTTCCCTCTCTATCTCTGCCTCACACACAAACACGCACCTCGGCTGTGAGCCTTGCATGCGTCCCTCCTCGTGCCAGCGAGTCGCCACCTGGCTGCTCACGCTGCCGTTGGGAAGAGGAGGAGAGGAACGTGTGCGCTGGGACCACCTGGAGATGATTTCGTTTTGGCTGCTTTGCTGGAAGCTGTTGGTACGTAGACAGAGACCCACGGCACACATCAACGTGGTGAGGACAAACTGTGATAATGCCTTTAGAGCCACCTCCGTGTTCAGGAACAGATTTAGTGATGCTTTATAGTATTTTGGGTCGGATTGATGCACAAGGCTGTGGCGTAGTTTGCGGTATATCAAATCCTCTTTTTCCTGGCTTCTGATTGCATACTCATCTGATATGTTTGGTGCTTTTCTTGATTTTTAAGATTTTTATGTAACACGTTTGAATCAGATCTTTGACCAACCTAACCCTCTGACTCTAACAGAGGAGAACATGACAGCAGAACAGAATTCTATCTTCAGGATAGAATAGAAACAAATAGATTTGTTTATGAGGCATTCCTCATCCCGTATAAAACACTTAATGGTAAGGCTGCTGTGTAATATTCTCATCGTATGCACCCCCAACCACCGAAGTGCCTGATTAAATATTACTCATAATGCTCCGCCAAGCTGTTGGTGTAGAAACTAGAAGAAAACACACTTTAAAAAAAGAAAAAGAAAACACACTTTATGAGGCAGTTTGTTACCAGATACAAACTGGACTTTAATTGTAATGTTTAAAGAGATGTTGTGCAACTTTACTGAGGTCAACAAATAATCCTAAAGGTCACTCTGGTAGCCAGTAATCAGAGGCATGTGTTACAGCCAAGAGCTGCTCTAAAACCCACTAACTCTCCAAACTCTCTCCAGATGTGAATGGTTCTCTTAATGATTAGAGATTTAATAATTTTAACTGAACAGCTGGATGAGAGACAGCACGACAGAGTTAACAAGTCATACTTGACATTGTCCCAACACTTGTTAAGAGTGATTGTAAAGGAAAAAATGCTGCACACGAAGTGCTGTTTGTGTGTAACTGAATGGGTTAAGGAGACTGCTCTAAAAGATTGTTAAAATATACTGTATGTGCACCTTTACTGTGTTAAAGTAACCTTCTTTTTGGATCATTATCTATTTATTATAATAAGAACAACTAAATAATAAGAATAACAACCAAATCTGACACATGTGAGCAGAAACCCATGGTGCTATTTGCATGTGATTGGGAAGAACAAGCTCCCTGATATGAATCCAAAGAATATTTTTTTAGAGGACTTTATTGCCAGGTGTGAGATGTCCCCACCAGACTCCATGTCAATTATCAATTTTGTAATTATCAGACCTGCAGTGCATATTGGACACCTGGTTGAGGAGAAGGGCAGAGCTGACAACTGATAGTGAGTTGGATCCAGTGGCAAGGAAGACAGACCTGGTAAACCCAAATGTCTGCTAGAGGCTACTGCAGGGAGATCTTGAGCAACACATCTGGGAGAATTTCTGGGAGACTGGAGACATGGAAACAACATGGTCCACGTTCAGGACCTACACTGTAGAAGAAGCTTCCAGGAGATATGGCCTGACATTTATAGGTGTCTGTTGTGGGGGTAACCAGAGAACCCACTGGTGAATACCAGTGATGATTAACAGTGGTGGGCTAAACGAAAACTTAGGTTCACTAAACCATGTTCCACTAACAAAAGTTTTACCTCTACTAATTGTCATGGTTTTTATATGTTTTGCCCACATGCAGACACAATACGGAAGACAATGCGCAGTTTAAGATGTTTTATTTAAGTTCAGGCTACAGAGATCAACACTGCTGATGGGATCTGTCGAGGTCTGAGCGTCAGTGCTGGAGAAACTGTGGGAAGAAAAAGGAGAGTTGTTCTCCTGGAAGCTTCATCTACAGTGTAGGTCCTCAACATGGACCATGTTGTTTCCATGTCTCCAGTCTCCCAGAAATTCTCCCAGATGTGTTGCTCAAGATCTCCCTGCAGTAGCCTCTAGCAGACATTTGGGTTTACCAGGTCTGTCTTCCTTGCCACTGGATCCAACTCACTATCAGTTGTCAGCTCTGCCCTTCTCCTCAACCAGGTGTCCAAAATGCACTGCAGGTCTGATAATTACAAAA
Source organism: Fundulus diaphanus (assembly GCA_037039145.1). Classification (NCBI taxonomy): domain Eukaryota; kingdom Metazoa; phylum Chordata; class Actinopteri; order Cyprinodontiformes; family Fundulidae; genus Fundulus; species Fundulus diaphanus. The sequence continues at coordinate 56,968,759 of CM073133.1, read as the reverse complement.
TCGAACCAGAGAGAAATCTCCAGAAGCCTAGCCGCTTACCATTTAGTTGGGCAAACCTAACCGGGGAAGTAGGGATGAGGGAACTCTGAGACCAAATGTTCACGGTAGATAGTTGGTGGTTAGCGGCTGGAGGGCGGACTGATGGTAAGTCGGCGAGGGATCCGGAGCGAGCCACGGCAGGCAGGGGTGACAGATGGAGCGACCAGAGTGCGGAGGAACCAGCAGAATCCAGGGAACGGAACCTCAGGCCCGGCTTGGTATCACCAAGTGAGTAAAAGGGGGAATGCCAGAGCAACATCTGAGCTTCAGGGATTCTTAAGAAGCTGGTTCGTCAAGCGAGACGTCAAGGCGGGTGAGTAGTCCAAACACAAACTAAGAAAAAGCAGGAGATCCAAAAATTAGTCAGATTTCAGAGATATGAAAAACTCACAAGTTCAGGTTTCCAAGATCTGGTCAGAGGCCACGTCGTACCACGACTGGGTAAGGCTCTGGCGTCTTCCATCTGTCTGAGCCTTCCTTAAGAAGCCAGTGAACACTGCTCCAAACGAGCCGCAGGTGTGGGCCATGCCCCCACAGCCAACTAGACCCACCTGTGGAGCAGAGTTAGAGCACCGACCAAACAGAGAACCCTGACACTACCCCCCCCCCCCCCCCTCAACGGTCGCCTCCTGGGGACGCAGACGATGACGTGGACGGGCGTGAAGCCCAAAACTCGCTGAGCAGGTCCTGGTTGGCCACAGCTGAGCCAGAGACCCATGACCGCTCCACAGGACCGCGACTTTCCCAATCGACTAGGTATTGGTGTCCTCTACCACATCAACGGGCGTCCACGATCCTGCGGACGCGGGGGCTCCTACTGTCCTGGGAGGGTGGAGGGGGTTTGGCTGGAGGGCAAAGGTCACTTTCCAAAACCGGCTTGATCTGTGACACATGGAACGTGGGATGAACTCGGGAGTGAGGAGGCAGGCGTAGACCCACAGAGGTGGGGCTGATGACAGACTCAACCTCATATGGTCCAGTAAATCGAGGAGCAAGTTTCTTTGCCGACGGGTTACACAGAATGTCCCTGGAGGATAGCCAAACTCTCTGACTGGGGCGATATTGGGGGGCAGGTAACCGGTGCTGGTCAGCAAACCTTTTGTTCTGCTCTGCGGTGCGTGTAAGAGCAGTGACAGTGGACCTAGTGGATGTAATCGTTGACGGATGAAAAGGGTATACGTTGTTCATCAGTGGGTAGGAGAGGTGGTTGATATCCTAGAGAAATCTCGAACGGTGAATGTCCAGTGGCAGATCAAACGTGAGAATTTAATGCATACTCGACCCAGGGCCAAAATTTGTTCCAGTCTGAGGGAGAAGACGAAGTGAGACAGTGGAGGGTTGTTGGTTCATCCTCTCTGTTTGAATCCAGACGTGAGAGTGTAGCGGGCACCGAGAGCAGAACAAAAGTGCCGCCAGACCTGAGAGACGAACTGGGGATCCCGGTCAGAGAGGATGTCTGTGGGTATTCCATGAAGTCTGAAAACATGACGGATGAGTAGTTGTGCTGTCTGAAGGGTGTTGGGTAACTTGCGGAGAGGTATCAGATGACAGGCTTTAGAAAATCTATCCACCACTGTGAGGATGGTGGACATGCCCTGGGATAGACGGGAGTCTAGAGCAATGTGTGACCAAGGACGTTTAGGAACTGGGAGGGGATTTAGTAAACCAGAGGGTGGCTGATAGGAAGGCTTATTCTGAGCACAAACGGGACAGGCTAAAACATATTTGCGCACATCCTTAGTCCAAGATGGCCACCAAAAGCGACGGGAAACCTGAGACTGGGTTCTATAAATACCTAGATGGGCAGAAATGACTCCAACGGAGAACATCACGTAGAACAAATCTGGGGACATAAATAAGACCCGCGGGGCCGGTGCCAGGGTCAGGATCGAGTCTCTGAGCTTGGTTAATCCGGTCCTCTAGCTCCCAACGTAAAGCTCCCACGGTGCAAGTGGGGGGTAGTATGGGTGCTGGTTCCTTCTCCTCTTCCTGGGGTGCAAATTGTCGAGACAATGCATCGGGCTTGACGTTTCTGGAGCCAGGACGGTAGGTTATGGTTAAATTGAACCTCGAGACAGAGCATCCGGCTTGATATTTCTTGAGCCAGGTCGACAGGTTATGGTGAGGTTGAATCGGGAAAAGAACAGGGACCAGCGGGCTTGACGGGGGTTCAGGCGTCGGGCTGACTGCAGGTAAGCGAGGTTCTTGTGGTCGGTCCAAATGATTATGGGCTGCTCGGATCCCTCTAACCAATGCCGCCACTCCTCTAATGCCAACTTGATGGCAAGCAGTTCCCTATCCCCTACGTCATAATTACACTTGGCTGGAGACAGCCGGCGAGAAAAAAAGGCACATGGGTGAAGTTTATTGTCTGAGTCTGAGTGTTGAGATAGAAGTGCACCAATGCCAGTGTCTGACGCGTTTATTTCAAGGGTGAATTGTTTAGTGGGATCGGGGATGAACCAGTATAGGAGCCTGAGAAAACTTAGTCTTAAGATTATGAAACGCGGTTTCAGCCTCAGGACTCCAGATAAACGGGACTTTAGTGGAAGTAAGAGCGTGCAGGGGGAAGCTATCTGGCTGTAATTCTTGATGAATCGCCTGTAAAAATTGGCGAATCCTAAAAAGCTCTGGAGTTGGACAAGCCAAGATAAAGATGGCCAGAAAGATGACACAGAAAGAGGCTTTGTCAGAACTACAGGAGGTTTCATCCCAGATCTCAGCAGGACAAAGAGAGGACCAAAAACCTCCATCGTCACGAACACTGGTCCAGACTGAACCCACCTCCCCTTCTTCTCCACAAAGCCCAAAAGTTCCTTTTCTGGAATTTTCTCAGAACATGTTATTTAAGATTGGCCTACAGATGACAGCCTCTCCACATAGTCATTCTGCTGTAACTAAACCAAAAGTAACCGGTAGACAAAGACGGGACGGAGACGAGTTCAAAACAGCCTTGGGGAACGAACAATTACTCCGGTCCGCCGCCTTCCCCGCTACAGGCGATGGACCCGGTCTTTTGGCCGCACCGGACAATTCTTAACAAAATGACCCTCACCCCCACAATAGAAGCCAGTGAACACTGCTCCAAACGAGCCGCAGGTGGAGGAGAGTTAGAGCACCGACCAGAGAACCCTGACAATAATGCTAAACTGCTAAACATTTGAAGAAATTGGTGGAAGTGAATGCTAGCCTCTAAAACCAGTCACTAAGGATTACCAGATCAGACTTTTTTCAGCCAAAACCCAGCATAAAAAAATTCCTCCTCAATAAAAACCAGCCAAGATCCCATCCCCTCGAGACTGCTGGAGCTGTCTGAGACTGCCTACTCGATTATGTTTGTCCATGTGTTTATGTTTGTGTTATCACCACTCCAAGCTCAATGTGGGAGAGCTGAGCTATTAGAACTAGGGATGAACAACGGAGCTGTACCTTCAGCTGCCCTGCTCTCTTCATCCTCTTCTCCCACAACTAATTTGATGTCCACTTCATAAACATAGTGGTGAAGTTTGCTCACCCTAACCCTAAACCTAACCTTCGGAGGTACTGCATATACCCAACCCCACCCTAAACCTAATTGACATCTTAGTCCTAAACCAAGCCCCCAGCACAGAAAAAGTGAGAACTCAAAAAACCCTCCCTTTACACCAAATTGCTGACTTTACCAGTAGAATTAGCAAAAATTTTCTCATTAAACTCCCCCCCCCACACACACACACACACACACACATGTGCTCAGTAAGTGTAAAGATAAGTACTAGTACCCCCCTTAATATCATACAGAGATGTGACAGAAACATGGGTAATATTTTCATATAGATCTATCTATTGATCTATAGATTGATAGTCTTATCCATCCAGCCACCCATCCATCCTCTTCCGATTATCCGGGGTCGGGTCGCGGGGGTAGCAGCTTCAGTAGGGAGGCCCAGACGTCCCTCTCCCCAGCCACTTGGGTCACCTCCCAGCTCCTCCGGGGGAATGCCAAAGGCGTTCCCAGGCCAGCTAAGAAATATAGTCCATCCTGCGTGTCCTGGGTTTCCCTCTGGGTCTCCTCCCGATGGGACGTGCCCGGAACACCTCACCAGGGAGGCGTCCAGGAGGCATCCTAACCAGATGCCCGAACCACCTCAACTGGTTCCTCTCGACGTGGAGGAGCAGCAGCTCTACTCTGAGTCCTCTCTGGATGACTGAGGTCCTCACCCTATCTCTAAGGGAGAGCCCAGACACACTACGGAGAAAACTAATTTCGGCTGCTTGTATCCGGGATCTCGTTCTTTCGGTCACGACCCAAAGCTCATGACCATAGATGAGGGTAGGAGCATAGATCGACCGGTAAATCGAGAGCTTCGCCTTTTGGCTCAGCTCTCTCTTCACCACAACGGACTGGTACAATGCCCACTTTGAAGGATAATGCGATTAACAAAAAGTTAGCTCTGCGATTATCTGTTTTAGTATTAACGTGACTGTATCCACGACTGCAAACCCTCTCACCAGGGGCAACTCCAGAGTGGAAAAATGTCCAACCCCTCTCAAGGAGACTGGTTCCAGAGCCAGAAACATGCGTCGAGGTGAGTCCGACTATCTCTAGTCGGAACCTCTCGACCTCGGGCACTAGCTCAGGCTCCTTCCCCACGAGAGAGGTGACATTCCACATTCCAAGAGCCAGCTTCTGCAGCCGAGGATCGGAACGCCAAGGTACAGTGCACCCAAACCCTTTGGCCCCTCCAACAGGTGGTGAGCCCATTGTAAGGGGGACCCATGTTTCCTCTTCGGGCTGAGCCCAGCCGGGCTCCATGGGCAAAAGCCCGGCCACCAGGCGGTCGCTAACGTGCCCCACCTCCAGGCCTGGCTCCAGAGTGGGGCCCCGGTGACCCGTATCCAGGCGAGGGAACACGATGTTCATTTGTCTTACTCATCATAAGGGGGGTTTTGGGCTGCTCTTTGTCTGGTCCCTCACCTAGGACCTGTCTGCCTTGGGTGACCCTACTAGGGGCATAAAGCCCCTGACAGCATAGCTCCTAGGGTCATTGTGACACTCAAACCCCTCCACCACGGTAAGGTGGCAGCCCAGGGAGTGGGGGTTAATAATAATAGTTAATAACAGCCATTAGAAAAGAAAACCGCCAGAAAAATTATAAAGCTACCACCTTTCTCCACTAGAAGATCTCAAATGACCTTGTGTAAGTTGGTTGAAACCTAGCATAATTTAATCATATCCACTTATCCCTGCATGTCCAAAATTGATTATGACTTCTTACCGTACGCCTGAAAAAGCTCACTCATATTCTTCTGTTGGAAGAAAGGTGGCATGTCAGGATCTCCGTCCATCTTCTGGAAAGCAATAGCTCAGAAAAAAGATTTATGTTAATATTTAGGTAAGGTATGCAGTCCTCACAGACATTTTTAACACCTCGCTGGACCAAGCCACAGTGCCAGCATGCTTCAAGTCTGCCTCCATCATTCCGGTGCCAAAGAAACCTCAAGTCACCTGTTTCAACGACTACCGGCCTGTTGCACTGACTCCCATCATGATGAAGTGCTTTGAAAGGCTGGTAAAGGAACACATCGTCTCCAGTCTCCCATCAACACTCGACCCGTTCCAGTTTGCCTACCGACGGAACCGCTCCACTGAGGACGCCATCTCCTCTGCTCTTCACCTGAGCCTGGCACACCTGGAGGAGAAGAACACGCACGTGCGGATGCTGTTCCTGGACTTCAGTTCAGCGTTCAACACCATCATCCCACAACATCTGGTGGGAAAACTGGAGCATCTGGGCTTCAACACACCCCTACGAAACTGGCTGCTAGACTTCCTCACCAACAGACCTCAGTCAGTCCGGGTCGGACAGAACACCTCTGATGTCATCACCCTCAGCACGGGCTCCCCTCAGGGCTGCGTCCTGAGCCCCCTGCTGTTCACCCTGATGACACACGACTGCGTCCCCAGGTTCACCACCAATCACATCGTGAAGTTTGCAGACGACACAACGGTGGTGGGCCTGATCAGAGACGACAACGACCAGGACTACAGAGAGGAGGTGGAGCAGCTGGTGGGCTGGTGCAGAGACAACAGCCTGATCCTGAACGTGGAGAAGACGAAGGAGATCATCGTCGACTTCAGGAAAAACCGGCCTCACCATGCTCCACTGCTCATCAACAACTCAGCGGTGGAGGTGGTCAGCAGCACCGAGTTCCTGGGGGTGCACATCACGGACAACCTCACCTGGACTGTGAACACCACGTCACTGGTGAAGAGGGCACAGAAGCGACTGTACTTTCTGCGGAGGATGAGGAGAGCCCGCCTGCCCCCGCCCATCCTCACGACCTTCTACAGAAGCACCATAGAGAGTATTCTGACCAGCTGTCTCTCTGTGTGGTGTGGAGGCTGCAGTGCCTCCGACTGGAAGAACGTGAGGAGAGTGGTGAGGACAGCAGAAGGGATCATTGGGGCTCCTCTTCCCTCCATTAAAGACATTTCATCGCAGCGCTGTGTGTCTCGAGCCCGTAACATCATCAGGGACCCCTCACACCCCCACCATAGACTATTCTCCCTGCTGCCCTCTGGAAAGAGGTTCCGCAGCATCCGCTGCAGGTCCACTAGGTTCTGCAAAAGCTTTTTCCCTGCTGCCATCAGACTGTTGAACTGCTGAACTGCTGAAGTATAAAAACGGACTGTGTACCACACTAGATTCGCTGATTTGCACATCTGCACATTTGCACATTGTATCGTATCCTGCAAAATTGCTGCTGCACCTTAACCGGAAACATACTGCAAAACTGTGTACAATGCAACTGTCTACTTTTAAATCACTGATGCACCTTACTGCATATTTGTTTACATTTGGTTTACATTGTTTACATTTCAACTGCCTACTGTTCACTGCTGCACTTTATCCGGAAGTCAATTGAAATTTATCCTGTAAGTGACTGCGATTGATCACTGCACTTTATCCTGTACTGTAATTCACTGCAAGGTATCCTGTAGAGTTACTGCAATATTTCTGAGCTGTGTGAAAACGAAATTTCGTTCTGTATGCGCTCTGTGTATACAAAATGACAATAAAGAAAGTCTAAGTCTAAGTCTAAGACTAATCTAGCATTTTTACACCAGGAGTTATTGGTGTAAACGCAGAGTCCGCCTCCTCGGGACTTACCGCAGAGTTCTGTTTGTCTGTCGGCGCGGAAAGTAGCAAGTCCCTCCAGGTTAACGGCGTTGTCTGGGATTGTTGAGGTGAGCCATGTTTCGGTCAGAATGAGAGCGCAGCAGTCCCTGAACTCCCTCTTTGCAGAGAGCTCGAGTTGTAAATGGTCCATTTTGTTGTCCAGTGAGCGAACGTTGGAAAGCCAGATGGATGGTAGCGGCGGTCTGAATGGGTTAGCCTTTAGCCTCGCTGCTAAGCCTCCTCGGCACCCGCGCTTCTTCGGCCGGCTACACCGCTTCCGCGTCGCTCTCCTCCGGCGTGAGCTGCTCGTCGAGGCCGCCGCTTCACAGGCCTCCGGGGCTGGTCTCCGTAGGACGCCGCAGTCACGTAAACAGTCGAGCGTGGTATTTAAAAGTCCAAAAACACAACTTGATCGTAACTCCAACAGGCGCTCGCGGTCAAGTACTGATCGGCTGGGTAGATGAGTGGTTTCCAGTGAGTTTGGCGGCATTTTTATGCAAAAAGTCCGCGAGTTGGTACAGGAGCTGTGTTCGGCTGCTGCCGCCAGGGGCGCCGCCGGAAGTCAGGCAGGCTATTGTTCTTAGAAATGAAGGCTATTCCATGCGAGAAATTGCTAAGAAATTGAAGATTTCCTACAACGGTGTGTACTACTCCCCTCAGAGGACAGCACAAACAGGCTCTAACCAGAGTAGAAAAAGAAGTGGGAGACCGCGTTGCACAACTGAGCAAGAAGATAAGTACATTAGAGTCTCTAGTTTGAGGAACAGACGCCTCACAGGTCCCCAACTGGCATCTTTATTAAATAGTACCCGCAAAACACCAGTGTCAACATCTACAGTGAAGAGGCGGCTGCGGGATTCTGGGCTTCACGGCAGAGTGGCAAAAAAAAGCCATATCTGAGACTGGCCAATAAAAGAAAAAGATTAAGATGGGCAAAAGAACACAGATATTGGACAGAGGAAGACTGGAAAAAAGTGTTGTGGACGGATGAATCCAAGTTTGAGGTGTTTGGATCACAAAGAAGAACGCTTGTGAGACGCAGAACAAATGAAAAGATGCTGAAAGAATGCCTGACGCCATCTGTTAAGCATGGTGGTGGTAATGTGATGGTCTGGAGTTGCTTTGGTGCTGGTAATGTGGGAGATTTGTACAGGGTAAAAGGGATTCTGAATAAGGAAGGCTATCACTCCATTTTGCAACGCCATGCCATACCCAGTGGACAGTGCTTGATTGGAGCCAATTTCATCCTACAACAGGACAATGACCCACCTCCAAATTGTGCAAGAACTATTTAGAGCAGAAGCAGGCAGCTGGTATTCTATCGGTGTCATGGTTGAGTTTTGGTTTGGCTTTGTTTTTCTGTTATTTCCATTTTTTCATCTCTTTTGGGTTAGGTTTGACTTTATTTATTGTTAGTTTTCAGTCATCAGTTATGTTCTGTCAATTTTCACTTCACCTCCTCAGCAGTCAGTCACACCTGATAATCATTTACCAGTCAATTAGCCAGACCCTGGTTCCACCTGTGAAGTGTTCTATTTAAACCTGCCTCTGCCTTCAGTTCAGCACTGGGCCGTCATCATTCCACACCTCTTCATGCCAGTCCCCATTTTTGCCTTGGAAGATTTGTTTTTCTTGTTTAAGGTTAGTCCTGTCAGTTTTCTATAGACTCATACTTTGCTGTTTGTCCCTGGAGAAGTTCTGCTCTGTGCCCTGGTGTCTCTCAAGTTCTGCTAACCTGACTAGCCGCCCTGGAGAAGCTCAGCTCTGTGTCCTGGTGTCTCTCAAGTTCTGCTAACCTGACTAGCCGCCCTGGAGAAGCTCAGCTCTGTGTCCTGGTGTCTGCAACGAACTGCTAACCTGCTGTGGCTACGGGGCTGCTAGCCGAGCAGAACTGAGCATTCCCGGCTGCCTGGAAAGTTGTGACTCTATTTCACGCCGGGCCGTCAGCTCCTGCCATCACATTCATCCCTGACCTTCTGCAGTCCTGAACCTCCGGTCTTCATCACTCACCACCCAGCATACTTCCTTCAATAAAGACTCAAACTTTTAGTCCCGTGTGTGCGTCCTGAGTTCATCGGTAAACAAAACCCTGACAGTACGGCCCAGTCAAAAGGTGAATTCAGGCGCCATGCGGGGCTTACCTGCAGGAGTTGACGACCCGGACATCCTCGCATATGTAGAGATGTGCGAACGCCAGATGAGGGAGAGGTATACCAAGATGGCTTCTGCCCGGGACCCTGCGCCACCGATCCGGGCCGACTCCACTTCCCCCGTGGTTCACGTGGGTTTTTTTACAGCTACCCCGGAGCCCAGGGAGAGAAGCCGCTCAGCCTCTCGTTGTCTCGGTCATCACCTCCATGACTCGCAGCTGGCCCCTCGAGTGAGGCTCATCGTTCCACCTAGCAGAGCCCCACGCATCAAGGAGAGCCAGCTGTGGGAGTTCTACTACGGTGACCAAGACGACCTTCTGCCCTGCTGGCCAGCTGCCACCCCCGAGATTGCCCCAGATTCCTCATCTGTCCCCTCCCGGCGAAGACAGCAGAACCTCCGGCGCGGAGGGTCCGTCAAGGCTCAAGAGGAGGATCCGCCTCCAACCTCGGCGTCCGCTGAAGCCTGTAGCCCGGCGCCGCTCTCTGAAGCCTGTAGCCCGGCGCCGCCGCCCGCTGAAGCCTGTTGCCCGGCGCCGCCGCCCTCCGAAGCCTGTTGCCCGTCACTGCCTGAAGTAGCCGAGGAGATGGTTCCGCCTCCACCAGAAAACTCCGCTCTGCCGGCCACCGTAAGCTCCGCTCTGCCGGCCGCTGAAGGATCTGCTCTGCCGACCACTGAAGGCTCCGCTCTGCCGGCCGCCAAGAAAATAGATCCGCCGGCCGACGAGGATGAGCCCAAGGTCTCCGAGGGAGCCGCTTTGCCTCAGCCCGAGGCCTCCGAGGGAGCCGCTTTGCCTCAGCCCGAGGCCTCCGAGGGAGCCGCTTTGCCTCAGCCCGAGGCCTCCGAGGGAGCCGCTTTGCCTCAGCCCGAGGCCTCCGAGGGAACCGCTTTGCCTCCGCCCAAGTCCCGTGAGGGGGTCCAGGAGGACCTGCCTCCGCCCAAGTCCCGTGAGGGGGTCCAGGAGGACCTGCCTCCGCCCAAGTCCCGTGAGGAGGTCCAGGAGGACCTGCCTCCGCCCAAGTCCCGTGAGGAGGTCCAGGAGGACCTGCCTCCGCCCAAGTCCCGTGAGGAGGTCCAGGAGGACCTGCCTCCGCCCAAGTCCCGTGAGGAGGTCCAGGAGGACCTGCCTCCGCCCAAGCCTCGTGAGGAGGTCCAGGAGGACCTGCCTCCGCCCAAGCCTCGTTAGGAGGTCCAGGAGGACCTGCCTCCGCCCAAGCCTCGTGAGGAGGTCCAGGAGGACCTGCCTCCGCCCAAGCCTCGTGAGGAGGTCCAGGAGGACCTGCCTCCGCCCAAGCCTCGTGAGGAGGTCCAGGAGGACCCGCCTCTGGCCTCGGTTTCCGCCGAGACCTGTAGCTTGGCACCGCCTCCGACTGATCTGTTCGGCCAGAGCCGCAGATTGCGGACTCCGAGCCGCTCGACTCTGCCTCGTCGGGGCCGTCCACCACGGCGCCCGCCTCTGACTTCTCTGTTCGGCCGGAGCCGCAGACTGCGGACTTCGAGCCGCTCGACTCTGCCTCGTCGGGGCCGTCCACCACGGCGTCCGTCTCTGACTTTTCTGTTCGGCCGGAGCCGCCGACCGCGGTCTCCGGGCCGCTTGACTTTGCCTCGTCGGGGCCGCCCTCCTCGAGGGTTTAGTCGGGCAATGCTGCTCCGCCGCCTGCCTCGTCCAGGACGACCTCCACGAAGACTTTTTCTTTTTTGGCTTAACAGCCGTCTTGCCTGAGCCCTTAAGGCCAGTGCCTTCTGTTATTTTTTTGGGCTCGATTTCAGTTTTGGTTTACTGAGGATTTTTGGGGTTTTAGAGTTATTTAGGGGGTTCTTTGTTTTTCTTGGAGTACTTGAGTTTCTATTTTCTTTTGTTTTTCCACCTCAGTTCTGGTGTTCCAGGTTTGCCTTTAGTCTTCCCGTTTTTGCTTTGGTTATTTCTTTAGAATCCTAGTTTTTTTTGCCTTGTTCTCTCAGTTTTTGTTTTTGTTCTAGCTTTAGTTATCTAGTGTTACATTAGTTTACCCGTTCCTGCCCTAGTTTCTTTGTTTTGGTTTTTGCATTAGTTTTATAGTTTTTCTTGAATGTCTTGATCTTTTTTTCCTAGTTTTTTATTTTGATTTTCTAGTTTTTGCTTCGGTTTTTCTTTTGTTATCCCTGCCCTAGTTTTCTTGTTTTGTTCTATAGGTTAGTTTATGCCTGGTTTTCTAGTTTTTGGTTTAGATCTTTAGTTTCCCAGCGCTCCTTAGGTCCTAGCGCTCATTTAGACTTCTGTCCCCTGGTTCTGAGCTGTTTCATGCTCATTAGCTTTGGCTAGTTCGAGCCTCCTTAGTTGTTGTGGCCTCCTAGTTCCTCTGTCTCCTAGTATTTAGGTTTAGGTTTCCCCGGCGTGTTAGGACGCCCTCTGTTTTCGGTTCCCCGGCGTGTTAGGACGCCCTCTGTTTTCGGTTCCCCGGCGTGGTAGGACGCCCTCTGTTTTCGGTTCCCCGGCGTGTTAGGACGCCCTCTCTTCTCGGTTCCCCGGCGTGTTAGGACGCCCTCTGTTCTCGGTTCCCCGGCGTGTAAGTATGCCCTCTGTTCTTGTTCCTAGGCGTTTTTAGCCCCGGCGGGTTTCCCTTTGGCGCTACCGTTCGCCCGTTCCTTCCCTTTGGCGCTGTCGTGCGCTCGTGCCTTCCCTTTGGCGCTGTGGTGCGTCCGTTCCTTCCCTTTGGCACTGTGGTGCGCCCGTTCTTCCCTCTGGCGTTGTCGTACGCCTGTTTCTTCCCTCTGGCGTTGTCGTACGCCTGTTCTTCCCTCTTGCGTTGTCGTACGCCTGTTCTTCCCTCTGGCGTTGTCGTACGCCTGTTCTGCCTTGTGGCGTTGTCGTACGCCTGTTCTGCCCGTTTTTGCCTTGTGGCGATGTTCGCCTGTCATGCCCGTTTTTGCCTTGTGGCGATGTTCGCCTGTCATGCCCGTTTTTGCCTTGTGGCGATGTTCGCCTGTCATGCCCGTTTTTGCCTTGTGGCGATGTTCGCCTGCCATGCCCGTTTTTGCCTTGTGGCGATGTTCGCCTGCCAACATCTGTTAGATGCCCTTTGTTTGGTTTTAAACAAAACCCTGACAATCGGTAATGGAGTGGCCAGCGCAGTCACCAGATCTGAACCCCATTGAGCTGTTGTGGGAGCAGCTTGACCATATGGTACGCAAGAAGTGCCCATCCAACCAATCCAACTTGTGGGAGCTGCTTCTGGAAGCGTGGGGTGCAATTTCTCCAGATTACCTCAACAAATTAACAGCTAGAATGCCAAAGGTCTGCAATGCTGTAATTGCTGCAAATGGAGGATTCTTTGACGAAAGCAAAGTTTGATGTAAAAAAAATCTTATTTCAAATACAAATCATTATTTCTAACCTTGTCAATGTCTTGACTCTATTTTCTATTCATTTCACAACGTATGGTTGTGAATAAGCGTGACTTTTCATGGAAAACACAAAATTGTTTGGGTGACCCCAAACTTTTGAATGGTAGTGTATATTCAAGCACTGTTTAGAATTGGAATGAAAACATCCTGGTGCCATAAAATGTTAAACTCCAATAATGACTAAATCGCTAATCATAACCCCCTGATGTTTATACAATGTGTAGACAAATGTGTAAATATATAAATATTTCATGCCGAAATATTTTTTTGCCTCTTAAACAAAGATAGACATGGTATTAAGCATTTACATATAAAGTAATACTAATTTTAGATTTTTATAAAGTAACAAGTTTTATTATTTTTTTTACTTTCTCACACACACACATCTAATCCTGAGCTTTCTCACCAACAACAATAATTTATTTGTATATTTTTGGATGCTGTTTATATCCACGTTCATACACACATTTTTTTTAAAGCCTTGACAAATGTTTGAAATTTCCAGGTCATTCCAGAGTCTTACACTTTGCTTGCAACGGAGGCAGGAGCTTATTACCCTAGAAAGAGACCGTTTAGCACAGCTTGCATGTGCTGACACTGTAACTCCAGGTACTTCATTTGGCAACGTGATTCAGCCTTAGTTTGTCAAATACAAAGACAACAAATTAGTAAGCATTAAAGTATGGTTATGGGTTGGGATTCTGCGATGTTATCAGCGTGTAAAAACTCATCTTCAGAACCAATCTCTGCTCGAAATGGTGATCTGCACCACAAAATCTACTTTTAGCAGTTATCATCAGTTATTGCAACCATAAACTGCAGAAAATACGGGCAGAGTTGCTCCCTCTGCCTTTACTCCCGTCAGCTCCTATGTCAGTCTAGAGGAGGATGCGCTCCAGCACGTGATGAGGTGGAGGGATATTTCAACTGGTTATACTCACTGTGTCTGTAGTGCGGCAGCGCTACTTATTTTAGAGCCCAAATAAGCGATTTCACTTTCAGAAACAAGCCCAAAAAAACTGCATCCCGCAACTCGTGAATTTTTTTTGTCTCTCTTGTTGTGTCTCTGCTCTGTCTTCTCTAACCCCCAGTCAGTCGAGGCAGATGACTGTTCATACTGAGCCTGGTTCTGCTGGAGGTTTTTCCTTCCCGTTAAAGGGGAGTTTTTCTTTCCACTGTCGCTTCATGCTTGCTCAGTACGAGGGGTTGCTGCAAAGCCATGGACAATGCAGACGACTGTCCCTGTGGCTCTACCCTTCTCCAGGAGTGAATGCTGCTTGTCAAGACTTTGATGCAATCAACTGGTTCCCTTATATAGGACATTTTTTTGCCCAATCTGTATAATCTGACCCAATCTGAATTTGACTTTGGAAAGTGCCTTGAGATGTTTCATGAATTGGCGCTATATAAATAAAATTTAAATGAACTGATTTGAAATTTACAAGCGACTTTAGAAAAAAGAAGCCCAAAGTCGCATGAAATAAGTGGATTGGGCAACAGTGAGCGTGGCTCTCTTTTGCTACAGTCTCTAGCATTCTTGGAACTACAGAAAACACTGAGGGTAAAAAAAAACACACTCCGGAGAGTGGTGCGGGGAAAAAAACATTAACGCGATTAACACGCATCAAAAACAACATTGGCGTTATGATCTAACAAAGTCAGACAAAGTAAAACTGACAATATGTCTTATATTCTAGGTTCTTCAAAGTAGCCTCCTTTTGGCATCTTGGGCTTGCATGTTTCTGGCCAGGGCTGTGGAGTTTGTTACAGCCATCCGAAAGTCTTGATAGACATCAAGTCTGTTGTCAGCTTTGTTTTTATTTACAAAAGAGCACTGAAGGCTTTCTTAGACGGGTAGGTGGTGCTAAATGGTAGAATGACCCTCATCATTTTGTGTTTGGCCAGTCTGGATGCAAGAATGTGTCCTTCTACTTTCCAAAACTTTTGTATGCATCTTCTTGGAAATATTATTTTTTTATACAAAATCAGCTTGGAGGTCACAAAGCTCATCTTCACAGCCAATGTGTTCCATGTCTTTGATAGTGGAAAAGTAGGGGTTCATCACCCATCTTTCTCTTGATAAATGCTCATCCATGTCAGCAAAACGGCTTTTCATCTCTGCACAGAGCAGAGAACAGTGATCCATTCTGCTCTTGCAGGAACTCTTTTATTATTTTCTTTCAGTTCCAGAAAACGCGCAAGCACTTGTCCCCATGACAGCCACTGCACCTCTGTGTGCAACAGCAGTGTCTGATATGCTTCATCATCACACAGCTGGGCAAAGATTCTTTTGTTCAAAGGACGAGCTTTGATAAAATGTACAATGATAACAACATTTGAGAGGTACTGAGGTCTTCTGAAAGTTTTCTTCCTGTCAAAACTTTATGATGGAGCATGCAGTGAAGGATTAAACATCTTACATTTTCTTTCAAGCGGCTGTTAAAACCTGTTTTTCCCCATCATTGCTGCTGCTCCATCCATACAACAATGAACCTGGTTTTCATAAGTCAAGTTATTGGATATAAAATTAGAGTAAATAGCTATAAATATATCATTACCTGTTGACATTGTTACTAAATATGTGGACATAAGAATCTCTTGTTTCAAGCCATCATTATCAATGTACTGCACATGGACTCATCTGACACCGTTGCTGTTTCATCCAACTGAATGGCAAAGGGAGAATTCCTAAACTTTTTATGCAACTAGTCTTGACAGTTTTCAGCCTTTTTTTCTATTCTGTCCTTGACGGTATTGTTGGAGAGTGGGACAGTTTTCACTTTATCCGCCGCTTGCACACCACACATCAGTTCCACAATTTTCAGGCAGGCCTGTTTGATAAGATGTTCTCCGATACTGTGTGGCTCTTAAGCCTTGACAATTAAAAGTGAACACTCAAAAGATGCTTCTGTAGCGCTGTGTAAATCGCTACCTGCTTTTTCAAATGCTTTTCTTATATCAGTGGATCTTTTCTCAAACTATTCCCAAGCTTTACCCATAGTTTCACGTGTTTGGTCTCTTGGTGTCGTTTAAAGCCGGGCATACATTGTACGATATTTTCAGTCATTGTACTCATATATAGCTCAAACTGTAGGACGAAACCGCAGGGTTTAAAAGTTCACTGCTCACAATATGTGTTCTTACACTGTACGGCCCGACGCTCTGATGCGATCTTGGTGCTCACACTGTACGTCTAAAAACCACACGTCGGACTCAGCCCCGCAGGGAGATGGCGCTACTCGGACTCGTCTATCTGGAAGCTCAATGTAACAGTAGAAGAAGAAAAATACAGAAGTGTCAATGCTATCTGTTAAATATAAGGCTCACAAGAACGAAACGTGTTGCCTTGGCAAATGTACGTGTTGCACCTCCCTAGTTTGAGTCCATGTCACACCTACTGCCGCCACTCTTATGTTTTCATCTGAGAAGAAGAAGAAGAATTCCCTTATTTGCACATGAGCTGTGCGCGAGGTTGGGGAAATCGGCTCGTAGACGCTTGTAGCTCTGCTTCAACAGCAGGACGCGCTCAGGATCACTCAGAGGGCCGACTGAATTTCAAACGGACTGTCTGATTCCTGATCGGGAGGTGGTCATGAGAGGCTAATCGTCCCTCGTTACCCCTTGTATACTACACAACGCAGGATGCACGATGCCACTGAAACTCAGCCCGATCCAAATAATTCTCGGATGACTGAAGAATTGGCCCAAAAAGGGCAACAACTCGTACAGTCTATGCCTGGCTTAAGTTTGTTCGGCTTGATGCTGTCATTTTCTAGCTTCTCACCACAAATTACACACTCGTGCTGTGACGTATCCTGTACTTCGATAAATCCAATGTCAAGGTAACTGTCCAAGTATTGTCTTTTCTTTTTTTGATTAGTGAAAATCCTTATTTTTACATTTCTCAGCTTTGTCAGAAACTCCAGAACATTCAGGTAGATGCCTCAACAATCACCTGGATCACAGACTACCTGACAAACAGACCACAGTTTGTGAGATTGAAGGGTTGTGTGTCTAACCAGGTAGTCAGCAGCACAGGAGCATCACAGGGGACTGTACTCTCACCATACCTTTTCACCCTTTACACCTCAGACTTTGAATACAAGACAGACTCCTATTATCTGCAGAAATACTTAAATGACTGCTGTCAGTGGATTCATAAAAGGTGGACAGGAAGCTGAGTTCAGGGAGATGGAGGACTGCTTTGTGACATGGTAAGGAAACAATCATCTCAATCTGAATGTGCATAAAACAAAGAAGAGGATTGTAGATTTAAGTACACTACACTAACACATTTCAGTACACTACACTAACACTATTACCATACAGGGAGAAGAAGTAGAGTGGTGGAGGAGTATAAATACCTTGGTGTTCACCTAGAAAACAAACTGGACTGGAGAGGCAACAAGAAGGGACAGAGCAGACTGTGCGTCCTGAAAAAGCTTACATCTTTCTGGGTTTAAAGCAAGATACTGCAGATCTTTTATAAGTCTGTTGTGGAGAGCAGGATCTCCTCTTCCACCATCTGTTGGGGTAGCAGCATCAGAACACATGACTTAAAGAAGCTCAACAAGCTTATAAAGAAGGCTGGTTCTGTTCTGCGGACCCTTCTAGAACCTTTGGCGATGACTTTGCAGAGAAGTATTCTTCATTAAATTAAGAACGTTATAGACAACCCTGAGCATTCTTTTCATTGGACTGATGTACAGCAACAGTGTCTTTTGTCAGAGGCCTCTTCAGAACTGATGTAAGACAGACCGCTACAAGGGATGCTTTCTGCCTCCAGCCATTACCATTACCAGAAACCCCTATGAGTTACACTAGCATCTGATTTCCCTTTGGGATTAATAAAGTATCTTTGAATTTAATTAAATTGAATTAACACAGCTAACTCCTCTACTTTGTGATAGCGCTAACCTTTCCTATGATGATGGATGGAAACGCAGGTCTATATCTTCTTCTCCCTGCCCATCTCCCTCGGCTCTTTCTCCTTACCACCTGGGGGAGTCGCTGCCGTTATGGCTGGGCTCTTAGCCAGGGTTAGTAGCTGATCCTTTGTTTATACAATGCCTGTATGTTGCCCTCCTTTGTCTCCGAAATCAAATTCCATGTAAAATAAAATGAGCAGCATCATTGACCACAAAATGGCTAGTTCCATGTTTGGAGTTGAAAAGTTGAAGAGACAGGAACATACACACACTATTAGAAGAAGAAAAAAAGAGATAAAGAAAAAAAATTAAAATGTGATAAAATATGGAGTCACTGTCACAAGCTGCCAGCTTTCGCTGACCCATTACAACATGATTAAGAAAGTACTGAGAGTAACCAGATGGATTTGTTTAAAAAATTATCTTTGCTTACATTTACTTTTGTATTTTTTAATAATGTTATTTAAAGAACTCTTTTTAGTCACCATATTTCATTTGTAGACTTAGTCTTGAAAAAATAGAAATACAAATCATATAATTTGTTTTTAACAACTAAAGCAAAGTAAAGTTTAAAATGTCCACTCCATAATTTGGCAGTTTTTACAATTAGCAAAAACAGCTGCCTTCATTTGTGAACTTATTTGGGCCAACTCTTTCTTTATTTCAGGATGTTGAGGTTTGCTTGTGTGCTGTTTCGCAAAACACTCTAAATTACTAGAACCCTTGCATCACATTGATTCTTCTGTTTTCAGCCAGTCTATTGTAGATTTACTGCTGGATCTGGGATCATTGTCATGCTGATGATCCAGTTTAGTTTATAAGATGGCCGACAGATTACCTTGCATTGGACTCTAAAATGCTTTCTGTACAGATCATTTCTTGACTGATGCAGTAACTTCAAGTTGCAGGTCAAAACAAGCCCAAATCATCACCCCCTACACTGCCATGCCATTAAGTTGGAAAGAGGCGTTTGTGCTGAAATACTGTGATCTTTAAATCTTTTCCGAATAGACATTGTTCAAAGTGTAGAAAGTGCACTTTAGACATTAATAATCTTTTGAGATATAAGATATAGCAACAAAAGCTTACAATTTTCAGGCCACTAAAGTTTTTAACCTTTGTTCCACAGAGAGCTACAGTTGGATTTAGGAGGACATTACCTGAACTTAGAGACGGAAACCACGACAACCAATCCCCCTGCAATTTCAACAGTGATTCTGTTACTCTTGCACACCCACAGAATCCAGAGGCCATGGAGATCAGTCCCTCACAGACAATAACAGACCTGGCGAAAGAGAACTTATTTAACTTTGAAAGCCAGGAGTCAGATGAACTCCCAGACCCAGAGGTTCCAGGAGTGGAAGAAACTGCAGAAGAGAAAAATGAGAAAAGAGATGAATATGGCTACCTTGTTTCTGAAACTTATGTACAGAGGGGAAAAGAGGCAGAGGATGCCAGTGACAAAGAAGAGGAAGAAATTGGTGGGAGGGGAGAAATTGAGGGAGAAGATCAAAGAAGAGGGGAAGTGGAAGGAGAGGAAAATGAAAGAAGAGAACTAGAAGAAGATACCCAACAAGGAAGAGAAATAGAAATGGAAATAGAACAAAGAGGAAATGTAGATAGAGAAGATAAGGAAAAAAATGAATCAGAAACTGATGATCTGTGGAAGAGAGAAATCGAAGGAGAGGACGAAGGTAGAGAAGGCTTGAATGAAGTAGCTATATGGATAACAGGAATCTTGGGAGAAATGAAGAATGCTGTTTCATCAGATCAGCCTTTCATCAATGAAAATCCACAAAGTTTATTGTCTGAGCCCCCAGTCATCACATCAGATCCACCAAAATCCATACTGCTGGAGACCTGGAACCATGACTTAAACAACAGAGATGATCTCAGTTATAGCCACCTCAGTGACAGCTTCCAGGCAGAGCTGGCTGTTGTGTACTCAGACAGTGATGCCGGGCACAACCAATGGGCAGCCTTAGCATCCTGTGATGAGACTAACCATTTAACAAAAAACAGAGCCAGTGCTGATGACACATGCACTAAAGAGAGCAGGAATGAGGATGGGGTGGAAGAACAAAATACTGAAGTGCTGACATTGGAAGAGGGGGAGATGAATGAGCAAAAGGAGAAGAACAGTGGAGTCATGGAGGAAGGTGAAGTACAGATGAAGTCAAGAAGAGATCTTTTCTTGTTCTCTCCTTCAGTGAACTCCACAGCCAACTCAGCTGATCCTGACAGAAAGGTACATTTCACTTTGTTTCTATCTGCCTTTTCCTGTTTAGAGTCAAATGGTTAAAGTTGAAACCAAACATTACATATTTTGTATATAATCATTCATAATTTCTTTCATCATTTGAAACTAAAACTACGTAGAGTTTTCCGGTTTAGATCACTTAGATGGCCAAAAATGATTTATGTTATCTAAATGTCTAAACAGTGAGATGTTTTTTTTTATTTAAATCAAGAAGAGAGAAGGTAAAAGCACCTTTTGTCAAACCCCTAACCCTCATTCCAAAGTGATAGGTATGACACCCACTTCCAATCCCGCCCTCATGGAAGTCCCTCCCCCTCTGTTACCCCTGCCACATCTGGTATGTGACCTATGAACTATGATGTCACCACATGACCTGCGACCTATGATTTATGACATGATACCTATGATCTATGACATATGATATGACCTATGATTTATGGGCTGTGACCTATGATTTATGACATATGATATGACCTATGATTTATGAGCTGTGACCTAAGATTAATGAGCTGTGATCTATGACTGCCTTAATCATTAGCAGATGTGTGCCTAGCGGC
The DNA here is from genome assembly GCA_037039145.1 of Fundulus diaphanus. Taxonomy (NCBI): domain Eukaryota; kingdom Metazoa; phylum Chordata; class Actinopteri; order Cyprinodontiformes; family Fundulidae; genus Fundulus; species Fundulus diaphanus. The sequence goes on along the minus strand of CM073133.1, from coordinate 56,948,280 downwards.
CATTTTGAGACAATTAGTGACCTCTTTATGATTAGCATGATACTGGCTTTTTACTCATCAAACAGCCCCTACATTATGAGCAGATTTGTGCCTTGCAGCCATTCTAAGACAATCAATTACCTCCTTATGATTAGCAGATGTGTGTCTAGTGGCAATTTTGGAAACTAAGGCGTAGGGATGCTCAATATTGCCTTTTTTGCCGATATTCGATATGCCGATATTCCAAACACTGAATTTCCGATTCCAATATAAGCCAATATCGATATAAACAAATTTCACATCATGCCAGTGACAAAATTTAAGCATAACCCACCTTCACTGTGACTCCCCACTAGATACTGTATATTCCACAAATAATTACCATTGTAGAGGATAAGAACAGCAATTCAACTTCAGGAAAATGCTAAATTTTACATTTATTTTCAACACTCTGTCTCAAACAACATTTTGGAATATGCTGTTCTTGAGGTTAACCTCACAATGCATATTCAAACAAGAGATAATTCCTTTTTCTTCACAAATAGAAAAACAATGTACCTCTCCAGTACAGCTGTATTGCACAGAATTGAACGTAAACAAAAATGAAGTGCAGTGTAGGATATACTATATCAAAACTGCTATAACTACTATATCAAGACTATATCAAAACCTCTACATTAAGGTACAAAATACTTTTTTAAAAAAAGAGGTAAAAAGCAAATGGAACATAAAAGTGCAAAGTCAGAGTCCTTAGCCCATTACCTGGGCTATTGTAAAGTATAAACTGGGCTCATTCTGCCTTGTATGAAAAAAAGAACAGGCATATTAACAAGGCACCAAAAATAAAAACAGCTTAATTTGAAATGTTCTTTTTTCCAGAAAAAAATGTAAGTAAACAGTCCTTCCTAAGAAGCGGAACAAATGAGGATTAAGACAGTCCTTTTTTGTGCTCTTTGCCTTTAAATTATACCGTTGTACTAATGTACGAGAGGAAGATTTTTCTGGATGAAAATGAGCATCTCAGCATTGCCACAATGTATATGATTCCTCTTCTCATCAATGACATGAGAAACAGCACTAAACAGCCGCTCTCTGTCTACACTCGTGCAGGGCGCAGTTTGGTACTTGTGTGCAACACGGGCCAGAGCAAGGAAGCGGGTTCGGTTGGAATTCTAGTACATCAATGGGCATGCTGCCTTGAGGATGGTGATAATAATGATGATAATATTAATAATAATAACTAGAAAATTTCAGAAGAATTTTAAGAAGGCGCCCGCCATCTGTATGTGCTGAAAAGGAAAATGTAAGCTCTTCAGAAAGAATGCTGCTCATTTCAAATATGTTTGCTCTCTTAAAAATCATCCTTGGTTGTAGGCTTTTATTGCTTGGGGATTTTAAATCAAATGCTTTTAGAGGTTCTTCTTAAGCAGAGGTTTGATACAAGTGTTAAAAGATTTGTGTGCAGTTTGGCACCAGATTCAATGTGTTTAAGGGTGACACACAAAAAGGTGTGCTCAACATAATATTTAAATATGTTCACGTGACACAAACAAAACCTACACCTTCTGGAAGTTGTAGCAACCAAATAATTAGCAAACAACAAACTCATGTTTCCATTTTCAATGTTTGCAGTATTTATCTGCATGGGAGGTTCTCCCTTAACCTGACAAAAGCCAGCTGTATGTCGCTCCGCCTAGCTCCACTCACATACATCTGGGACACCGCCATAGGAATTGCCTTTACAGAAGGCTGGGCCTTATCAAAAATTCTTGCATATGATTGGATAAGCCACTTGTCTGTCATCTTTATTGACGTGCTATTTCAACCACTCACACCGAAGCTAACCCGTGACACTGATGATAGCGACGCAGGAAAAAAAAAATAACAATAATTAAAACCGCAAGCGGTGATGATCGGCCCTCGCAGCCAAGCGCCGCTCTGGCCTATGGGCCACCGCTAGGGTACGCGCACCTCCTGCCGCCAGCCACCGCAGAAGCTGTCATGCATTTTCCTCGCCCGTCTACCATGCAATACACACGTATGCGTTGGGCAGCGCTCCCCCACGACTCACAAAAAATCTGGTGCAGTTCGGTCGATGCACCGAGGAGACACAGCCGTTGAATAATGAAAATGCATTTGGCCACCGGGCCGGACTAAATCGTTCGGCGGGCCAGATCCGGCCCGCAGGCCGTACGTTTGACACCCCAGGTTTAAACATTAGTATACCAACTTAATCAAAGGTATCTTACTAGGTGTTAATCCAGCTTCATGTGAAAAGTTAACAATACCTTTTTAGTTATTTAAAGTTAATTGTTATTTCATGTGTTTAAGGGTTTTGTTTCTTGCATTAAGACAGCTTTTATGAAAGTTTGACAGTTAAATTGGTGGATACACACCCAAAAGTAATAATGTAAAAGTAACACTTTAGCAATTGGAATATTGCTAAAGTAACACGTTAGCAATATTCCACATGTGTATGTTGTGTGAAAACTTTAATAATTTCTAACAGACCACTTCACTCTCAGAAAGCAGGTCTGTTGGTGGTTCCTAAAGTCTGTAAAACCAGAATGGTAGGCAGATCCTTTAGCTATCATGCTCCTCTCCAGTGGAACCAACTCCCAGTTTTGGTCCGTGACGCAGACACCCTGTCTACTTTTAAGACTAATCCTAAAACTTTCCTTTTTCCATCCATCCATCGTCTTCCGCTTATCCGGGGTCAGGTCGCGGGTGTAGCAGCTTCAAGAGGGAGGCCCAGACCTTCCTCTCCCCAGCCACTTGGGCCACTTCCTCCGGGGGAATCCCAAAGCGTTCCCAGGCGAGCAGAGTCTCTCCAGCGTGTCCTGGGTCTTCCCCTGGGCCTCCTCCCGGTGGGACGTGCCCGGAACACCTCACCAGGGAGGCGTCCAGGAGGCATCCTGACCAGATGCCCGAGTCACCTCAACTGGCTCCTCTCGACGTGGAGGAGCAGCGGCTCTACTCTGAGTCCTCCCCAGATGACTGAGCTCCTCGCCCTATCTCTAAGGGAGAGCCCAGACACACTATGGAGAAAACTCATTTTGGCCACTTGTATCCGGGATCTCGTTCTTTCGGTCACGACCCAAAGCTCGTGACCATAGATGAGGGTAGGAACGTAGATCGACCGGTAAATCGAGAGCTTGGCCTTTTGGCTCAGCTCTCTCTTCACCACAACGGATCGGTACAGCGCCCGCTTCACAGCAGACGTTGCACCAATCCGCCTGTCGATCTCCCGCTCCATCTTCCCCTCATCTCTGAACAAGACCCCAAGATACTTGAACTCCTCCACTAGAAGCTGGCTCTTGGGACTTTCCTTTTTGACAAAGCTTATAGTTAGAGTGGTTCATGTTACCCTGAGCTACCTCTATAGTTATGCTGCTACAGGCTTAGGCTGCTGGAGGACATCAGGGTCTATTGTTCTTCAATTTTGCATGACTGTTGTCATTTCAGCTTTTAACTTTCTGTTCTCTCTCTTTTATCTTCATAGTAGGTACACCTGGTCTGGCGTTCTGTTAGCTGTGACATCATCCAGGGAAGACAGATCACCTGTTATTACCATCTAATGTAAAACAGATTACTGGATCAATGTGTGCTTCTGTGCTTTTTTGTCTGTCTTGTTGTGTCTCTTCTCTCTCTTTTGTAACCCCCAGTCGGTCAAGGCAGATTACCGTTCATACTGAGCCCGGTTCTGATGGAGGTTTTTCCTTCCTGTTAATGGGGAGTTTTTTCTTCTGCTGTCACTTCATGCTTGATAAGTATGAGGGATTGCTGCAAAGCCATGTACAATGCAAACGACTCTCCCTGTGGCTCTACGCTTCTTCAGGAGTGAATGCTGCTTGTTACGACTTTGATGCAATCAACTGGTTCCCTTATATAGGAATTTATTTTACCAATCTGGATAATCTGACTTAATATGTATAATCTGATTGATTTTGACATTGTAACCTGCCTTTAGATGACATGCAGGCATGGACTGGTAATCGGGCGTACCGGGCATTTTCCCGGTGGGCCGACGTGCTGTTTGGGCCGGCAGACCCGACATGTATATAAATATGTATTATTATTATTATTATTAATAATTATTTTATATATCTGCCTCGTTATATTTGCATAATGCATGAAGAAAAATAAAATCAGCAGCGCAAGAGTCTGTTCCGATCATCCGGCCCTTACCACAGGCTATTGCAGCCCATTGGTTATCATAAAGTAGAAAAACACCTTCACGCTCCATGTGGAATTTTGTGCAGCGGTGTTCACAGTAGTAATGGGAGGCGCAGAGAAACTGCACGAAAAAAAGAAACGAGTTCTTCAAACGGACGCTGCGAAATGTGTCAAACTCACTGACATGTTCCCTACAGCAGGCCTTCATCTGCTCCGGTGTCTGATGTAAAATATGGTGGTGGTGGTCAGTGACGTGCGGTAGGGTTCATAGCTGGTGAAGCACTGACGTCATCAGAGTCAGATTTACAAATATATACACACTCTACAGAGTAGACTCGTTGCAAAGTGCTGAAGGAGACTGATTGAGCCAAATAAATTCACCAAGATACATGGAAAAATATTGGTTCTTTGATGAAAAAAAAATTTGTCATTTGATTGGTAACAGTTTATGAGTTATGATGGATTTCTGCATTTGTAACACATTCTAAAACTATAACCCACATTACGCACATTTTATCACAAAAACAAAACATGAATAAGTATCGCTGTCTTACCTCTACTTATAATTTAAGTCCCTGTGGCGCTCTTTCTGAACAAAAATATCATCATTTTCCGGTAAAAGTTCTCTTTATCTTCTTCAGTTTTAAAAGTCTCTCAGTCTCAATGGAGCTCACTGCCAGGGAGGAAAGCCTTCCCTGATCAGTCCTGTTCCAGCTGGATGTTTAGAGTCTTTTTAGTGCTTTACTTGTTTAGCAAAACTCGCTAATAAAACATCAATAACTTGTTTTGACTCTACTATTTGGGGATCACGAGCGGTGCCCCTTGAGCGCCCCCTGCCTAGCGGCCAAGGAACTGCCGGCCTCACCTACAACCAGTTCTTTGCTGTTTATGATCGGCCAGCACCACGAAAACATGTTATCTGCACACAGTTTGATGACCAAAACACAATTCGTAATCCACATATATTAAATTGTGGAAAATCAGTTCATAACTGTTTGAACAATTGGATTTATGATCTAGAGACAGGAAGATGCATTCACAGAATGGAAGTCAGCGCAGTTAACATGGGATTGCGCAATCCCAGGGGAGGCCAAGCTCGCTGCGGCCTCACCGGCTTTGCTATGAAGCGCCACCAAGGATTTACATGAAAAATAGCAAAAAGTCTGCGATTTTAAAGAAAATATGATCAAAAATTAGCAAATTAGATAAATAAAATACTTATTACAAATGACTGAGTAAATCAAAATTTATATTATGTTATTATATATTTTCTTTCTTTCCATGATGACAAGTGAGGCATTTCTCTGGTTCATTTTGTCATTGGCATCCTTTTTTACACAGTGAGTGCACATTAGTCCAATGTTACCCTACAGTATCTGGAAGACTGAATAGATCTGATGAGCAACTTACAATAACTTCTTATAATGATGTAACGTGATAATATGTGTGATTGACCGTGACACCTCTCTTTCTCTCTCTGATCTAAGAATTGTTGCTGTGCTGTGGTGGAGTTTACATTTTACAGTGTTAATAAATTAAGATTTTGGAAGTATTTTAAGTGTCCACTCTCACTAATTTCCATTAACCTGGCCTCAAGGTATTGCACAGTTGGTATTGCAAAGTTGGTATACACATTCAGTACACAAAAAAAATGTGGTGGGCCAGTCTAATCCAAAATGCCAGGGCCGATTTTTTTGTCCCTGATGACATGTTTTATGATTTGGCGTTATATAAATAAAAACTGAAATGTATTGAACAAGAGTAAGTTTGTCAGTTTTCAAGCAGGATTTGTATATCTGTTCAACTTAAATATATAAATATAAGGAAAGAGCAGAGAGAGCATGTGGAAAGGCATCCGGGCGATCACTGAATACAACACCCCCTCCCCCCCGGTGGGTGAAGTTGATGCTGACTTCCTCAATGGACTAAATAACTTCTTTGGGAGGTTTGAGGCACTAAACAGCACTCCAGCAGTGAAAGCTGTTCCCCATCAGGAAGAGGAGGTCCTCTGCCTTGACACCGCCGACGTGTGGAAGACTCTGAGGAGAGTCAACCCGCGGAAGGCCCCAGGCCCCGACAACATACCTGGGCAGGTGCTCAAGGAGTGTGCAGGTCAGCTGGCTGGTGTCCTCACAGACATTTTTAACACCTCGCTGGACCAAGCCATAGTGCCAGCATGCTTCAAGTCTGCCTCCATCATTCCGGTGCCAAAGAAACCTCAAGTCACCTGCTTCAACGACTACCGGCCTGTTGCACTGACTCCCATCATGATGAAGTGCTTTGAAAGGCTGGTAAAGGAACACATCGTCTCCAGTCTCCCCCCAACACTCGACCCGTTCCAGTTTGCCTACCGACGGAACCGCTCCACTGAGGACGCCATCTCCTCTTCTCTTCACCTGAGCCTGGCACACCTGGAGGAGAAGAACACGCACGTGCGGATGCTGTTCCTGGACTTCAGTTCAGCGTTCAACACCATCATCCCACAACATCTGGTGGCAAAACTGGAGCATCTGGGCTTCAACACACCCCTACGAAACTGGCTGCTAGACTTCCTCACCAACAGACCTCAGTCAGTCCGGGTCGGACAGAACACCTCTGATGTCATCACCCTCAGCACGGGCTCCCCTCAGGGCTGCGCCCTGAGCCCCCTGCTGTTCACCCTGATGACACACGACTGCGTCCCCAGGTTCACCACCAATCACATCGTGAAGTTTGCAGACGACACAACGGTGGTGGGCCTGATCAGAGACGACAACGACCAGGACTACAGAGAGGAGGTGGAGCAGCTGGTGGGCTGGTGCAGAGACAACAGCCTGATCCTGAACGTGGAGAAGACGAAGGAGATCATCGTCGACTTCAGGAAAAACCGGCCTCACCATGCTCCACTGCTCATCAACAACTCAGCGGTGGAGGTGGTCAGCAGCACCAAGTTCCTGGGGGTGCACATCACGGACAACCTCACCTGGACTGTGAACACCGCGTCGCTGGTGAAGAGGGCACAGAAACGACTGTACTTTCTGCGGAGGATGAGGAGAGCCCGCCTGTCCCCGCCCATCCTCACGACCTTCTATAGAAGCACCATAGAGAGTATTCTGACCAGCTGTCTCTCTGTGTGGTGTGGAGGCTGCAGTGCCTCCGACTGGAAGAACGTGAGGAGAGTGGTGAGGACAGCAGAAGGGATCATCGGGGCTCCTCTTCCCTCCATAAAAGACATTTCATCGCAGCGCTGTGTGTCTCGAGCCCGTAACATCATCAGGGACCCCTCACACCCCCACCACAGACTATTCTCCCTGCTGCCCTCTGGAAAGAGGTTTCGCAGCATCCGCTGCAGGTCCACTAGGTTCTGCAAAAGCTTTTTCCCTGCTGCCATCAGACTGTTGAACTGCTGAACTGCTAAAGTATAAAAACGGACTGTGTACCACATTCGATTCGCTGATTTGCACATTTGCACACTTGCACATTGTATTATATCCTGCAAAATTGCTGCTGCACCTTACCGGGAAACGTACTGCAAAACTGTGTACAATGCAACTGTCTACTTTTAAATCATTGCTGCACCTTACTGCGTATTTGTTTACATTTGTTTTACACTGTTTACATTTCAACTGCCTACTGCTCACTGCTGCACTTTATCCGGAAGTCAATTGAAACTTATCCTGTAAGTGACTGCGATTTATCACTGCACTTTATCCTGTACTGTAATTCACCGCAAGGTATCCTGTAGAGTTACTGCAATCTTTCTGAGCTGTGTGAAAGCGAAATTTCGTTCTGTATCCACTCTGTGTATACAAAATGACAATAAAGAAAGTCTAAGTCTAAGTCTAAGTCTAAGTCTAAGAAACCAAAGAGTTAAGATCACTTACTTACCAAGAGAAATTCCTTTGGGGTTTATTTGTGGTCTCTTGCTGCCCCCTGCTGGACAAGTATGATCAAATACATATGCTTTACATGTCAACTTGGTATCAAAATTCAGATTTCAATCTAAAATGGCTTACTTCCTGTGATACTTGCAGTATGACATTAATTGTAAATTATGAGCGTCTTGCTGAGATCTACAACTGTACAAAATTTCATTACTCTACGATGAAGTAAGTGAATACCAAAGGGTCCTTTGAAAATTGCTTGGTGGCGCTATAGAGAAACTAAGTCCTGCTCACTAAAGTTTGTTAAGGATTCCTGTTGGGGGGTGGATAAGGATGCATCCAAATGAGTTTTAAGCAGCTCGGCCCAAAACTGTGGAATTCAGAGCCAAACGTATGACAGCAGCGTTTGAGGTGAATATGCCACGCCGCCACGCCCCCCTGCTCCATCCAATCCAGTTGAGCCTGAAATCCACAACATACCAACATGTGTTCTGTCTGTGGACACAGTTTCATGTTGATTAGCTCAGAGGGGTAACATAGCGACCGCTTACAACAAAACATGACACTTCCTGTTGTCAGGGGGCGTGGCCTAATCAATGTCATCATTTGACCATTGGATATTATAGGAGACCTGATGGTGATCAATTACTGAAAGTTTGATGCCTCTGTGTGTTTCTGTGTAGGAGATATAACAGTTTTATTTTTTGTGGCGAGTAGGTGAACTTTGACCCCTGCTAATGCCCCTTCAACAAGCTCAAAAACTCACCGTTTTGATAACTTTTAATTGGCCATGCCTTATGATCAGACTGCCCGAGTTTCAAGCCGCTCGCTAAAAATCTCTAGGAGGAGATCCATCAAATACCAATGCTATAAACGTCAAAAATGGGGTCAAAATCAGACATTCAATCTAAAATGGCCAACTTCCTGTGATATTTACACTATGACATTAATTGTAAATTCTGAGCGTCTTGGTGAGCTCTACCACTGTACCAAATCTCATGTCTCTACGATGAAGTAAGTGAATAGCAAAGGGTCCTTTGAAAATTGCTAAGTGGCGCCGTTGAGGCATTAGGTCACGCCCACCAAAATTTCTTATGGATTCCTGTTGGGGGGTGGATAAGGATGCATCCAAGTGAGTTTTATGCAGCTCGGCCCAAAAATGTGGAATTCAGAGCCAAACGTATGGCAGCGGCGTTTGAGGTGACTTCACCACGCCGCCACGCTCTCCTGCTCCATCGAATCGACTTGGGGCTGGAATCCACAACACAACAACATGTCTTCTGTCTCTGGACACAGTTTCATGTTGATTAGCTCAGAGGGGTAACATAGCGACCGTTTACAGCAAAACATGACACTTCCTGTTGTCAGGGGGTGTGGCCTAAGTGATGTCATCATTTGACCATTGGATATTATAGGAGACCTGATGATGATTAATCACAGAAAGTTTGGTGCCTCTGTGTGTTTCTGTGTAGGAGATATAACACTTTTATTTTTTGTGGCGAATAGGTGAACTTTGACCCCTGCCAACGCCCCTTCAGCATGCTCAAAAACTCACCGTTTTGATAACTTTTGATTGGCCATGCCTTATGATCAGACTGCCCGAGTTTCAAGCCGATCGCTCGATATCTCTAGGAGGAGTTAGATCTTATACCGATGCTGTAACTGTCAAAGTTGAGGTCAAAATCAGACTTTCAATCTAAAATGGCCGACTTCCTGTGATATTTACACTATGACATTAATTGTAAATTCTGAGCGTCTTGGTGAGCTCTACAACTGTACCAAATTTCATGTCTCTACGACGAAGTAAGTGAATAGCAAAGGGTCCTTTGAAAATTTCTAGGTGGCGCCGTTGAGGCATTTTTCTTTAGATTTTTGTGACGACCTTAAAATACAAAATTTTTAAACAGTCACCATGCATCTGCAAAGTTTGGTGAGTTTTTGAAAATGACAAAGCCCCCAAAAAGGCCCCTCTTTAGGGGGGCAGAATAATAAGAATAATTAAAACCGCAAGCGGTGATGATCGGCCCTCGCAGCCAAGCGCCGCTCTGGCCTATGGGCCACCGCTAGGGTACGCGCACCTCCCGCCGCCAGCCACCGCAGAAGCTGTCATGCATTTTCCTCACCCGTCTACCATGCAATACACACGTATGCGTTGGGCAGCGCTCCCCCACGACTCACAAAAAATCTGGTGCAGATGGGTCGATGCACCGAGGAGACACAGCCGTTGAATAATGAAAATGCATTTGGCCACCGGGCCGGACTAAATCGTTCGGCGGGCCAGATCCGGCCCGCAGGCCGTACGTTTGACACCCCTGGTTTAAACATTAGTATACCAACTTAATCAAAGGTATCTTACTAGCTGTTAATCCAGCTTCATGTGAAAAGTTAACAAAACCTTTTTAGTTTTTTAAAGTTAATTATTTCATGTGTTTAAGGGTTTCGTTTCTTGCATTAAGACAGCTTTTATGAAAGTTTGACAGTTAAATTGGTGGATACACACCCAAAAGTAATAATGTAAAAGTAACACTTTAGCAATTGGAATATTGCTAAAGTAACACGTTAGCAATATTCCACATGTGTATGTTGTGTACAAACTTTAGTAATTTCTAACAGACCACTTCACTCTCAGAAAGCAGGTCTGCTGGTGGTTCCTAAAGTCTGTAAAACCAGAATGGTAGGCAGATCCTTTAGCTATCAGGCTCCTCTCCAGTGGAACCAACTCCCAGTTTTGGTCCGTGACCCAGACACCCTGTCTACTTTTAAGACTAATCCTAAAATTTTCCTTTTTCCATCCATCCATCGTCTTCCGCTTATCCGGGGTCGGGTCGCGGGTGTAGCAGCTTCAAGAGGGAGGCCCAGACCTTCCTCTCCCCAGCCACTTGGGCCACTTCCTCCGGGGGAATCCCAAAGCGTTCCCAGGCCAGCAGAGTCTCTCCAGCGTGTCCTGGGTCTTCCTCTGGGCCTCCTCCCGGTGGGACGTGCCCAGAACACCTCACCAGGGAGGCGTCCAGGAGGCATCCTAACCAGATGCCCGAGCCACCTCAACTGGCTCCTCTCAATGTGAAGGAGCAGTGGCTCTACTCTGAGTCCTCCCCGGATGACTGAGCTCCTCACTTTATCTCTAAGGGAGAGCCCAGACACACTATGGAGAAAACTCATTTTGGCCGCTTGTATCCGGGATCTCGTTCTTTCGGTCACGACCCAAAGCTCGTGACCATAGATGAGGGTAGGAACGTAGATCGACTGGTAAATCGAGAGCTTGGCCTTTTGGCTCAGCTCTCTCTTCACCACAACGGACCGGTACAGCGCCCGCTTCACAGCAGACGTCGCACCAATCCGCCTGTCGATCTCCCGCTCCATCTTCCCCTCATTCGTGAACAAGACCCCAAGATACTTGAACTCCTCCACTAGAAGCTGGCTCTTGGGACTTTCCTTTTTTTACAAAGCTTGAAGTTAGAGTGGTTCATGTTACCCTGAGCTACCTCTATAGTTATGCTGCTGTATGCTTAGGCTGCTGGAGGACATCAGGGCCTATTTTTCTTCAATTTTGCATGACTGTTGTCATTTCAGCTTTTAACTTTTTGTTTTTTCTATTTTTTCTTCATAGTAGGTACACCTGGTCTGGCGTTCTGTTAGCTGTGACATCATCCAGGGAAGACAGATAACCTGTTATTACCATCTAATGTAAAACAGATTACTGGATCAATGTGTGCTTCTGTGCTTTTTTGTCTGTCTTGTTGTGTCTCTTCTCTCTCTTTTGTAACCCCCAGTCGGTCAAGGCAGATTACCGTTCATACTGAGCCCGGTTCTGATGGAGGTTTTTCCTTCCTGTTAATGGGGAGTTTTTCCTTCCACTGTCATTTCATGCTTGATCAGTATGAGGGATTGCTGCAAAGCCATGTACAATGCAAACGACTCTCCCTGTAGCTCTACGCTTCTTCAGGAGTGAATGCTGCTTGTTACGACTTTGATGCAATCAACTGGTTCCCTTATATAGGAATTTATTTTACCAATCTGGATAATGTGACTTAATATGTATAATCTGATTGATTTTGACACTGTAAACTGCCTTTAGATGACATGCAGGCATGGACTGGTAATCGGGCGTACCCGGCATTTTCCTGGTGGGCCGGCAGACCCGACATGTATATTAATAATATGTATTATTATTATTATTATTATTTTATATATATGCCTCGTTATATTTGCATAATGCATGAAGAAAAATAAAATCAGCAGCGCAAGAGTCTGTTCCGATCATCCGGCCCTTACCACAGGCTACTGCAGCCCATTGGTTATCATCCCTGACAGTCTAAAGGGCTAGGCCAATCTTAAAGTAGAAAAACAGCTTCACCCTCCATGTGGAACTTTGTGCAGCGGTGTTCACAGTAGTAATGGATAAGAAACGCAAGGGAGACGCAGAGAAACTGCACGAAAAAAAGAAACGAGTTCTTCAAACGGATGCTGCGAAATGTGTAAAACTGACTGACATGTTCCCAACAGCAGGCCTTCATCTGCTCCGGTGTCTGATGTAAAATATAGTGGTGGTGGGTTTAGTCAGTGATGTGCGGTAGGGTTCATAGCTGGTGAGGCACTGACGTCATCAGAGTCAGATTTACAAATATATACACTCTACAGAGTAGACTCGTTGCAAAGTGCTGAAGGAGACTGATTGAGCCAAATAAATTCACCAAGATACATGGAAAAATATTGGTTCTTTGATGAAAATAAAATTGTCATTTGATTGGTAACAGTTTATGAGTTATGATGGATTTCTGCATTTGTAACACATTCTAAAACTATAACCCACATTACGCACATTTTATCACAAAAACAAAACATGAATAAGTATCGCTGTCTTACCTCTACTTATAATTTAAGTCTCTGCGGCGCTCTTTCTGAACAAAAATATCATCATTTTCCGGTAAAAGTTCCCTTTATCTTCTTCAGTTTTAAAAGTCTCTCTCTGTCTCAGTGGAGCTCACTGCCAGGGAGGAAAGCCTTCCCTGATCAGTCCTGTTCCAGCTGTATGTTTAGAGTCTTTTTAGTGCTTTACTTGTTTAGCAAAACTCGCTAATAAAACATCAATAACTTGTTTTGACTCTACTATTTGGGGATCACGAGCGGTGCCCCTTGAGCGCCCCCTGCCTAGCGGCCAAGGAACTGCCGGCCTCACCTACAACCAGTTCTTTGCTGTTTATGATCGGCCAGCACCACGAAAACATGTTCTCTGCACACAGTTTGATGACCAAAACACAATTTGTAATCCACATATATTAAATTGTGGAAAATCAGTTCATAACTGTTTGAACAATTGAATTTATGATCTAGAGACAGGAAGATGCATTCACAGAATGGAAGTCAGCGCAGTTAACATGGGATTGCGCAATCCCAGGGGAGGCCAAGCTCGCTGCGGCCTCACCGGCTTTGCTATGAAGCGCCACCAAGGATTTACATGAAAAATAGCAAAAAGTCTGCGATTTTAAAGAAAATATGATCAAAAATTAGCAAATTAGATAAATAAAATACTTATTACAAATGACTGAGTAAATCAAAATTTATATTATGTTATTATATATGTTCTTTCTTTCCATGATGACAAGTGAGGCATTTCTCTGGTTCATTTTGTCATTGGCATCCTTTTTTACACAGTGAGTGCACATTAGTCCAATGTTACCCTACAGTATCTGGAAGACTGAATAGATCTGATGAGCAACTTACAATAACTTCTTATAATGATGTAACGTGATAATATGTGTGATTGACCGTGACACCTCTCTTTCTCTCTCTCTCTCTGATCTAAGAATTGTTGCTGTGCTGTGGTGGAGTTTACATTTTACAGTGTTAATAAATTAAGATTTTGGAAGTATTTTAAGTGTCCACTCTCACTAATTTCCATTAACCTGGCCTCAAGGTATTGCACAGTTGGTATTGCAAAGTTGGTATACACATTCAGTACACAAAAAAATGTGGTGGGCCAGTCTAATCCAAAATGCCAGGGCCATTTTTTTGTCCCAGTCCACCCCTGATGACATGTTTTATGATTTGGCGTTATATAAATAAAAACTGAAATGTATTGAACAAGAGTAAGTTTGTCAGTTTTCAAGCAGGATTTGTATATCTGTTCAACTTAAATATATAAGGAAACCAAAGAGTTAAGATCACTTACTTACCAAGAGAAATTCCTTTGGGGTTTATTTGTGGTCTCTTGCTGCCCCCTGCTGGACAAGTATGATCAAATACATATGCTTTACATGTCAACTTGGTATCAAAATTCAGATTTCAATCTAAAATGGCTTACTTCCTGTGATACTTGCACTATGACATTAATTGTAAATTCTGAGCGTCTTGCTGAGATCTACAACTGTACAAAATTTCATTACTCTACGATGAAGTAAGTGAATACCAAAGGGTCCTTTGAAATTTGCTTGGTGGCGCTATAGAGAAACTAAGTCCTGCTCACTAAAGTTTGTTAAGGATTCCTGTTGGGGGGTGGATAAGGATGCATCCAAATGAGTTTTAAGCAGCTCGGCCCAAAACTGTGGAATTCAGAGCCAAACGTATGACAGCAGCGTTTGAGGTGAATATGCCACGCCGCCACGCCCCCCTGCTCCATCCAATCCAGTTGAGCCTGAAATCCACAACATACCAACATGTGTTCTGTCTGTGGACACAGTTTCATGTTGATTAGCTCAGAGGGGTAACATAGCGACCGCTTACAACAAAACATGACACTTCCTGTTGTCAGGGGGCGTGGCCTAAGCAATGTCATCATTTGACCATTGGATATTATAGGAGACCTGATGGTGATCAATTACTGAAAGTTTGATGCCTCTGTGTGTTTCTGTGTAGGAGATATAACAGTTTTATTTTTTGTGGCGAGTAGGTGAACTTTGACCCCTGCTAATGCCCCTTCAACAAGCTCAAAAACTCACCGTTTTGATAACTTTTAATTGGCCATGCCTTATGATCAGACTGCCCGAGTTTCAAGCCGCTCGCTAAAAATCTCTAGGAGGAGATCCATCAAATACCAATGCTATAAACGTCAAAAATGGGGTCAAAATCAGACATTCAATCTAAAATGGCCAACTTCCTGTGATATTTACACTATGACATTAATTGTAAATTCTGAGCGTCTTGGTGAGCTCTACCACTGTACCAAATCTCATGTCTCTACGATGAAGTAAGTGAATAGCAAAGGGTCCTTTGAAAATTGCTAAGTGGCGCCGTTGAGGCATTAGGTCACGCCCACCAAAGTTTGTTATGGATTCCTGTTGGGGGGTGGATAAGGATGCATCCAAGTGAGTTTTATGCAGCTCGGCCCAAAAATGTGGAATTCAGAGCCAAACGTATGGCAGCGGCGTTTGAGGTGACTTCACCACGCCGCCACGCTCTCCTGCTCCATCGAATCGACTTGGGGCTGGAATCCACAACACAACAACATGTCTTCTGTCTCTGGACACAGTTTCATGTTGATTAGCTCAGAGGGGTAACATAGCGACCGTTTACAGCAAAACATGACACTTCCTGTTGTCAGGGGGTGTGGCCTAAGTGATGTCATCATTTGACCATTGGATATTATAGGAGACCTGATGATGATTAATCACAGAAAGTTTGGTGCCTCTGTGTGTTTCTGTGTAGGAGATATAACACTTTTATTTTTTGTGGCGAATAGGTGAACTTTGACCCCTGCCAACGCCCCTTCAGCATGCTCAAAAACTCACCGTTTTGATAACTTTTGATTGGCCATGCCTTATGATCAGACTGCCCGAGTTTCAAGCCGATCGCTCGATATCTCTAGGAGGAGTTAGATCTTATACCGATGCTGTAACTGTCAAAATTGAGGTCAAAATCAGACTTTCAATCTAAAATGGCCGACTTCCTGTGATATTTACACTATGACATTAATTGTAAATTCTGAGCGTCTTGGTGAGCTCTACAACTGTACCAAATTTCATGTCTCTACGACGAAGTAAGTGAATAGCAAAGGGTCCTTTGAAAATTTCTAGGTGGCGCCGTTGAGGCATTTTTCTTTAGATTTTTGTGACGACCTTAAAATACAAAATTTTTAAACAGTCACCATGCATCTGCAAAGTTTGGTGAGTTTTTGAAAATGAGAAAGCCCCCAAAAAGGCCCCTCTTTAGGGGGGCAGAATAATAAGAATTAACACTACAGATACAATAGGCCTTCGCAGCGCTTAGCTGCTCGGGCCTAATTAAAACCGCAAGCGGTGATGATCGGCCCTCGCAGCCAAGCGCCGCTCTGGCCTATGGGCCACCGCTAGGGTACGCGCACCTCCCACCGCCAGCCACAGCAGAAGCTGTCATGCATTTTCCTCACCCGTCTACCATGCAATACACACGTACGCGTTGGGCAGCGCTCCCCCACGACTCACATAAAAATTTGGTGCAGATCGGTCGATGCACCGAGGAGACACAGCCGTTGAATAATGATAATGCATTTGGCCACCGGGCCGGACTAAATCGTTCGGCGGGCCAGATCCGGCCCGCAGGCCGTACGTTTGACACCCCTGGTTTAAACATTAGTATACCAACTTAATCAAAGGTATCTTACTAGCTGTTAATCCAGCTTCATGTGAAAAGTTAACAAAACCTTTTTAGTTATTTAAAGTTAATTATTTCATGTGTTTAAGGGTTTCGTTTCTTGCATTAAGACAGCTGTTATGAAAGTTTGACAGTTAAATTGGTGGATACACACCCAAAAGTAATAATGTAAAAGTAACACTTTAGCAATTGGAATATTGCTAAAGTAACACGTTAGCAATATTCCACATGTGTATGTTGTGTACAAACTTTAGTAATTTCTAACAGACCACTTCACTCTCAGAAAGCAGGTCTGCTGGTGGTTCCTAAAGTCTGTAAAACCAGAATGGTAGGCAGATCCTTTAGCTATCATGCTCCTCTCCAGTGGAACCATCTCCCAGTTTTGGTCCGTGACGCAGACACCCTGTCTACTTTTAAGACTAATCCTAAAACTTTCCTTTTTCCATCCATCCATCGTCTTCCGCTTATCCGGGGTCAGGTCGCGGGTGTAGCAGCTTCAAGAGGGAGGCCCAGACCTTCCTCTCCCCAGCCACTTGGGCCACTTCCTCCGGGGGAATCCCAAAGCGTTCCCAGGCGAGCAGAGTCTCTCCAGCGTGTCCTGGGTCTTCCCCTGGGCCTCCTCCCGGTGGGATGTGCCCAGAACACCTCACCAGGGATGCGTCCAGGAGGCATCCTAACCAGATGCCCGAGCCACCTCAACTGGCTCCTCTCAATGTGGAGGAGCAGCAGCTCTACTCTGAGTCCTCCCCAGATGACTGAGCTCCTCACCCTATCTCTAAGGGAGAGCCCAGGCACACTATGGAGAAAACTTATTTTGGGCGCTTGTATCCGGGATCTCGTTCTTTCGGTCACGACCCAAAGCTCGTGACCATAGATGAGGGTAGGAACGTAGATCGACCGGTAAATCAAGAGCTTCGCCTTTTGGCTCAGCTCTCTCTTCACCACAACGGATCGCTACAGCGCCCGCTTCACAGCAGACCTTGCACCAATCCGCCTGTCGATCTCCCGCTCCATCTTCCCCTCATTCGTGAACAAGACCCCAAGATACTTGAACTCCTCCACTAGAAGCTGGCTCTTGGGACTTTCCTTTTTGACAAAGCTTATAGTTAGAGTGGTTCATGTTACCCTGAGCTACCTCTATAGTTATGCTGCTATAGGCTTAGGCTGCTGGAGGACATCAGGGTCTATTGTTCTTCAATTTTGCATGACTGTTGTCATTTTAGCTTTTAACTTTCTGTTCTCTCTCTTTTATCTTCATAGTAGGTACACCTGGTCTGGCGTTCTGTTAGCTGTGACATCATCCAGGGAAGACAGATCACCTGTTATTACCATCTAATGTAAAACAGATTACTGGATCAATGTGTGCTTCTGTGCTTTTTTGTCTCTCTTGTTGTGTCTCTTCTCTCTCTTTTGTAACCCCCAGTCGGTCAACGCAGATTACCGTTCATACTGAGCCCGCCTCTGATGGAGGTTTTTCCTTCCTGTTAATGGGGAGTTTTTTCTTCTGCTGTCACTTCATGCTTGATAAGTATGAGGGATTGCTGCAAAGCCATGTACAATGCAAACGACTCTCCCTGTGGCTCTACGCTTCTTCAGGAGTGAATGCTGCTTGTTACGACTTTGATGCAATCAACTGGTTCCCTTATATAGGAATTTATTTTACCAATCTGGATAATCTGACCTAATATGTATAATCTGATTGATTTTGACATTGTAAACTGCCTTTAGATGACATGCAGGCATGGACTGGTAATCGGGCGTACCGGGCATTTTCCCGGTGGGCCGACGTGCTGTTTGGGCTGGCAGACCCGACATGTATATAAATATGTATTATTATTATTATTATTAATTATTTTATATATCTGCCTCGTTATCATCCCTGACAGTCTAAAGGGCTAGGCCAATCATAAAGTAGAAAAACACCTTCACGCTCCATGTGGAACTTTGTGCAGCAGTGTTCACAGTAGTAATGGGAGGCGCAGAGAAACTGCACGAAAAAAAGAAACGAGTTCTTCAAACGGATGCTGCGAAATGTGTCAAACTGACTGACATGTTCCCTACAGCAGGCCTTCATCTGCTCCGGTGTCTGATGTAAGATATGGTGGTGGTGGTTGTAGCCAGTTACGTGCGGTAGGGTTCATAGCTGGTGAGGCACTGACGTCATCAGAGTCAGATTTACAAATATATACACTCTACAGAGTAGACTCGTTGCAAAGTGCTGAAGGAGACTGATTGAGCCAAATAAATTCACCAAGATACATGGAAAAATATTGGTTCTTTGATGAAAAAAAATTTGTCATTTGATTGGTAGCAGTTTATGAGTTATGATGGATTTCTGCATTTGTAACACATTCTAAAACTATAACCCACATTAAGCACATTTTATCACAAAAACAAAACATGAATAAGTATCGCTGTCTTACCTCTACTTATAAGTTAAGTCCCTGCGGCGCTCTTTCTGAACAAAAATATCATTTTCCGGTAAAAGTTCTCTTTATCTTCTTCAAATTTAAAAGTCTCTTAGTCTCAGTGGAGCTCACTGCCAGGGAGGAAAGCCTTCCCTGATCAGTCCTGTTCCAGCTGTATGTTTAGAGTCTTTTTAGTGCTTTACTTGTTTAGCAAAACTCGCTAATAAAACATCAATAACTTGTTTTGACTCTACTATTTGGGGATCACGAGCGGTGCCCCTTGAGCGCCCCCTGCCTAGTGGCCAAGGAACTGCCGGCCTCACCTACAACCAGTTCTTTGCTGTTTATGATCGGCCAGCACCACGAAAACATGTTATCTGCACACAGTTTGATGACCAAAACACAATTCGTAATCCACATATATTAAATTGTGGAACATCAGTTCATAACTGTTTGAACAATTGAATTTATGATCTAGAGACAGGAAGATGCATTCACAGAATGGAACTCAGCACAGTTAACATGGGATTGCGCAATCCCAGGGGAGGCCAAGCTCGCTGCGGCCTCACCGGCTTCGCTATGAAGCGCCACCAAGGATTTACATGAAAAATAGCGAAAAGTCTGCGATATTAAAGAAAATATGATCAAAAATTAGGAAATTAGATAAATAAAATACTTATTACAAATGATTGAGTAAATCAAAATTTATATTATGTTATTATATATTTTCTTTCTTTCCATGATGACAAGTGAGGCATTTCTCTGGTTCATTTTGTCATTGGCATCCTTTTTTACACAGTGAGTGCACATTAGTCCAATGTTACCCTACAGTATCTGGAAGACTGAATAGATCTGATGAGCAACTTACAATAACTTCTTATAATGATGTAACGTGATAATATGTGTGATTAACCGTGACACCTCTCTTTCTCTCTCTCTCTCTCTCTGATCTAAGAATAGTTGCTGTGCTGTGGTGGAGTTTACATTTTACAGTGTTAATAAATTAAGATTTTGGAAGTATTTTAAGTGTCCACTCTCACTAATTTCCATTAACCTGGCCTCAAGGTATTGCACAGTTGGTATTGCAAAGTTGGTATACACATTCAGTACACAAAAAAAATGTGGTGGGCCAGTCTAATCCAAAATGCCAGGGCCGATTTTTTTGTCCCAGTCCACCCCTGATGACATGTTTCATGATTTGGCGTTATATAAATAAAAACTGAAATGTATTGAACAAGAGTAAGTTTGTCAGTTTTCAAGCAGGATTTGTATATCTGTTCAACATAAATATATAAGGAAACCAAAGAGTTAAGATCACTTACTTACCAAGAGAGATTCCTTTGGGGTTTATTTGTGGTCTCTTGCTGCCCCCTGCTGGACAAGTATGATCAAATACATATGCTTTACATGTCAACTTGGTATCAAAATTCAGATTTCAATCTAAAATGGCTTACTTCCTGTGATACTTGCAGTATGACATTAATTGTAAATTCTGAGCGTCTTGCTGAGATCTACAACTGTACAAAATTTCATTACTCTACGATGAAGTAAGTGAATACCAAAGGGTCCTTTGAAATTTGCTTGGTGGCGCTATAGAGAAACTAAGTCCTGCTCACTAAAGTTTGTTAAGGATTCCTGTTGGGGGGTGGATAAGGATGCATCCAAATGAGTTTTAAGCAGCTCGGCCCAAAACTGTGGAATTCAGAGCCAAACGTATGACAGCAGCGTTTGAGGTGAATATGCGACGCCGCCACGCCCCCCTGCTCCATCCTATCCAGTTGAGCCTGAAATCCACAACATACCAACATGTGTTCTGTCTGTGGACACAGTTTCATGTTGATTAGCTCAGAGGGGTAACATAGCGACCGCTTACAACAAAACATGACACTTCCTGTTGTCAGGGGGCGTGTCCTAAGCAATGTCATCATTTGACCATTGGATATTATAGGAGACCTGATGGTGATCAATCACTGAAAGTTTGATGCCTCTGTGTGTTTCTGTGTAGGAGATATAACAGTTTTATTTTTTGTGGCGAGTAGGTGAACTTTGACCCTTGCTAATGCCCCTTCAGCATGCTCAAAAACTCACCGTTTTGATAACTTTTGATTGGCCATGCCTTATGATCAGACTGCCCGAGTTTCAAGCCGCTCGCTAAAAATCTCTAGGAGGAGATCCATCAAATACCAATGCTATAAATGTCAAAAATGGGGTCAAAATCAGACATTCAATCTAAAATGGCCAACTTCCTGTGATATTTACACTATGACATTAATTGTAAATTCTGAGCGTCTTGGTGAGCTCTACCACTGTACCAAATCTCATGTCTCTACGATGAAGTAAGTGAATAGCAAAGGGTCCTTTGAAAATTGCTAAGTGGCGCCGTTGAGGCATTAGGTCACGCCCACCAAAATTTGTTATGGATTCCTGTTGGGGGGTGGATAAGGATGTATCCAAGTGAGTTTTATGCAGCTCGGCCCAAAAATGTGGAATTCAGAGCCAAACGTATGGCAGCGGCGTTTGAGGTGACTTCACCACGCCGCCACGCTCTCCTGCTCCATCGAATCGACTTGGGGCTGGAATCCACAACACAACAACATGTCTTCTGTTTCTGGACACAGTTTCATGTTGATTAGCTCAGAGGGGTAACATAGCGACCGTTTACAGCAAAACATGACACTTCCTGTTGTCAGGGGGCGTGGCCTAAGTGATGTCATCATTTGACCATTGGATATTATAGGAGACCTGATGATGATTAATCACAGAAAGTTTGGTGCCTCTGTGTGTTTCTGTGTAGGAGATATAACACTTTTATTTTTTGTGGCGAATAGGTGAACTTTGACCCCTGCCAACGCCCCTTCAGCATGCTCAAAAACTCACCGTTTTGATAACTTTTGATTGGCCATGCCTTATGATCAGACTGCCCGAGTTTCAAGCCGATCGCTCAAAATCTCTAGGAGGAGATCCATCAAATACCAATGCTATAAACGTCAAAAATTGGGTCAAAATCAGACTTTCAGTCTAAAATGGCCAACTTCCTGTGATATTTGCACTATGACATTAATTGTAAATTCTGAGCGTCTTGTTGAGCTCTACAACTGTACCAAATTTCATGTCTCTACGACGAAGTAAGTGAATAGCAAAGGGTCCTTTGAAAATTTCTAGGTGGCGCCGTTGAGGCATTTTTCTTTAGATTTTTGTGACGACCTTAAAATACAAAATTTTTAAACAGTCACCATGCATCTGCCAAGTTTGGTGAGTTTTTGAAAATGAGAAAGCCCCCAAAAAGGCCCCTCTTTAGGGGGGCAGAATAATAATAATAATAATAATAATAATAATAATAATAATTAACACTACAGATACAATAGGCCTTCGCAGCGCTTAGCTGCTCGGGCCTAATTAAAGCCGCAAGCGGCGTCGATCGGCCCTCGCAGCCAAGCGCCGCTCCGGCCTATTGGCCACCGCGGGGGTTCGCGCACCGCCGGCCGCCAGCCACCGCAGAAACTGTCACGCATTTTCCCCGCCCGTCCGCCGGGAGATTCACACGAACGTGTTCGGCAGCGCTCCCCCACGACTCACAAAAAATCTGGTCCAGATCGCTCGATGCAGCGAGGAGATACAGCCGTTGAATAATGATAATGCATTTGGCCACCGGACCGGACTAAATCGTTCGGCGGGCCGTACCTTTGACACCCCTGGTTTAAACATTAGTATACCAATTTAATCAAAGGTATCTTACTAGCTGTTAATCCAGCTTAATGTGAAAAGTTAACAAAACCATTTTAGTTTTTTAAAGTTACTTGCTATTTCATGTGTTTAAGGGTTTTGTTTCTTGCATTAAGACAGCTTTTATGAAAGTTTAACATCTAAATTGGTGATACACACCCAAAAGTAATGTAAAAGTAACACTTTAGCAATTGGACTATTGCTAAAGGAACACTTTAGCAAAATCGCGGGGGTAGCAGCTTTATAAAGGAGGCCCAGACGTGCCTCTCCCCAGCCACTTGGGCCACCTCCTCCAGGGGAATCCCAAGGTGTTCCCAGGCCAGCAGAGAAAACATAGTCCCTCCAGCGTGTCCCAGGTCTTCCCCTGGGCCTCCTCCCGGTGGGACGTGCCCAGAACACCTCACCAGGGAGGCGTCCAGGAGGCATCCTAACCAGATGCACAAGCCACCTCAACTGGCTCCTCTCGACGTGAAGAAGCAGTGGCTACTCTGAGTCCTCCCCGGATGACTGAGCTCCTCACCTTATCTCTAAGGGAGAGCTCACACACACTATGGAGAAAACTCATTTCGGCCGCTTGTATCCAGGATCTCGTTCTTTCGGTCACGACCCAAAGCTTGTGACCATAGATGAGGGTAGGAACGTAGATCGACTGGTAAATCGAGAGCTTCGCCTTTTGGCTCAGCTCTCTCTTCACCACAACGGATCGGTACAGCGCCCGCTTCACAGCAGACGCCGCACCGATCCGCCTGTCGATCTCCCGCTCCATCTTCCCCTCATTCGTGAACAAGACCCCAAGATACTTGAACTTCTCCACTAGAAGCTGGCTCTTTGGACTTTCCTTTTTTAAAAAGCTTATAGTTAGAGTGGCTCATGTTACCCTGAGCTACCTCTATAGTTATGCTGCTATACGTTTAGGCTACTGCAGGACATCAGGGTCTATTGTTCTTCAATTTTGAATGACTGTTGTCATTTCAGCTTTTAACTTTTTGATTTTTCTTTTTTCTTCATTGTAGGTAAACCTGGTCTGGTGTTCTGTTAGCTGTGGCATCATCCAGGGAAGACAGATCACCCGCTACTACCATCTAATGTAGAATTTCTGTGCTTTTTTGTCTGTCTTGTTGTGTCTCTGCTCTGTCTTCTGTAACCCCCAGTCTGTCGAGGCAGATGACCGTTCATACTGAGCCCGGTTCTGCTGGAGGTTTTACCTTCCCGTTAATGGGGAGTTTTTTTCCCCGCTGTTGCTTCATGCTTGCTCAGTATGAGGGATTGCTGCAAAGCCATGGACACAGCAGACGACTCTCCCTGTGGTTCTACGCTTCTTCAAGAGAGAATGCTACTTGTCAAGACTTTGATGCAATGAACTGGTTCCCTTATATAGGAATTTTTTTGACCAATGTGTATAATCTGACCCAATCTGTATAATCTGATTGATTTTGACTTTGTAAAGTGCCTTGAGATGACATATTTCATGAATTGGCGCTATATAAATAACATTGAATTGAATCATCTCTTTAGACCAAGTAAACTATCACATTTTATGAGACAGTTATCTCATTTTAAAGATATAATCATCTAACGTTATTACTCTTAGCAAGTTAAAGCTCCATAAAAATTTTAGACCAGCTTTTAGTTCCACTCTCTTATTATGCACATCTAGGCTACCTATAAATATAAAGTATGGCATGCCAAAAAACATTTTCAGCAAAAGACAATTTTAGTAATCGCCTTACAATTTTATATCTAAGCATTAAAAATGATAATATTTCACCAATTTTCACAGCAAGATTGAAATAACGACTATCCAACATTTTAAGATTTTGTAAAAACTTTTTTCCTTTTTTACCTACCTTTTGAAATGAATACTTGTTTCTACTTCTCCAAAATTATACTTCAAGAAAACTATTGTGCTGTCCTGGGGCCATATGCAGCTAGACAGCTAGGACAAAAGTTCCCCACACAAAGCTTCCTTTTCTTGCGTTGTCTGAATAACCTTTGTTACCAAATCTGGTTTTAAACATTGTTTTTGTAAAGACAAATATTTTTCCAAGGCAGAAGCGTGTAGAACAAATTCAACTTCAACATTAGCAGTTTCCCTAGCTTAATAGCTGAAAAGCAGCTTTTAACCGGAGCAAAATACGTCAAAGATCTTTTTTTAAGGTGAGAGCACTCACTATCTCACGTAATTCACATAGAGATCTAACAAAGTTGTGATGTCTCACTCTGATTAAATATGAACCCAAAACGTTTCTAACTGTTTTTACCATGGATTTCCTCTGACTAAGAATTAATTAATATCTTATTTATGTAATTTATTCACGACATGAATTCCTTGCTGTCTTAACAAAAGGCAGAACAACTATAACGTTACTTTCTATAATTATTACAGGTTCTGCTGAGATGTCAAATTCTGGAGAGTGCTTAGACACCCTGACACAAATATGGATTAACTTCATTTCAAGTGCACTCGTGAACTTGTTTTAGTTGATTTAGTTTTCTTGATGTACTGTAGAGCGTGATGAGGTCTGTTGTGGTATTGTGTGCACTGGATTGTGGGGACAGTTGGTGTTGTCTGTCAAAGTTACAAGATATATATAATGGTTGCAGTTACAGCTCAAACGTCGTAACAACACTTCTAAATCTGAGTCTGACGCACAATTTCAAATACAAACACGAAGCAGTTTGATTTTTGTCCGATGACGAGCGAGCGAGCGAGCGAGAGAGAGAGAGAGAGAGAACTGGTAAAGCAGCACATAGTAACAATAAGTCTAGCGCTCCATAAAGATGTTATTAATCAGGGAAATCTTTCTGATTGTTTCACAGCGGTTACCTGCAGCGGGTAAACACGCCCACGACAACACACTTAGGCTCCCCGCAGCCCATTTCTATCGTAATATGCGCCAAAACTGCCTCTTTAAAATGAACTGCACTGTCTGAATTGCAATGAGAAGTATTACACATCTATGCGCTCCCCCCAGGAGCAGCGTTTTTTTTTTTTTTCCCAGGACCTGCGGTAACGACAGCGGTGTTCTTACCATGGAGTATTAGGGCCACACATGAAGAGAAAAAATAATTTTGCCATGACGAGATTAAACTGGTGGAGATCAGTTGATGCAGCGATGCATTAGGGCACCGGAGGCAGTGGCGACCCACCAGCTTAAAATCTATGTATTGACATCTTAAAAATGGTCTTATAGCTTAAAAGATCATCCTGTTTTGGTTGATTTTGTAGCCGAATAGAAGAGATGTTCTCAAAGCATTAAATAAGCCTTTTGACTTTTAAAAATGTTGTCCTTTTAAGGTAATTTTAAGTTACTTTTTATTAAATTTGTCAATATCCTATGGAAGTCTGGACATATGGCAGCGGCCTTTCAGGTGACTTCGCCACGCCACCACGCCGCACTGCTACATGGAATCCAGTTGGGCCTCGAATCCACAACACAGCAACATGTCTTCTGTCTGTGGACACAGTTTCATGTTGATTAGCTCAGAGGGGTAACATAGCGATTGTTAACAATAAAACATGACACTTCCTGTTGTCAGGGGGCGTGGCCTAAGCAATGTCATCATTTGACCATTGGATATTGTAGGAGACCTAGTGGTGATCAACTACTGAAAGTTTGGTGGCTCTGTGAGTTTTTGTATATGAAATATAACAGTTTTGTGTTTCATGGCGAGTAGGTGAACTTTGACCCCCGCTCACGCCCCTTCAGCATGCTCAAAAACTCACTGTTTTGATAACCTTTAATTGGCCATGCCTTATGATCAGACTGCCCGAGTTTCAAGCCGCTCGCTCAAAATCTCTAGGAGGAGTTCCATCAAATACCAATGCTGTAAACGTCAAAAATGGGGTCAAAATCAGACCTTCAATCTAAAATGGCCGACTTCCTGTGATATTTACACTATGACATTAATTGTAAATTCTGAGCGTCTTGGTGAGCTCTACCACTGTACCAAATCTCATGTCTCTACGATGAAGTAAGTGAATAGCAAAGGGTCCTTTGAAAATTGCTAGGTGGCGCCGTTGAGGCATTAGGTCACGCCCACCAAAGTTTGTTATGGATTCCTGTTGGGGGGTGGATAAGGATGCATCCAAGTGAGTTTTAAGCAGCTCGGCCCAAAAATGTGGAATTCAGAGCCAAACGTATGGCAGCGGCGTTTGAGGTGACTTCACCACGCCGCCACGCTCTCCTGCTCCATCGAATCCACTTGGGGCTGGAATCCACAATACATCAACATGTCTTCCGTCTCTGGACACAGTTTCATGTTGATTAGCTCAGAGGGGTAACATAGCGACCGTTTACAGCAAAACATGACACTTCCTGTTGTCAGGGGGCGTGGCCTAAGTGATGTCATAATTTGACCATTGGATATTAAAGAAGACCCAATGATGATCAATCACAGAAAGTTTGGTGCCTCTATGTGTTTCTGTGTAGGAGATATAACAGTTTTATTTTTTGTGGCGAGTAGGTGAACTTTGACCCCTGCTAACACCCCTTCAACATGCTCAAAAACTCACCGTTTTGATAACTTTTAATTGGCCATGCCTTATGATCAGACTGACCGAGTTTCAAGCCGCTCGCTCAAAATGTCTAGGAGGAGTTCGATCAAATACCAATGCTGTAAACGTCAAAAATCGGGTCAAAATCAGACCTTCAATCTAAAATGGCCGACTTCCTGTGATATTTGCACTATGACATTAATTGTAAATTCTGAGCGTCTTGGTGAGCTCTAACACTGTACCAAATCTCATGTCTCTACGATGAAGTAAGTGAATAGCAAAGGGTCCTTTGAAAATTGCTAGGTGGCGCCGTTGAGGCATTTTTCTTTAGATTTTTATGAGGACCTTAAAATACAAAATTTTTAAAAAGTCTTCATGCGTCCGCCAAGTTTGGTGAGTTTTTGAATATGATAAAGCCCCCAAAAAGGCCCCTCTTTAGGGGGGCAGAATAAAAATAATAATAATTAAAACCGCAAGCGGTGATGATCGGCCCTCGCAGCCAAGCGCCGCTCTGGCCTAAGGGCCACCGCTAGGGTACGCGCACCTCCCGCCGCCAGCCACCGCAGAAGCTGTCATGCATTTTCCTCACCCGTCTACCATGCCATACACACGTATGCGTTGGGCAGCGCTCCCCCACGACTCACAAAAAATCTGGTGCAGATCGGTCGATGCACCGAGGAGACACAGCCGTTGAATAATAAAAATGCATTTGGCCACCGGGCCGGACTAAATCGTTCGGCGGGCCAGATCCGGCCCGCAGGCCGTACGTTTGACACCCCTGGTTTAAACATTAGTATACCAACTTAATCAAAGGTATCTTACTAGCTGTTAATCCAGCTTCATGTGAAAAGTTAACAAAACCTTTTTAGTTATTTAAAGTTAATTATTTCATGTGTTTAAGGGTTTCGTTTCTTGCATTAGGACAGCTTTTATGAAAGTTTGACAGTTAAATTGGTGGATACACACCCAAAAGTAATAATGTAAAAGTAACACTTTGGCAATTGGAAAATTGCTAAAGTAACACGTTAGCAATATTCCACGTGTATGTTGTGTACAAACTTTAGTAATTTCTAACAGACCACTTCACTCTCAGAAAGCAGGTCTGCTAGTGGTTCCTAAAGTCTGTAAAACCAGAATGGTAGGCAGATCCTTTAGTTATCAGGCTCCTCTCCAGTGGAACAAACTCCCAGTTTTGGTCCGTGACGCAGACACCCTGTCTACTTTTAAGACTAATCCTAAAACTTTCCTTTTTCCATCCATCCATCGTCTTCCACTTATCCGGGGTCAGGTCGCAGGGGCAGCTTCAAGAGGGAGCCCCAGACCTTCCTCTCCCCAGCCACTTGGGCCACTTCCTCCGGGGGAATCCCAAAGCGTTCCCAGGCCAGCATAGTCTCTCCAGCGTGTCCTGGGTCTTCCTCTGGGCCTCCTCCCGGTGGGACGTGCCAAGAACACCTCATCAGGGAGGCGTCCAGGAGGCATCCTAACCAGATGCCCGATCCACCTCAACTGGCTCCTCTCAATGTGGAGGAGCAGCGGCTCTACTCTGAGTCCTCCCCGGATGACTGAGCTCCTCACCCTATCTCTAAGGGAGAGCCCAGACACACTATGGAGAAAACTCATTTTGGCCGCTTGTATCCGGGATTTCGTTCTTTCGGTCACGACCCAAAGCTCGTGACCATAGATGAGGGTAGGAACGTAGATCGACTGGTAAATCGAGAGCTTGGCCTTTTGGCTCAGCTCCCTCTTCACCACAACGGATCGGTACAGCGCCCGCTTCACAGCAGACGTCGCACCAATCCGCCTGTCGATCTCCCGCTCCATCTTCCCCTCATTCGTGAACAAGACCCCAAGATACTTGAACTCCTCCACTAGAAGCTGGCTCTTGGGACTTTCCTTTTTGACAAAGATTATAGTTAGAGTGGTTCATGTTACCCCGAGCTACCTCTATAGTTATGCTGCTATAGGCTTAGGCTGCTGGAGGACATCAGGGTCTATTGTTCTTCAATTTTGCATGACTGTTGTCATTTCAGCTTTTACCTTTTTGTTTTTTCTATTTTTTCTTCATAGTAGGTACCCCTGGTCTGGCGTTCTGTTAGCTGTGACATCATTCAGGGAAGACAGATCACCTGCTATTACCATCTAATGTAAAACACATTACTGGATCAATGTGTGCTTCTGTGCTTTTTTGTCTGTCTTGTTGTGTCTCTTCTCTCTCTTTTGTAACCCCCAGTCGGTCAAGGCAGATTACCGTTCATACTGAGCCCGGTTCGGCTGGAGGTTTTTCCTTCCTGTTAATGGGGAGTTTTTCCTTCTGCTGTCACTTCATGCTTGATCAGTATGAGGGATTGCTGCTAAGCCATGTACAATGCAAACGACTCTCCCTGTGGCTCTACGCTTCTTCAGGAGTCAATGCTGCTTGTTACGACTTTGATGAAATCAACTGGTTCCCTTATATAGGAATTTCTTTTACCAATCTGGATAATCTGACTTAATATGTATAATCTGATTGATTTTGACATTGTAAACTGCCTTTAGATGACATGCAGGCCGGCAGACCCGACATGTATATTAATAATATGTATTATTATTATTAATATTATTATTATTTTATATATCTGCCTCGTTATATTTGCATAATGCATGAAGAAAAATATCAGCAGCGCAAGAGTCTGTTCCGATCATCCAGCCCTTACCACAGGCTACTGCAGCCCATTGGTTATCATCCCTGACAGTCTAAAGGGCTAGGCCAATCATAAAGTAGAAAAACACCTTCACGCTCCATGTGGAACTTTGTGCAGCGGTGTTCACAGTAGTAATGGATAAGAAACGCAAGGGAGGCGCAGAGAAACTGCACGAAAAAAAGAAACGAGTTCTTCAAACGGATGCTGCGAAATGTGTCAAACTGACTGACATGTCCCCAACAGCAGGCCCTTCATCTGCTCCGGTGTCTGGTGTAAAATATGGTGGTGGTTGTAGTCAGTGACGTGCGGTAGAGAGTGACACGGGAGTGGATTTTCACTCCTGTCCCGTCCCACTCCCACTGATAAAAATTGTGTCCCGTCCCAATCCCGGGCCAGAGTAGAAAAAAAAATCCTGTCCCGTCCCGCTCCTGGTAAAATTACTCCCACTCCCATCCCGCTCCCACTCAGAATGACTCCCGCTCCTGCCCTACTCCCATTCTTGTTGTCTTCATTAAGTTTTCTGGAAATACATTAAACCTGAATGTCTATGAAGGGTCAGTTAAGTTCCTGTTTTAGCTGTAGTAAAGGCCAGTTAAAGTGAAAGGAATAATAATAAATAAATAAATAAAGTAACAAACACGGAAACAGACCATGCCTATCTTAGTTGAATAAACAAAATGTACAATGTTGCTTTTTACTAATTCATTAAGTAATTGTTTCACATGAACAATGAAGTTACTTTTACATTTCAAATTGCTGAAACTAAAGAATAATGCACCGAGAAAGAGATCTATACTCAGTTAAGAAAAAAGTGCATAAAGGCATTACTGTCACAATTTAGATAATGTACCGAAGTGGTTCAAAAACTCAGTTTAGTAAAACAAAAAATTACAAAAAAGTTGAATATCATTCAAGCATATTAGTATTTTTCCATTTGCAATAAAATATCCACAAACTAATTAGGGTTTACTATCAGAACCAATACATTCATTGAACATTAAACACATTCTTAGACAGATCTGTCAACTTTTATCAAAAGTTAAAAGTGAGATTATGTTAATTTTCGGGGATGATGCGGAGCTGGAGGCGGAGCTAACTGGACCCAGGAACAGCCGGTCCAGTCGGCTCCGTCTCATTTTTACCCGACCAGACATGGAAGTACATGTTTTACTTTTGTTAAATAGTGAAACAGAAGTGTTAACACATTGTTCAGTTATTGGGTTAAAACAGAAAAAAACACAACTGTTCAGACAATACTAAATAAAATAATAAAGTAGTTTTAAGTTATTGGCCGTATTATTACACTGTTGCACATTGGGAAATTAGTCCAGGAAACACGTTTTACAAGCAGGTACTGAGTGTTAACACCGTGACATTCAACTCTCCTCAAGTTTGTTAATATTTGCAACTTTACAGTTGCGCTGTGAGTTTAATAAATAAGTCCTTACTTTTGACTTTGCGTTGCCGATCCAACTTTTCCAGGTTGAGTTCGCCACTAGCGGTTGATCTCCCCCCCCCCCACTCCCATGCTGTTTTTTGAGCGCTGGCGGAAAAAATAAACCGGATGCACTGTTGGCTTCTGGGTCGTGTAGTTCTTTGACCAGCATTATAGTTTCGGTTTCTTGGAAAAAAACTACAAAATGGCGGCGGCGAACCTACATTTTTGATTTTCTATTTTATTTAATCTTTTGGCTTCGATCCTAGTTAATTGTACCTGTTGTTGGTTTACTCCCGCTCCCGTCTGCTCCCGTTTATATTTAATCCTGTACCGTCCCAATCACGTGATATTTACTGATGTTGACTCCCATCCCGCGGGATTCCCGTGGGAATCACGTGACCCGCGGGATTCCCGAAAAAATGTCAGTCTCTAACGTGCGGTAGGGTTCATGGCTGGTGAGGCACTGACGTCATCAGAGTCAGATTTACAAATATATACACTCTACAGAGTAGACTCGTTGCAAAGTGCTGAAGGAGACTGATTGAGCCAAATAAATTCACCAAGATACATGGAAAAATATTGGTTCTTTGATGAAAAAAAATTGTCATTTGATTGGTAACAGTTTATGAGTTATGATGGATTTCTGCATTTGTAACACATTCTAAAACTATAACCCACATTACGCAGATTTTATCACAAAAACAAAACATGAATAAGTATCGCTGTCTTACCTCTACTTATAATTTAAGTCCCTGTGGCGCTCTTTCTGAACAAAAATATCATCATTTTCCGGTAAAAGTTCTCTTTATCTTCTTCAGTTTTAAAAGTCTCTCAGTCTCAATGGAGCTCACTGCCAGGGAGGAAAGCCTTCCCTGATCAGTCCTGTTCCAGCTGTATGTTTAGTCTTTTTAGTGCTTTACTTGTTTAGCAAAACTCGCTAATAAAACATCAATAACTTGTTTTGACTCTACTATTTGGGGATCACGAGCGGTGCCCCTTGAGCGCCCCCTGCCTAGTGGCCAAGGAACTGCTGGCCTCACCTACAACCACTTCTTTGCTGTTTATGATCGGCCAGCACCACGAAAACATGTTATCTGCACACAGTTTGATGACCAAAACACAATTCCACATATATTAAATTGTGGAAAATCAGTTCATAACTGTTTGAACAATTGAATTTATGATCTAGAGACAGGAAGATGCATTCACAGAATGGAAGTCAGCGCAGTTACCATGGGATTGCGCAATCCCAGGGTAGGCCAAGCTCGCTGCGGCCTCACCGGCTTCGCTATCAAGCGCCACCAAGGATTTACATGAAAAATAGCGAAAAGTCTGCGATTTTAAAGAAAATATGATCAAAAATTAGGAAATTAGATAAATAAAATACTTATTACAAATGACTGAGTAAATCAAAATTTATATTATGTTATTATATATTTTCTTTCTTTCCATGATGACAAGTGAGGCATTTCTCTGGTTCATTTTGTCATTGGCATCCTTTTTTACACAGTGAGTGCACATTAGTCCAATGTTACCCTACAGTATCTGGAAGACTGAATAGATCTGATGAGCAACTTACAATAACTTCTTATAATGATGTAACGTGATAATATGTGTGATTGACCGTGACACCTCTCTTTCTCTCTCTCTCTCTCTGATCTAAGAATAGTTGCTGTGCTGTGGTGGAGTTTACATTTTACAGTGTTAATAAATTAAGATTTTGGAAGTATTTTAAGTGTCCACTCTCACTAATTTCCATTATCCTGACTTCAAGGTATTGCACAGTTGGTATTGCACAGTTGGTATACACATTCAGTACACAAAAAAAATGTGGTGGGCCAGTCTAATCCAAAATGCCAGGGCCAATTTTTTGTCCCAATCCACCCCTGATGACATGTTTCATGATTTGGCGTTATATAAATAAAAACTGAAATGTATTGAACAAGAGTTTGTCAGTTTTCAAGCAGAATTTGTATATCTGTTCAACTTAAATATACAAGGAAACCAAAGAGTTAAGATCACTTACTTACCAAGAGAAATTCCTTTGGGGTTTATTTGTGGTCTCTTGCTGCCCCCTGCTGGACAAGTATGATCAAATACATATGCTTTACATGTCAACTTGGTATCAAAATTCAGATTTCAATCTAAAATGGCTTACTTCCTGTGATACTTGCAGTATGACATTAATTGTAAATTCTGAGCGTCTTGCTGAGATCTACAACTGTACAAAATTTCATTACTCTACGATGAAGTAAGTGAATACCAAAGGGTCCTTTGAAATTTGCTTGGTGGCGCTATAGAGAAACTAAGTCCTGCTCACTAAAGTTTGTTAAGGATTCCTGTTGGGGGGTGGATAAGGATGCATCCAAATGAGTTTTAAGCAGCTCGGCCCAAAACTGTGGAATTCAGAGCCAAACGTATGACAGCAGCGTTTGAGGTGAATATGCCACGCCGCCACGCCCCCCTGCTCCATCCAATCCAGTTGAGCCTGAAATCCACAACATACCAACATGTGTTCTGTCTGTGGACACAGTTTCATGTTGATTAGCTCAGAGGGGTAACATAGCGACCGCTTACAACAAAACATGACACTTCCTGTTGTCAGGGGGCGTGGCCTAAGCAATGTCATCATTTGACCATTGGATATTATAGGAGACCTGATGGTGATCAATCACTGAAAGTTTGATGCCTCTGTGTGTTTCTGTGTAGGAGATATAACAGTTTTATTTTTTGTGGCGAGTAGGTGAACTTTAACCCTTGCTAATGCCCCTTCAACAAGCTCAAAAACTCACCGTTTTGATAACTTTTAATTGGCCATGCCTTATGATCAGACTGCCCGAGTTTCAAGCCGCTCGCTAAAAATCTCTAGGAGGAGATCCATCAAATACCAATGCTATAAACGTCAAAAATGTGGTCAAAATCAGACATTCAATCTAAAATGGCCGACTTCCTGTGATATTTACACTATGACATTAATTGTAAATTCTGAGCGTCTTGGTGAGCTCTACCACTGTACCAAATCTCATGTCTCTACGATGAAGTAAGTGAATAGCAAAGGGTCCTTTGAAAATTGCTAAGTGGCGCCGTTGAGGCATTAGGTCACGCCCACCAAAATTTGTTATGGATTCCTGTTGGGGGGTGGATAAGGATGCATCCAAGTGAGTTTTATGCAGCTCGGCCCAAAAATGTGGAATTCAGAGCCAAACGTATGGCAGCGGCGTTTGAGGTGACTTCACCACGCCGCCACGCTCTCCTGCTCCATCGAATCGACTTGGGGCTGGAATCCACAATACAACAACATGTTTTCTGTCTCTGGACACAGTTTCATGTTGATTAGCTCAGAGGGGTAACATAGCGACCGTTTACAGCAAAACATGACACTTCCTGTTGTCAGGGGGTGTGGCCTAAGTGATGTCATCATTTGACCATTGGATATTATAGGAGACCTGATGATGATTAATCACAGAAAGTTTGGTGCCTCTGTGTGTTTCTGTGTAGGAGATATAACACTTTTATTTTTTGTGGCGAATAGGTGAACTTTGACCCCTGCCAACGCCCCTTCAGCATGCTCAAAAACTCACCGTTTTGATAACTTTTGATTGGCCATGCCTTATGATCAGACTGCCCGAGTTTCAAGCCGATCGCTCAAAATCTCTAGGAGGAGATCCATCAAATACCAATGCTATAAATGTCAAAAATTGGGTCAAAATCAGACATTCAGTCTAAAATGGCCAACTTCCTGTGATATTTGCACTATGACATTAATTGTAAATTCTGAGCGTCTTGTTGAGCTCTACAACTGTACCAAATTTCATGTCTCTACGACGAAGTAAGTGAATAGCAAAGGGTCCTTTGAAAATTTCTAGGTGGCGCCGTTGAGGCATTTTTCTTTAGATTTTTGTGACGACCTTAAAATACAAAATTTTTAAACAGTCACCATGCATCTGCCAAGTTTGGTGAGTTTTTGAAAATGAGAAAGCCCCCAAAAAGGCCCCTCTTTAGGGGGGCAGAATAATAATAATAATAATAATAATAATTAACACTACAGATACAATAGGCCTTCGCAGCGCTTAGCTGCTCGGGCCTAATTAAAACCGCAAGCGGTGATGATCGGCCCTCGCAGCCAAGCGCCGCTCTGGCCTAAGGGCCACCGCTAGGGTACGCGCACCTCCCGCCGCCAGCCACCGCAGAAGCTGTCATGCATTTTCCTCACCCGTCTACCATGCAATACACACGTATGCGTTGGGCAGCGCTCCCCCACGACTCACAAAAAATGTGGTGCAGATCGGTCGATGCACCGAGGAGACACAGCCGTTGAATAATAAAAATGCATTTGGCCACCGGGCCGGACTAAATCGTTCGGCGGGCCAGATCCGGCCCGCAGGCCGTACGTTTGACACCCCTGGTTTAAACATTAGTATACCAACTTAATCAAAGGTATCTTACTAGCTGTTAATCCAGCTTCATGTGAAAAGTTAACAAAACCTTTTTAGTTATTTAAAGTTAATTATTTCATGTGTTTAAGGGTTTCGTTTCTTGCATTAAGACAGCTTTTATGAAAGTTTGACAGTTAAATTGGTGGATACACACCCAAAAGTAATAATGTAAAAGTAACACTTTGGCAATTGGAAAATTGCTAAAGTAACACGTTAGCAATATTCCACATGTGTATGTTGTGTACAAACTTTAGTAATTTCTAACAGACCACTTCACTCTCAGAAAGCAGGTCTGCTAGTGGTTCCTAAAGTCTGTAAAACCAGAATGGTAGGCAGATCCTTTAGTTATCAGGCTCCTCTCCAGTGGAACAAACTCCCAGTTTTGGTCCGTGACGCAGACACCCTGTCTACTTTTAAGACTAATCCTAAAACTTTCCTTTTTCCATCCATCCATCGTCTTCCACTTATCCGGGGTCAGGTCGCAGGGGCAGCTTCAAGAGGGAGCCCCAGACCTTCCTCTCCCCAGCCACTTGGGCCACTTCCTCTGGGGGAATCCCAAAGCGTTCCCAGGCCAGCATAGTCTCTCCAGCGTGTCCTGGGTCTTCCTCTGGGCCTCCTCCCGGTGGGACGTGCCCAGAACACCTCATCAGGGAGGCGTCCAGGAGGCATCCTAACCAGATGCCCGATCCACCTCAACTGGCTCCTCTCAATGTGGAGGAGCAGCGGCTCTACTCTGAGTCCTCCCCGGATGACTGAGCTCCTCACCCTATCTCTAAGGGAGAGCCCAGACACACTATGGAGAAAACTCATTTTGGCCGCTTGTATCCGGGATTTCGTTCTTTCGGTCACGACCCAAAGCTCGTGACCATAGATGAGGGTAGGAACGTAGATCGACTGGTAAATCGAGAGCTTGGCCTTTTGGCTCAGCTCTCTCTTCACCACAACGGATCGGTACAGCGCACGCTTCACAGCAGACGTCGCACCAATCCGCCTGTCGATCTCCCGCTCCATCTTCCCCTCATTCGTGAACAAGACCCCAAGATACTTGAACTCCTCCACTAGAAGCTGGCTCTTGGGACTTTCCTTTTTGACAAAGATTATAGTTAGAGTGGTTCATGTTACGCTGAGCTACCTCTATAGTTATGCTGCTATAGGCTTAGGCTGCTGGAGGACATCAGGGTCTATTGTTCTTCAATTTTGCATGACTGTTGTCATTTCAGCTTTTACCTTTTTGTTTTTTCTATTTTTTCTTCATAGTAGGTACACCTGGTCTGGCGTTCTGTTAGCTGTGACATCATTCAGGGAAGACAGATCACCTGCTATTACCATCTAATGTAAAACACATTACTGGATCAATGTGTGCTTCTGTGCTTTTTTGTCTGTCTTGTTGTGTCTCTTCTCTCTCTTTTGTAACCCCCAGTCGGTCAAGGCAGATTACCGTTCATACTGAGCCCGGTTCGGCTGGAGGTTTTTCCTTCCTGTTAATGGGGAGTTTTTCCTTCTGCTGTCACTTCATGCTTGATCAGTATGAGGGATTGCTGCAAAGCCATGTACAATGCAAACGACTCTCCCTGTGGCTCTACGCTTCTTCAGGAGTCAATGCTGCTTGTTACGACTTTGATGAAATCAACTGGTTCCCTTATATAGGAATTTCTTTTACCAATCTGGATAATCTGACTTAATATGTATAATCTGATTGATTTTGACATTGTAAACTGCCTTTAGATGACATGCAGGCCGGCAGACCCGACATGTATATTAATAATATGTATTATTATTATTAATATTATTATTATTTTATATATCTGCCTCGTTATATTTGCATAATGCATGAAGAAAAATATCAGCAGCGCAACAGTCTGTTCCGATCATCCAGCCCTTACCACAGGCTACTGCAGCCCATTGGTTATCATCCCTGACAGTCTAAAGGGCTAGGCCAATCATAAAGTAGAAAAACACCTTCACGCTCCATGTGGAACTTTGTGCAGCGGTGTTCACAGTAGTAATGGATAAGAAACGCAAGGGAGGCGCAGAGAAACTGCACGAAAAAAAGAAACGAGTTCTTCAAACGGACGCTGCGAAATGTGTCAAACTGACTGACATGTTCCCAACAGCAGGCCCTTCATCTGCTCCGGTGTCTGGTGTAAAATATGGTGGTGGTGGTGGTGGTGGTTGTAGTCAGTGACGTGCGGTAGGGTTCATAGCTGGTGAGGCACTGACGTCATCAGAGTCAAATTTACAAATATATACACTCTACAGTAGACTCGTTGCAAAGTGCTGAAGGAGACTGATTGAGCCAAATCAATTCACCAAGAGATATGGAAAAAATATTGATTCTTTGATGAAAAAAAATGTGTCATTTGATTGGTAACAGTTTGA
Source organism: Fundulus diaphanus (assembly GCA_037039145.1). Taxonomy (NCBI): domain Eukaryota; kingdom Metazoa; phylum Chordata; class Actinopteri; order Cyprinodontiformes; family Fundulidae; genus Fundulus; species Fundulus diaphanus. The sequence continues at coordinate 56,910,134 of CM073133.1, read as the reverse complement.
GTTATGATGGATTTCTGCATTTGTAACACATTCTAAAACTATAACCAACATTACGCACATTTTATCACAAAAACAAAACATGAATAAGTATCGCTGTCTTACCTCTACTTATAATTTAAGTCCCTGTGGCGCTCTTTCTGAACAAAAAAATCATTTTCCGGTAAAAGTTCTCTTTATCTTCTTCAGTTTTAAAAGTCTCTCAGTCTCAGTGGAGCTCACTGCCAGGGAGGAAAGCCTTCCCTGATCAGTCCTGTTCCAGCTGTATGTTTAGTCTTTTTAGTGCTTTACTTGTTTAGCAAAACTCGCTAATAAAACATCAATAACTTGTTTTGACTCTACTATTTGGGGATCAGGAGCGGTGCCCCTTGAGCGCCCCCTGCCTAGCGGCCAAGGAACTGCCGGCCTCACCTACAACCAGTTCTTTGCTGTTTATGATCGGCCAGCACCACAAAACCATGTTATCTGCACACAGTTTGATGACCAAAACACAATTCGTAATCCACATATATTAAATTGTGGAAAATCAGTTCATAACTGTTTGAACAATTGAATTTATGATCTAGAGACAGGAAGATGCATTCACAGAATGGAAGTCAGCACAGTTAACATGGGATTGCGCAATCCCAGGGGAGGCCAAGCTCGCTGCGGCCTCACCGGCTTCGCTATGAAGCGCCACCAAGGATTTACATGAAAAATAGCGAAAAGTCTGCGATTTTAAAGAAAATATGATCAAAAATTAGGAAATTAGATAAATAAAATACTTATTACAAATGATTGAGTAAATCAAAATTTATATTATGTTATTATATATTTTCTTTCTTTCCATGATGACAAGTGAGGCATTTCTCTGGTTCATTTTGTCATTGGCATCCTTTTTTACACTGAGTGCACATTAGTCCAATGTTACCCTACAGTATCTGGAAGATTGAATAGATCTGATGAGCAACTTACAATAACTTCTTATGATGATGTAACGTGATAATATGTGTGATTGACCGTGACACCTCTCTTTCTCTCTCTCTCTCTGATCTAAGAATTGTTGCTGTGCTGTGGTGGAGTTTACATTTTACAGTGTTAATAAATTAAGATTTTGGAAGTACTTTAAGTGTCCACTCTCACTAATTTCCATTATCCTGACCTCAAGGTATTGCACAGTTGGTATACACATTCAGTACACAAAAGAAATGTGGTGGGCCAGTCTAATCCAAAATGCCAGGCCCGATTTTTTTGTCCCAATCCACCCCTGATGACATCTTTCATGATTTGGCGCTATATAAATAAAAACTGAAATGTATTGAACAAGAGTTTGTCAGTTTTCAAGCAGGATTTGTATATCTGTTCAACTTAAATATGTAAGGAAACCAAAGAGTTAAGGTCACTTACTTACCAAGAGAAATTCCTTTGGGGTTTATTTGTGGTCTCTTGCTGCCCCCTGCTGGACAAGTATGATCAAATACATATGCTTTACATGTCAACTTGGTATCAAAATTCAGATTTCAATCTAAAATGGCTTACTTCCTGTGATACTTGCACTATGACATTAATTGTAAATTCTGAGCGTCTTGCTGAGATCTACAACTGTACAAAATTTCATTACTCTACGATGAAGTAAGTGAATACCAAAGGGTCCTTTGAAATTTGCTTGGTGGCGCTATAGAGAAACTAAGTCCTGCTCACTAAAGTTTGTTAAAGATTCCTGTTGGGGGGTGGATAAGGATGCATCCAAATGAGTTTTAAGCAGCTCGGCCCAAAACTGTGGAATTCAGAGCCAAACGTATGACAGCAGCGCTTGAGGTGAATATGCCACGCCGCCACGCCCCCCTGCTCCATCCAATCCAGTTGAGCCTGAAATCTACAACATACCAACATGTGTTCTGTCTGTGGACACAGTTTCATGTTGATTAGCTCAGAGGGGTAACATAGCGACCACTTACAACAAAACATGACACTTCCTGTTGTCAGGGGGCGTGGCCTAAGCAATGTCATCATTTGACCATTGGATATTATAGGAGACCTGATGGTGATCAATCACTGAAAGTTTGATGCCTCTGTGTGTTTCTGTGTAGGAGATATAACAGTTTTATTTTTTGTGGCGAGTAGGTGAACTTTGACCCCTGCTAATGCCCCTTCAACAAGCTCAAAAACTCACCGTTTTGATAACTTTTGATTGGCCATGCCTTATGATCAGACTGCCCGAGTTTCAAGCCGATCGCTCAATATCTCTAGGAGGAGTTAGATCTTATACCGATGCTGTAACTGTCAAAATTGAGGTCAAAATCAGACTTTCAATCTAAAATGGCCGACTTTCTGTGATATTTACACTATGACATTAATTGTAAATTCTGAGCGTCTTGGTGAGCTCTACAACTGTACCAAATTTCATGTCTCTACGACGAAGTAAGTGAATAGCAAAGGGTCCTTTGAAAATTTCTAGGTGGCGCCGTTGAGGCATTAGGTCACGCCCACCAAAGTTTGTTATGGATTCCTGTTGGGGGGTGGATAAGGATGCATCCAAGTGAGTTTTATGCAGCTCGGCCCAAAAATGTGGAATTCAGAGCCAAACGTATGGCAGCGGCGTTTGAGGTGACTTCACCACGCCGCCACGCTCTCCTGCTCCATCGAATCGACTTGGGGCTGGAATCCACAACACAACAACATGTCTTCTGTCTCTGGACACAGTTTCATGTTGATTAGCTCAGAGGGGTAACATAGCGACCGCTTACAACAAAACATGACACTTCCTGTTGTCAGGGGGCGTGGCCTAAGCAATGTCATCATTTGACCATTGGATATTATAGGAGACCTGATGATGATCAATCACAGAAAGTTTGGTGCCTCTGTGTGTTTCTGTGTAGGAGATATAACACTTTTATTTTTTGTGGCGAATAGGTGAACTTTGACCCCTGCCAACGCCCCTTCAGCATGCTCAAAAACTCACCGTTTTGATAACTTTTGATTGGCCATGCCTTATGATCAGACTGCCCGAGTTTCAAGCCGATCGCTCAATATCTCTAGGAGGAGTTAGATCTTATACCGATGCTGTAACTGTCAAAATTGAGGTCAAAATCAGACTTTCAATCTAAAATGGCCGACTTTCTGTGATATTTACACTATGACATTAATTGTAAATTCTGAGCGTCTTGGTGAGCTCTACAACTGTACCAAATTTCATGTCTCTACGACGAAGTAAGTGAATAGCAAAGGGTCCTTTGAAAATTTCTAGGTGGCGCCGTTGAGGCATTAGGTCACGCCCACCAAAGTTTGTTATGGATTCCTGTTGGGGGGTGGATAAGGATGCATCCAAGTGAGTTTTATGCAGCTCGGCCCAAAAATGTGGAATTCAGAGCCAAACGTATGGCAGCGGCGTTTGAGGTGACTTCACCACGCCGCCACGCTCTCCTGCTCCATCGAATCGACTTGGGGCTGGAATCCACAACACAACAACATGTCTTCTGTCTCTGGACACAGTTTCATGTTGATTAGCTCAGAGGGGTAACATAGCGACCGCTTACAACAAAACATGACACTTCCTGTTGTCAGGGGGCGTGGCCTAAGCAATGTCATCATTTGACCATTGGATATTATAGGAGACCTGATGATGATCAATCACAGAAAGTTTGGTGCCTCTGTGTGTTTCTGTGTAGGAGATATAACACTTTTATTTTTTGTGGCGAATAGGTGAACTTTGACCCCTGCCAACGCCCCTTCAGCATGCTCAAAAACTCACCGTTTTGATAACTTTCGATTGGCCATGCCTTATGATCAGACTGCCCGAGTTTCAAGCCGATCGCTCAATATCTCTAGGAGGAGTTAGATCTTATACCGATGCTGTAACTGTCAAAATTGAGGTCAAAATCAGACTTTCAATCTAAAATGGCCGACTTTCTGTGATATTTACACTATGACATTAATTGTAAATTCTGAGCGTCTTGGTGAGCTCTACAACTGTACCAAATTTCATGTCTCTACGACGAAGTAAGTGAATAGCAAAGGGTCCTTTGAAAATTTCTAGGTGGCGCCGTTGAGGCATTTTTCTTTAGATTTTTGTGACGACCTTAAAATACAAAATTTTTAAACAGTCACCATGCATCTGCAAAGTTTGGTGAGTTTTTGAAAAAGACAAAGCCCCCAAAAAGGCCCCTCTTTAGGGGGGCAGAATAATAATAATAATAATTAAAACCGCAAGCGGTGATGATCGGCCCTCGCAGCCAAGCGCCGCTCTGGCCTATGGGCCACCGCTAGGGTACGCGCACCTCCCACCGCCAGCCACCGCAGAAGCTGTCATGCATTTTCCTCACCCGTCTACCATGCAATACACACGTATGCGTTGGGCAGCGCTCCCCCACGACTCACAAAAAATCTGGTGCAGATCGGTCGATGCACCGAGGAGACACAACCGTTGAATAATGATAATGCATTTGGCCACCGGGCCGGACTAAATCGTTCGGCGGGCCAGATCCGGCCCGCAGGCCGTACGTTTGACACCCCTGGTTTAAACATTAGTATACCAACTTAATCAAAGGTATCTTACTAGCTGTTAATCCAGCTTCATGTGAAAAGTTAACAAAACCTTTTTAGTTATTTAAAGTTAATTATTTCATGTGTTTAAGGGTTTCGTTTCTTGCATTAAGACAGCTTTTATGAAAGTTTGACAGTTAAATTGGTGGATACACACCCAAAAGTAATAATGTAAAAGTAACACTTTAGCAATTGGAATATTGCTAAAGTAACACGTTAGCAATATTCCACATGTGTATGTTGTGTACAAACTTTAGTAATTTCTAACAGACCACTTCACTCTCAGAAAGCAGGTCTGCTGGTGGTTCCTAAAGTCTGTAAAACCAGAATGGTAGGCAGATCCTTTAGCTATCATGCTCCTCTCCAGTGGAACCAACTCCCAGTTTTGGTCCGTGACGCAGACACCCTGTCTACTTTTAAGACTAATCCTAAAACTTTCCTTTTTCCATCCATCCATCGTCTTCCGCTTATCCGGGGTCAGGTCGCGGGTGTAGCAGCTTCAAGAGGGAGGCCCAGACCTTCCTCTCCCCAGCCACTTGGGCCACTTCCTCCGGGGGAATCCCAAAGCGTTCCCAGGCGAGCAGAGTCTCTCCAGCGTGTCCTGGGTCTTCCCCTGGGTCTCCTCCCGGTGGGATGTGCCCAGAACACCTCACCAGGGATGCGTCCAGGAGGCATCCTAACCAGATGCCCGAGCCACCTCAACTGGCTCCTCTCAATGTGGAGGAGCAGCGGCTCTACTCTGAGTCCTCCCCGGATGACTGAGCTCCTCACCCTATCTCTAAGGGAGAGCCCAGACACACTATGGAGAAAACTTATTTTGGCCGCTTGTATCCGGGATCTCGTTCTTTCGGTCACGACCCAAAGCTTGTGACCATAGATGAGGGTAGGAACGTAGATCGACCGGTAAATCAAGAGCTTCGCCTTTTGGCTCACCTCTCTCTTCACCACAACGGATCGCTACAGCGCCCGCTTCACAGCAGACGTTGCACCAATCTGCCTGTCGATCTCCCGCTCCATCTTCCCCTTATTCGTGAACAAGACCCCAAGATACTTGAACTCCTCCACTAGAAGCTGGCTCTTGGGACTTTCCTTTTTGACAAAGCTTATAGTTAGAGTGGTTCATGTTACCCTGAGCTACCTCTATAGTTATGCTGCTATAGGCTTGGGCTGCTGGAGGACATCAGGGTCTATTGTTCTTCAATTTTGCATGACTGTTGTCATTTTAGCTTTTAACTTTCTGTTCTCTCTCTTTTATCTTCATAGTAGGTACACCTGGTCTGGCGTTCTGTTAGCTGTGACATCATCCAGGGAAGACAGATCACCTGTTATTACCATCTAATGTAAAACAGATTACTGGATCAATGTGTGCTTCTGTGCTTTTTTGTCTCTCTTGTTGTGTCTCTTCTCTCTCTTTTGTAACCCCCAGTCGGTCAACGCAGATTACCGTTCATACTGAGCCCGCCTCTGATGGAGGTTTTTCCTTCCTGTTAATGGGGAGTTTTTTCTTCTGCTGTCACTTCATGCTTGATAAGTATGAGGGATTGCTGCAAAGCCATGTACAATGCAAACGACTCTCCCTGTGGCTCTACGCTTCTTCAGGAGTGAATGCTGCTTGTTACGACTTTGATGCAATCAACTGGTTCCCTTATATAGGAATTTATTTTACCAATCTGGATAATCTGACCTAATTTGTATAATCTGATTGATTTTGACATTGTAAACTGCCTTTAGATGACATGCAGGCATGGACTGGTAATCGGGCGTACCGGGCATTTTCCCGGTGGGCCGACGTGCTGTTTGGGCCGGCAGACCAGACATGTATATAAATATGTATTATTATTATTATTATTAATTATTTTATATATCTGCCTCGTTATCATCCCTGACAGTCTAAAGGGCTAGGCCAATCATAAAGTAGAAAAACACCTTCACGCTCCATGTGGAACTTTGTGCAGCAGTGTTCACAGTAGTAATGGGAGGCGCAGAGAAACTGCACGAAAAAAAGAAACGAGTTCTTCAAACGGATGCTGCGAAATGTGTCAAACTCACTGACATGTTCCCTACAGCAGGCCTTCATCTGCTCCGGTGTCTGATGTTAGATATGGTGGTGGTGGTTGTAGCCAGTTACGTGCGGTAGGGTTCATAGCTGGTGAGGCACTGACGTCATCAGAGTCAGATTTACAAATATATACACTCTAGAGAGTAGACTCGTTGCAAAGTGCTGAAGGAGACTGATTGAGCCAAATAAATTCACCAAGATACATGGAAAAATATTGGTTCTTTGATGAAAAAAAATTTGTCATTTGATTGGTAGCAGTTTATGAGTTATGATGGATTTCTGCATTTGTAACACATTCTAAAACTATAACCCACATTACGCACATTTTATCACAAAAACAAAACATGAATAAGTATCACTGTCTTACCTCTACTTATAATTTAAGTCCCTGCGGCGCTCTTTCTGAACAAAAATATCATTTTCCGGTAAAAGTTCTCTTTATCTTCTTCAGATTTAAAACTCTCTTAGTCTCAGTGGAGCTCACTGCCAGGGAGGAAAGCCTTCCCTGATCAGTCCTGTTCCAGCTGTATGTTTAGAGTCTTTTTAGTGCTTTACTTGTTTAGCAAAACTCGCTAATAAAACATCAATAACTTGTTTTGACTCTACTATTTGGTGATCACGAGCGGTGCCCCTTGAGCGCCCCCTGCCTAGCGGCCAAGGAACTGCCGGCCTCACCTACAACCAGTTCTTTGCTGTTTATGATCGGTCAGCACCACGAAAACATGTTATCTGCACACAGTTTGATGACCAAAACACAATTCGTAATCCACATATATTAAATTGTGGAAAATCAGTTCATAACTGTTTGAACAATTGAATTTATAACATGTTTTATGATTTGGCGTTATATAAAAAAAAACTGAAATGTATTGAACAAGAGTAAGTTTGTCAGTTTTCAAGCAGGATTTGTATATCTGTTCAACTTAAATATATAAGGAAACCAAAGAGTTAAGATCACTTACTTACCAAGAGAAATTCCTTTGGGGTTTATTTGTGGTCTCTTGCTGCCCCCTGCTGGACAAGTATGATCAAATACATATGCTTTACATGTCAACTTGGTATCAAAATTCAGATTTCAATCTAAAATGGCTTACTTCCTGTGATACTTGCAGTATGACATTAATTGTAAATTCTGAGCGTCTTGCTGAGATCTACAACTGTACAAAATTTCATTACTCTACGATGAAGTAAGTGAATACCAAAGGGTCCTTTGAAATTTGCTTGGTGGCGCTATAGAGAAACTAAGTCCTGCTCACTAAAGTTTGTTAAGGATTCCTGTTGGGGGGTGGATAAGGATGCATCCAAATGAGTTTTAAGCAGCTCGGCCCAAAACTGTGGAATTCAGAGCCAAACGTATGACAGCAGCGTTTGAGGTGAATATGCCACGCCGCCATGCCCCCCTGCTCCATCCAATCCAGTTGAGCCTGAAATCCACAACATACCAACATGTGTTCTGTCTGTGGACACAGTTTCATGTTGATTAGCTCAGAGGGGTAACATAGCGACCGCTTACAACAAAACATGACACTTCCTGTTGTCAGGGGGCGTGGCCTAAGGTGTTGTCTGTCAAACCCAATCTTCTTAAGCTGCAAATTCAGTAAAGTTACCATATATATATATATATATATATATATATATATATATATATATATATATACACTCACCGGCCACTTTATTAGGTACACCTGTCCAACTGCTCGTTAACACTTAATTTCTAAGCAGCCAATCACATGGCGGCAACTCAGTGCATTTAGGCATGTAGACATGGTCAAGAGAATCTCCTGCAGTTCAAACCGAGCATCAGTATGGGGAAGAAAGGTGATTTGAGTGACTTTGAACGTGGCATGATTGTTGGTGCCAGAAGGGCTGGTCTGAGTATTTCAGAAACTGCTAATCTACTGGGATTTTCACGCACAACCATCTCTAGGGTTTACAGAGAATGGTCCGAAAAAGAAAAAACATCCAGTGAGCGGCAGTTCTGTGGGCGGAAATGCCTTGTTGATGCCAGAGGTCAGAGGAGAATGGCCAGACTGGTTCGAGCTGACAGAAGGGCAACAGTGACTCAAATAACCACCCGTTACAACCAAGGTGGGCAGAAGAGCATCTCTGAACGCACAGTACGTCGAACTTTGAGGCAGATGGGCTACAGCAGCAGAAGACCACATCGGGTGCCACTCCTTTCAGCTAAGATCAGGAAACTGAGGCTACAATTTGCACAAGCTCATCGAAATTGGACAATAGAAGATTGGAAAAACGTTGCCTGGTCTGATGAGTCTCGATTTCTGCTGCGACAGTCGGATGGTAGGGTCAGAATTTGGCGTCTACAACATGAAAGCATGGATCCATCCTGCCTTGTATCAACGGTTCAGGCTGGTGGTGGTGGTGTCATGGTGTGGGGAATATTTTCTTGGCACTCTTTGGGCCCCTTGGTACCAATTGAGCATCGTTGCAACGCCACAGCCTACCTGAGTATTGTTGCTGACCATGTCCATCCCTTTATGACCACAATGTACCCAACCCATGATGGCTACTTTCAGCAGGATAATGTGCCATGTCATAAAGCTGGAATCATCTCAGACTGGTTTCTTGAACATGACAATGAGTTCGCTGTACTCAAATGGCCTCCACAGTCACCAGATCTCAATCCAATAGAGCATCTTTGGGATGTGGTGGAACGGGAGATTCGCATCATGGATGTGCAGCCGACAAATCTGCGGCAACTGTGTGATGCCATCATGTCAATATGGACCAAACTCCCCGAGGAATGCTTCCAGCACCTTGTTGAATCTATGCCACGAAGAATTGAGGCAGTTCTGAAGGCAAAAGGGGGTCCAACCCGTTACTAGCATGGGGTACCTAATAAAGTGGCCGGTGAGTGTATATATATATATATATATATATATATATATATATATATATATATATATATATATATATAACGGTTGCAGTTACAGCTCAAACGTCGTAACAACACTTCTAAATCTGAGTCTGACGCACAATTTCAAATACAAACACGATGCAGTTTGACTTTTGTCCGATGACGAGCGAGCGAGCGAGAGAGAGAGAACTGGTAAAGCAGCACATAGTAACAATAAGTCTAGCGCGCCATAAAGATGTTATTAATCAGGGAAATCTTTCTGATTGTTTCACAGCGGTTACCTGCAGCGGGTAAACACGCCCACGACAACACACTTAGGCTCCACGCAGCCCGTTTCTATCAGAATATGCGCCAAAACTGCCTCTTTAAAATGAACTGCACGGTGCAGTCTGCGCCTGTCTGAATTGCAATGTGAAGTTTTACACATCTATGCGTGAGCATAATCAAAAATTCCCCCCAGGAGCAGCGTTTTTTTTCCCCCAGGACCCGCGGTAACGACAGCGGTGTTCTTACGATGGAGTATTAGGGCCACACATGAAGAGAAAAAATAATTTTGCCATGACGAGATTAAACTGGTGCAGATCAGTTGATGCAGCGATGCATTTGGCCACCGGAGGCAGTGGCGACCCACCAGCTTAAAATCTATGTATTGATGTCTATGTATGTATTTTAATCATCTTAAAAATGGTCTTATAGCTTAAAAGATCATCCTGTTTTGGTTGGTTTTGTAGCCGAATAGAAGAGATGTTCTCAAAGCATTAAATAAGCCTTTTGACTTTTAAAAATGTTGTGCTTTTAAGGTAATTTTAAGTTACTTTTTATTAAATTTATCAATATCCTATGGAAGTCTGGACATATGGCAGTGGCGTTTCAGGTGACTTTGCCACGCCACCACGCCGCCCTGCTCCATCGAATCCAGTTGATCTTGTAGCCGAATAGAAGAGATGTTCTCAAAGCATTAAATAAGCCTTTTGACTTTTAAAAATTTTGTCGTTTTAAGGTAATTTTAAGTTACTTTTTATTAAATTTGTCAATATCCTATGGAAGTCTGGACATATGGCAGCGGCGTTTCAGGTGACTTCGCCACGCCACCACGCCGCACTGCTACATGGAATCCAGTTGGGCCTCGAATCCACAACACAGCAACATGTCTTCTGTCTGTGGACACAGTTTCATGTTGATTAGCTCAGAGGGGTAACATAGCGACTGCTAACAATAAAACATGACACGTCCTGTTGTCAGGGGGCGTGGCCTAAGTGATGTCATCATTTGACCATTGGATATTGTAGAAGACCCGATGATGATCAATCACAGAAAGTTTGGTGCCTCTGTGTGTTTCTGTGTAGGAGATATAGCAGTTTTTCCTGTTGTCAGGGGGCGTGGCCTAAGTGATGTCATCATTTGACCATTGGATATTGTAGAAGACCCGATGATGATCAATCACAGAAAGTTTGGTGCTTCTGTGTGTTTCTGTGTAGGAGGTATAACAGTTTTTCCTGTTGTCAGGGGGCGTGGCCTAAGTGATGTCATCATTTGACCATTGGATATTGTAGAAGACCCGATGATGATCAATCACAGAAAGTTTGGTGCCTCTGTGTGTTTCTGTGTAGGAGATATAACAGTTTTTCCTGTTGTCAGGGGGCGTGGCCTAAGTGATGTCATCATTTGACCATTGGATATTGTAGAAGACCCGATGATGATCAATCACAGAAAGTTTGGTGCCTCTGTGTGTTTCTGTGTAGGAGATATAACAGTTTTATGTTTTGTGGCGAGTAGGTGAACTTTGACCCCTGCTAACGCCCCTTCAACATGCTCAAAAACTCACCGTTTTGATAACTTTTAATTGGCCATGCCTTATGATCAGACTGACCGAGTTTCAAGCCGCTCGCTCGAAATCCCTAGGACGAGTTCGATCAAATACCAATGCTGTAAATGTCAAAAATTAGGTCAAATTACGACCTTCAATCTAAAATGGCCGACTTCCTGTGATATTTGCACTATGACGTTAATTGTAAATTCTGAGCGTCTTGCTTAGATCTACAACTGTACAAAATTTCATTACTCTACGATGAAGTAAGTGAATAGCAAAGGGTCCTTTGAAAATTGCTAGGTGGCGCCGTTGAGGCATTAGGTCACGCCCACCAAAGTTTGTTATGGATTCCTGTCGGGGGGTGGATAAGGATGCATCCAAGTGAGTTTTAAGCAGCTCGGCCCAAAAATGTGGAATTCAGAGCCAAACGTATGGCAGCGGCGTTTGAGGTGACTTCACCACGCCGCCACGCTCTCCTGCTCCATCGAATCCACTTGGGGCTGGAATCCACAATACATCAACATGTCTTCCGTCTCTGGACACAGTTTCATGTTGATTAGCTCAGAGGGGTAACATAGCGACCGTTTACAGCAAAACATTACACTTCCTGTTGTCAGGGGGCGTGGCCTAAGTGATGTCATCATTTGACCATTGGATATTAAAGAAGACCCAATGATGATCAATCACAGAAGGTTTGGTGCCTCTGTGTGTTTCTGTGTAGGAGATATAACAGTTTTATTTTTTGTGGCGAGTAGGTGAACTTTGACCCCTGCTAACGCCCCTTCAACATGCTCAAAAACTCACCGTTTTGATAACTTTTAATTGGCCATGCCTTATGATCAGACTGACCGAGTTTCAAGTCGCTCGCTCAAAATCCCTAGGAGGAGTTCGATCAAATACCAATGCTGTAAACGTCAAAAATGGGGTCAAAATCAGACCTTCAATCTAAAATGGCCGACTTCCTGTGATATTTGCACTATGACATTAATTATAAATTCTGAACGTCTTGGTGAGCTCTACAACTGTACCAAATTTCACGTCTCTACGATGAAGTAAGTGAATAGCAAAGGGTCCTTTGAAAATTGCTAGGTGGCGCCGTTGAGGCATTTTCCGTTAGATTTTTGTGATGACCTTAAAATATAAAATTTTTAAACAGTCTTCATGCATCTGCCAAGTTTGGTGAGTTTTTGAATATGATAAAGCCCCCAAAAAGGCCCCTCTTTAGGGGGGCAGAATAAAAATAATAATAATAATAATAATAATAATAATTAAAACCGCAAGCGGTGATGATCGGCCCTCGCAGCCAAGCGCCGCTCTGGCCTATGGGCCACCGCTAGGGTACGCGCACCTCCCGCCGCCAGCCACCGCAGAAGCTGTCATGCATTTTCCTCACCCGTCTAACATGCAATACACACGTACGCGTTGGGCAGCGCTCCCCCACGACTCACAAAAAACCTGGTGCAGATCGGTCGATGCACCGAGGACACACAGCCGTTGAATAATGAAAATGCATTTGGCCACCGGGCCGGACTAAATCGTTCGGCGGGCCAGATCCGGCCCGCAGGCCGTACGTTTGACACCCCTGGTTTAAACATTAGTATACCAACTTAATCAAAGGTATCTTACTAGCTGTTAATCCAGCTTCATGTGAAAAGTTAACAAAAACTTTTTAGTTATTTAAAGTTAATTATTTCATGTGTTTAAGGGTTTCGTTTCTTGCATTAAGACAGCTGTTATGAAAGTTTGACAGTTAAATTGGTGGATACACACCCAAAAGTAATAATGTAAAAGTAACACTTTAGCAATTGGAATATTGCTAAAGTAACACGTTAGCAATATTCCACATGTGTATGTTGTGTACAAACTTTAGTAATTTCTAACAGACCACTTCACTCTCAGAAAGCAGGTCTGCTGGTGGTTCCTAAAGTCTGTAAAACCAGAATGGGAGGCAGATCCTTTAGCTATCATGCTCCTCTCCAGTGGAACCAACTCCCAGTTTTGGTCCGTGACGCAGACACCCTGTCTACTTTTAAGACTAATCCTTAAACTTTCCTTTTTCCATCTATCCATCGTCTTCCGCTTATCCGGGGACAGGTCGCGGGTGTAGCAGCTTCAAGAGGGAGGCCCAGACCTTCCTCTCCCCAGCCACTTGGGCCACTTCCTCCGGGGGAATCCCAAAGCGTTCCCAGGCCAGCATAGTCTCTCCAGCGTGTCCTGGGTCTTCCCCTGGGCCTCCTCCAGGGGGGACGTGCCCAGAACACCTCACCAGGGATGCGTCCAGGAGGCATCCTAACCAGATGCCCGAGCCACCTCAACTGGCTCCTCTCAATGTGAAGGAGCAGCGGCTTTATTCTGAGTCCTCCCCGGATGACTGAGCTCCTCACCCTATCTCTAAGGGAGAGCCCAGACACACTATGGAGAAAACTCATTTTGGCCGCTTGTGTCCGGGATCTCGTTCTTTCGGTCACGACCCAAAGCTCGTGACCATAGATGAGGGTAGGAACGTAGATCGACTGGTAAATCGAGAGCTTGGCCTTTTGGCTCAGCTCTCTCTTCACCACAACGGACCGGTACAGCGCCCGCTTCACAGCAGACGTCGCACCAATCCGCCTGTCGATCTCCCGCTCCATCTTCCCCTCATTCGTGAACAAGACCCCAAAATACTTGAACTCCTCCACTAGAAGCTGGCTCTTGGGACTTTCCTTTTTGACAAAGCTTATAGTTAGAGTGGCTCATGTTACGCTGAGCTACCTTTATAGTTATGCTGCTATAGGCTTAGGCTGCTGGAGGACATCAGGGTCTACTGTTCTTCGTTTTTGCATGACTGTTGTCATTTCAGCTTTTAACTTTTTGTTTTTTCTATTTTTTCTTCATAGTAGGTACACCTGGTCTGGCGTTCTGTTAGCTGTGACATCATCCAGGGAAGACAGATCACCTGCTATTACCATCTAATGTAAAACACATTACTGGATCAATGTGTGCTTCTGTGCTTTTTTGTCTGTCATGTTGTGTCTCTTCTCTCTCTTTTGTAACCCCCAGTCAGTCAAGGCAGATTACCGTTCATACTGAGCCCGGTTCTGCTGGAGGTTTTTTCCTTCCTGTTAATGGGGAGTTTTTCCTTCTGCTGTCACTTCATGCTTGATCAGTATGAGGGATTGCTGCAAAGCCATGTACAATGCAAACGACTCTCCCTGTGGCTCTACGCTTCTTCAGGAGTGAATGCTGCTTGTTACGACTTTGATGCAATTAACTGGTTCACTTATATAGGAATTTCTTTTACCAATCTGGATAATCTGATTTAATATGTATAATCTGATTGATTTTGACATTGTAAACTGCCTTTAGATGACATGCAGGCATGGACTGGTAATCGGGCGTACCGGGCATTTTCCCGGTGGGCCGACGTGCTGTTTGGGCCGGCAGACCCGACATGTATATTAATAATATGTATTATTATTATTATTATTTTATATATCTGCCTCGTTATATTTGCATAATGCATGAAGAAAAATATCAGCAGCGCAAGAGTCTGTTCCGATCATCCGGCCCTTACCACAGGCTACTGCAGCCCATTGGTTATCATCCCTGACAGTCTAAAGGGCTAGGCCAATCATAAAGTAGAAAAACACCTTCACGCTCCATGTGGAACTTTGTGCAGCGGTGTTCACAGTAGTAATGGATAAGAAACGCAAGGGAGGCGCAGAGAAACTGCACGAAAAAAAGAAACGAGTTCTTCAAACGGACGCTGCGAAATGTGTCAAACTGACTGACATGTTCCCAACAGCAGGCCCTTCATCTGCTCCGGTGTCTGATGTAAAATATGGTGGTGGTGGTTGTAGCCAGTTACGTGCGGTAGGGTTCATAGCTGGTGAGGCACTGACGTCATCAGAGTCAGATTTACAAATATATACACTCTACAGAGTAGACTCGTTGCAAAGTGCTGAAGGAGACTGATTGAGCCAAATAAATTCACCAAGATACATGGAAAAATATTGGTTCTTTGATGAAAAAAAATTGTCATTTGATTGGTAACAGTTTATGAGTTATGATGGATTTCTGCATTTGTAACACATTCTAAAACTATAACCCACATTACGCACATTTTATCACAAAAACTAAACATGAATAAGTATCGCTGTCTTACCTCTACTTATAATTTAAGTCCCTGTGGCGCTCTTTCTGAACAAAAATATCATCATTTTCCGGTAAAAGTTCTCTTTATCTTCTTCAGTTTTAAAAGTCTCTCAGTCTCAATGGAGCTCACTGCCAGGGAGGAAAGCCTTCCCTGATCAGTCCTGTTCCAGCTGTATGTTTAGAGTCTTTTTAGTGCTTTACTTGTTTAGCAAAACTCGCTAATAAAACATCAATAACTTGTTTTGACTCTACTATTTGGGGATCACGAGCGGTGCCCCTTGAGCGCCCCCTGCCTAGCGGTCAAGGAACTGCCGGCCTCACCTACAACCAGTTCTTTGCTGTTTATGATCGGCCAGCAGCACGAAAACATGTTATCTGCACACAGTTTGATGACCAAAACACAATTCGTAATCCACATATATTAAATTGTGGAAAATCAGTTCATAACTGTTTGAACAATTGAATTTATGATCTAGAGACAGGAAGATGCATTCACAGAATGGAAGTCAGCACAGTTAACATGGGATTGCGCAATCCCAGGGGAGGCCAAGCTCGCTGCGGCCTCACCGGCTTCGCTATGAAGCGCCACCAAGGATTTACATGAAAAATAGCGAAAAGTCTGCGATATTAAAGAAAATATGATCAAAAATTAGGAAATTAGATAAATAAAATACTTATTACAAATGACTGAGTAAATCAAGATTTATATTATGTTATTATATATTTTCTTTCTTTCCATGATGACAAGTGAGGCATTTCTCTGGTTCATTTTGTCATTGGCATCCTTTTTTACACAGTGAGTGCACATTAGTCCAATGTTACCCTACAGTATCTGGAAGACTGAATAGATCTGATGAGCAACTTACAATAACTTCTTATAATGATGTAACGTGATAATATGTGTGATTAACCGTGACACCTCTCTCTCTCTCTCTCTCTCTCTCTCTCTCTCTCTGATCTAAGAATAGTTGCTGTGCTGTGGTGGAGTTTACATTTTACAGTGTTAATAAATTAAGATTTTGGAAGTATTTTAAGTGTCCACTCTCACTAATTTACATTAACCTGGCCTCAAGGTATTGCACAGTTGGTATTGCAAAGTTGGTATACACATTCAGTACACAAAAAAAATGTGGTGGGCCAGTCTAATCCAAAATGCCAGGGCCGATTTTTTTTGTCCCAGTCCACCCCTGATGACATGTTTTATGATTTGGCGTTATATAAATAAAAACTTAAATGTATTGAACAAGAGTAAGTTTGTCAGTTTTCAAGCAGGATTTGTATATCTGTTCAACATAAATATATAAGGAAACCAAAGAGTTAAGATCACTTACTTACCAAGAGAGATTCCTTTGGGGTTTATTTGTGGTCTCTTGCTGCCCCCTGCTGGACAAGTATGATCAAATACATATGCTTTACATGTCAACTTGGTATCAAAATTCAGATTTCAATCTAAAATGGCTTACTTCCTGTGATACTTGCAGTATGATATTAATTGTAAATTCTGAGCGTCTTGCTGAGATCTACAACTGTACAAAATTTCATTACTCTACGATGAAGTAAGTGAATAGCAAAAGGTCCTTTGAAAATTGCTTGGTGGCGCTATAGAGAAACTAAGTCCTGCTCACTAAAGTTTGTTATGGATTCCTGTTGGGGGGTGGATAAGGATGCATCCAAATGAGTTTTAGGCAGCTCGGCCCAAAACTGTGGAATTCAGAGCCAAACGTATGACAGCAGCGTTTGAGGTGACTTCGCCCCGCCGCCACGCCCCCCTGCTCCATCCAATCCAGTTGGGCCTGAAATCCACAACACAACAACATGTGTTCTGTCCCTGGACACAGTTTCATGTTGATTAGCTCAGAGGGGTAACATAGCGACCGCTTACAACAAAACATGACACTTCCTGTTGTCAGGGGGCGTGGCCTAAGCAATGTCATCATTTGACCATTGGATATTATAGGAGACCAGATGATGATCAATCACAGAAAGTTTGGTGCCTCTGTGTGTTTCTGTGTAGGAGATATAACACTTTTATTTTTTGTGGCGAATAGGTGAACTTTGACCCCTGCCAACGCCCCTTCAGCATGCTCAAAAACTCACCGTTTTGATAACATTTGATTGGCCATGCCTTATGATCAGACTGCCCGAGTTTCAAGCCGATCGCTCGATATCTCTAGGAGGAGTTAGATCTTATACCAATGCTGTAACTGTCAAAATTGAGGTCAAAATCAGACTTTCAGTCTAAAATGGCCAACTTCCTGTGATACTTGCATTATGACATTAATTGTAAATTCTGAGCGTCTTGTTGAGCTCTACAACTGTACCAAATCTCATGTCTCTACGACGAAGTAAGTGAATAGCAAAGGGTCCTTTGAAAATTTCTAGGTGGCGCCGTTGAGGCATTTTTCTTTAGATTTTTGTGACGACCTTAAAATACAAAATTTTTAAACAGTCACCATGCATCTGCAAAGTTTGGTGAGTTTTTGAAAATGAGAAAGCCCCCAAAAAGGCCCCTCTTTAGGGGGGCAGAATAATAAGAATAAGAATTAAAACCGCAAGCGGTGATGATCGGCCCTCGCAGCCAAGCGCCGCTCTGGCCTATGGGCCACCGCTAGGGTATGCGCACCTCCCGCCGCCAGCCACCGCAGAAGCTGTCGCGCATTTTCCTCACCCGTCCACCATGCAATACACACGTATGCGTTGGGCAGCGCTCCCCCACGACTCACAAAAAATCTGGTGCACATCGGTCGATGCACCGAGGAGACACAGCCGTTGAATAATGAAAATGCATTTGGCCACCGGGCCGGACTAAATCGTTCGGCGGGCCAGATCCGGCCCGCAGGCCGTACGTTTGACACCCCTGGTTTAAACATTAGTATACCTATTTAATTAAAGGTATCTTACTAGCTGTTAATCCAGCTTCATGTGAAAAGTTAACAAAACCTTTTTAGCTATTTAAAGTTAATTGTTATTTCATGTGTTAAGGGTTTCGTTTCTTGCATTAAGACAGCTGTTATGAAAGTTTGACATCTAAATTGGTGAATACACACCCAAAAGTAATAATGTAAAACTAACACTTTAGCAATTGGAATATTGCTAAAGTAACACGTTAGCAATATTCCACATGTGTATGTTGTGTACAAACTTTAGTAATTTCTAACAGACCACTTCACTCTCAGAAAGCAGGTCTGCTGGTGGTTCCTAAAGTCTGTAAAACCAGAATGGGAGGCAGATCCTTTAGCTATCATGCTCCTCTCCAGTGGAACCAACTCCCAGTTTTGGTCCGTGACGCAGACACCCTGTCTACTTTTAAGACTAATCCTAAAACTTTCCTTTTTCCATCCATCCATCGTCTTCCGCTTATCCGGGGGAATCCCAAAGCGTTCCCAGGCGAGTAGAGTCTCTCCAGCGTGTCCTGGGTCTTCCCCTGGGCCTCCTCCCGGTGGGACGTGCCCAGAACACCTCACCAGGGAGGCGTCCAGGAGGCATCCTAACCAGATGCCCGAGCCACCTCAACTGGCTCCTCTCAATGTGGAGGAGCAGCGGCTCTACTCTGAGTCCTCCCCGGATGACTGAGCTCCTCACCCTATCTCTAAGGGAGAGCCCAGACACACTATGGAGAAAACTCATTTTGGCCGCTTGTATCCGGGATCTCGTTCTTTCGGTCACGACCCAAAGCTCATGACCATAGATGAGGGTAGGAACGTAGATCGACTGGTAAATCGAGAGCTTGGCCTTTTGGCTCACCTCTCTCTTCACCACAACGGATCGGTACAGCGCCCGCTTCACAGCAGACGTCGCACCAATCCGCCTGTCGATCTCCCGCTCCATCTTCCCCTCATTCGTGAACAAGACCCCAAGATACTTGAACTCCTCCACTAGAAGCTGGCTCTTGGGACTTTCCTTTTTGACAAAGCTTATAGTTAGAGTGGTTCATTTTACCCCGAGCTACCTCTATAGTTATGCTGCTATAGGCTTAGGCTGCTGGAGGACATCAGGGTCTATTGTTCTTCAATTTTGCATGACTGTTGTCATTTCAGCTTTTAACTTTTTGTTTTTTCTATTTTTTCTTCATAGTAGGTACACCTGGTCTGGCGTTCTGTTAGCTGTGACATCATCCAGGGAAGACAGATCACCTGTTATTACCATCTAATGTAAAACAGATTACTGGATCAATGTGTGCTTCTGTGTCAAACTGTGTCAAACTGACTGACATGTTCCCAACAGCAGGCCTTCATCTGCTCCGGTGTCTGATGTAAAATATAGTGGTGGTGGTGGTTGTAGTCAGTGATGTGCGGTAGGGTTCATAGCTGGTGAGGCACTGACGTCATCAGAGTCAGATTTACAAATATATACACTCTACAGAGTAGACTCGTTGCAAAGTGCTGAAGGAGACTGATTGAGCCAAATAAATTCACCAAGATACATGGAAAAATATTGGTTCTTTGATGAAAAAAAATTGTCATTTGATTGGTAACAGTTTATGAGTTATGATGGATTTCTGCATTTGTAACACATTCTAAAACTATAACCCATATTACGCACATTTTATCACAAAAACAAAACATGAATAAGTATCGCTGTCTTACCTCTACTTATAATTTAAGTCCATGTGGCGCTCTTTCTGAACAAAAATATCATCATTTTCCGGTAAAAGTTCTCTTTATCTTCTTCAGATTTAAAACTCTCTTAGTCTCAGTGGAGCTCACTGCCAGGGAGGAAAGCCTTCCCTGATCAGTCCTGTTCCAGCTGTATGTTTAGAGTCTTTTTAGTGCTTTACTTGTTTAGCAAAACTCGCTAATAAAACATCAATAACTTGTTTTGACTCTACTATTTGGGGATCACGAGCGGTGCCCCTTGAGCGCCCCCTGCCTAGAGGCCAAGGATTTGCCGGCCTCACCTACAACCAGTTCTTTGCTGTTTATGATCGGCCAGCACCAGGAAAACATGTTATCTGCACACAGTTTGATGACCAAAACACAATTCGTAATCCACATATATTAAATTGTGGAAAATCAGTTCATAACTGTTTGAACAATTGAATTTATGATCTAGAGACAGGAAGATGCATTCACAGAATGGAAGTCAGCGCAGTTAACATGGGATTGCGCAATCCCAGGGGAGGCCAAGCTCGCTGCGGCCTCACCGGCTTCCCTATGAAGCGCCACCAAGAATTTACATGAAAAATAGCGAAAAGTCTGCGATTTTAAAGAAAATATGATCAAAAATTAGGAAATTAGATAAATAAAATACTTATTACAAATGACTGAGTAAATCAAAATTTATATTATGTTATTATATATTTTCTTTCTTTCCATGATGACAAGTGAGGCATTTCTCTGGTTCATTTTGTCATTGGCATCCTTTTTTACACAGTGAGTGCACATTAGTCCAATGTTACCCTACAGTATCTGGAAGACGGAATAGATCTGATGAGCAACTTACAATAACTTCTTATAATGATGTAACGTGATAATATGTGTGATTGACCGTGACACCTCTCTTTCTCTCTCTCTCTCTGATCTAAGAATAGTTGCTGTGCTGTGGTGGAGTTTACATTTTACAGTGTTAATAAATTAAGATTTTGGAAGTATTTTAAGTGTCCACTCTCTCTAATTTCCATTATCCTGACTTCAAGGTATTGCACAGTTGGTATACACATTCAGTACACAAAAAAAATGTGGTGGGCCAGTCTAATCCAAAATGCCAGGGCCGATTTTTTTGTTCCAATCCACCCCTGATGACATGTTTCATGATTTTGGCGCTATATAAATAAAAACTGAAATGTATTGAACAAGAGTTTGTCAGTTTTCAAGCAGGATTTGTATATCTGTTCAATTTAAATATATAAGGAAACCAAAGAGTTAAGATCACTTACTTACCAAGAGAGATTCCTTTGGGGTTTATTTGTGGTCTCTTGCTGCCCCCTGCTGGACAAGTATGATCAAATACATATGCTTTACATGTCAACTTGGTATCAAAATTCAGATTTCAATCTAAAATGGCTTACTTCCTGTGATACTTGCAGTATGACATTAATTGTAAATTCTGAGCGTCTTGCTGAGATCTACAACTGTACAAAATTTCATTACTCTACGATGAAGTAAGTGAATAGCAAAAGGTCCTTTGAAAATTGCTTGGTGGCGCTATAGAGAAACTAAGTCCTGCTCACTAAAGTTTGTTATGGATTCCTGTTGGGGGGTGGATAAGGATGCATCCAAATGAGTTTTAGGCAGCTCGGCCCAAAACTGTGGAATTCAGAGCCAAACGTATGACAGCAGCGTTTGAGGTGAATATGCCACGCCGCCACGCCCCCCTGCTCCATCGAATCCAGTTGAGCCTGAAATCCACAACATACCAACATGTGTTCTGTCTGTGGACACAATTTCATGTTGATTAGCTCAGAGGGGTAACATAGCGACCGCTTACAACAAAACATGACACTTCCTGTTGTCAGGGGGCGTGGCCTAAGCAATGTCATCATTTGACCATTGGATATTATAGGAGACCTGATGATGATCAATCACAGAAAGTTTGGTGCCTCTGTGTGTTTCTGTGTAGGAGATATAACACTTTTATTTTTTGTGGCGAATAGGTGAACTTTGACCCCTACCAACGCCCCTTCAGCATGCTCAAAAACTCACCGTTTTGATAACATTTGATTGGCCATGCCTTATGATCAGACTGCCCGAGTTTCAAGCCGATCGCTCGATATCTCTAGGAGGAGTTAGATCTTATACCAATGCTGTAACTGTCAAAATTGAGGTCAAAATCAGACTTTCAGTCTAAAATGGCCGACTTCCTGTGATACTTGCATTATGACAATAATTGTAAATTCTGAGCGTCTTGTTGAGCTCTACAACTGTACCAAATCTCATGTCTCTACGACGAAGTAAGTGAATAGCAAAGGGTCCTTTGAAAATTTCTAGGTGGCGCCGTTGAGGCATTTTTCTTTAGATTTTTGTGACGACCTTAAAATACAAAATTTTTAAACAGTCACCATGCATCTGCAAAGTTTGGTGAGTTTTTGAATATGATAAAGCCCCCAAAAAGGCCCCTCTTTAGGGGGGCAGAATAAGAATAAGAATAAGAATAATAATAATTAACACTACAGATACAATAGGCCTTCGCAGCGCTTAGCTGCTCGGGCCTAATAAGAAACAACACAGAAACAATAGGCCTTCGCAGCGCTTCGCTGCTCGGGCCTAATAATTAACACTACAGATACAATAGGCCTTCGCAGCGCTTAGCTGCTCGGGCCTAATAATGTGTTTGCGGCTCTAGTGGCATGCGTTTTATTGACAGTGAGCTGACAGGAAGAGGGGGGAAGACAGGCGGCAAAGCGCCGCGGGTCGGAGTCGATTCCGGGCCGACCGCGTTGAGGACTAAAGGCCTCCTAACATAGGTAGCGCTAACCGCTAACCGCTCTGGGGGGCGTCCGCGTCTGCACGTCCGCTGCAGACGCGGACGCGCCCCGGAAAACAAAACTTGCCAAATCCGGTCGGGAGAAGGGCGAAAACATCGTTTCCACCAACAAAAGCCTTCAGAGGCGTTCTCTGATGTTCTTTTAATGAAACAATATTAGGTAGATTGGACAACACGGAAGAAATAGCAGCATCAATGTTAACGCTTGCTTCCTCGACGAGCCGCCATTGCTATCAAAACAGTCTCACGTCATGGTCGCGTCTCCACTACATCACATCTATGAAACTCCAGCCCTGCGTCCTGATTGGCCAGACCATAAATTTGGTTGGAGAAATCACTTTCTACCGGCGGTGTCCCAGATGTATGTGAGTGGAGCTAGGCGGAGCAACATACAGCTGGCTTTTGTCAGGTTAGTTCTCCCTTGCATTGCTAGGAATTGTGGAGCCCTAGAATGAAACCCATTAGAAGCACTGTTCCAAAGTTGGCAACATTTTTAAAAGAAGCCTTTTTCCATCAAAGTGCACTTGTGAAATAATCTCCTAGTTTAATTAAATGCTTGCAGTGCTTTTTCTGTTTTGTTACATTTGTTGTTTATTTAGATTTTTAATGTTGCTTTCCATGTACGTTTTCATATATAATGAATGCATTTTATCCATCCATCCATCCATCCATCCATCGCCTTCCGCTTATCTGGGGTCGGGTCGCGGGGTAGCAGCTTCAGTAGGGAGGCCCAGACGTCCCTCTCCACAGCTACCTGGGCCAGCTCCTCCGGGGGAATCCCAAGGCGTTCCCAGGCCAGCCGAGAGACATAGTCCCTCCAGCGTGTCCTGGGTCTTCCCCTGGGCCTCCTCCCAGTGGGACGTGCCCGGAACACCTCACCAGGGAGGCGTCCAGGAGGCATCCTAACCAGATGCCCGAGCCACCTCAACTGGCTCCTCTCGACGTGGAGGAGCAGCGGCTCTACTCTGAGTCCTCCCCGGATGACTGAGCTCCTCACCCTATGCTTCACAGCAGACGCCGCACCAATCTGCCTGTTGATCTCCCGCTCCATCTTCCCCTCATTCGTGAACAAGACCCCAAGATACTTAAACTTCTCCACTAGGGGTAGCACATCCTCCCCAACCCGGAGGAGGCACTCTACCCTTTTCCGGTTCAAGACCATGGTCTCAGATTTGGAGGCACTGATTCTCATCCCGGCCGCTTCACACTCGGCTGCGAACCGTTCTAGTGAGAGCTGTAGATCACGCCCTGATGAAGCCAATAGGACCACGTCATCCGCGAATAGCAGAGACGCAATCCTAAGGCCACCAAAACGGATCCCCTCAACACCTTGGCTGCGTCTAGAAATTCTGTCCATAAAAGTTATGAACAGAATCAGTGACAAAGGGCAACCTTGGCGAAGTCCAACTCT
This sequence comes from Fundulus diaphanus, assembly GCA_037039145.1. NCBI lineage: Eukaryota > Metazoa > Chordata > Actinopteri > Cyprinodontiformes > Fundulidae > Fundulus > Fundulus diaphanus. Next base: position 56,885,902 of record CM073133.1, on the reverse strand, counting down.
CACCAGAAACGAGTCCGACTTACTGCCGGCAATGCGGACCAGACTCTGACACACATACAGAAACCTGACAGCCCTTATTAAAGGGCCAGCTTTAAACATGCTTTCAAATGTGCATGTATTAGCTTGTGCTGTATGAGACCCATGGCACTCCTGGGAATAAAGCACAGCCTTATTTAGCTCAAAACCAGGACCTAGCCCTTGCGCTGTCAAGCGCAGCATGCTAACTTGGTTAACACTTGAGGACCAAATGTCCCTTTTGAAATTAATAGCTACAGCATCAGATATTAGCTTCTCGACATGTCTATGAACATCGCCATATGGGGGCAATATTGTTGCAATATTATTTGCAAATGTGTGTGTCTGTATCTCAATTTGTGTGTGTACAGTGGGATTTGAAAATGTGTAAATAAATCTGTAAATGTGTGAGGAGATTTGTGTGTCTGTACAACAATCTGCATATGAGTAAAACTACTTGTGTGTATAATCCGGTTTGCAAATGTGTAAAAAATCCACAAATTTGTATTCAGATCGACAAATGTGTACTAAGATTTGCAAATGTGTAGATCAATCTGTAAGCACACACAGAGACACTTGTGTCTGAAGTATTTTCGCTTCAAGACCCAGAAATACAGACAAATCATTGGTTACAAGTCAAGCGGTTTCTCGGTTGGCTCTCTTTACACACGTGATTTTTGCTGCACTTCTGCCGTGTGAGATTCGTATGTGTAAAAAGGATTTGTATGTGTAATATCTGGATTTGCTGCGCTGAGCGCAGGCTCACAGGCTAACAGGATGCCTCTTCTGGCTGCGGGAGGTCACGTGACTTTCACGGATCCTACTGAAAAGCGTTTTGCTGCCAGACGGGTGACAAGGTAATTTGTTATAATGAGATAACGTTCTCCTTTTAAAGACATAAGTTTCTCGTTTCAATGAGAGACTTATCTTCTTAAAACGAGATAATTTTCTCCTTATAACAACGTAACATAACCCGGCTTTAGTGCGCGGGATATTTGAGTGTCATGGAGAAGATGGAGAGACAGAGTGTCATGGTCTTCAGGTGTCTGACCCACATGCAGATTTCACTCGAGAGAAGCAGAGCAGTTTTAAGACGTTTATTCAGTAATCGATCTGACAGATGTTGAGAGAGTGGGTTACTGTCAGAACACAGTGCTGAGGAAAAGACACGGGGCTCGGCTTGAGCGATCTGTGGGTGAGAGGCAGACAGTTAGGTTTGTAAAGAGGGGGTGGTACTGCGAAGTAGAGGAACGAAGGCTTACCGCCAAGCACTGCGACCTAGCTGGGTGGGGGAGTGGAGAGACGGACCTCCGAGACGGCGTCAGGTGACTGAGCGGCCGGTGGGCGGGCAAGTGGTATCCGAGTAGAGGGAGTCCGGGCAGCGGCGGCGTGGTGGGTGGTCTGAAGACAGCTGGGGGAACCAGGGCGGTCTGGTGAAATCCTCAGCCCGGCTTGGTAAAAACAAGGGAGCATCGGATGTAACTTCAGCACGGGGAACGAGAGGGGGAGGAATCCGGACCGGGCAGCTCGACTTGAAATGTCAGAACTCGAACGGCGCTGGGCACAGAGTCCGGAGCGAGATGCGACCAAACAAGGTTTACGCTCTGGCATCCTCCAGCTGTCAAGGCGCAGTTCTTAGAGTGCCGCTGCACGCAACCCAACGAGCTGCAGGTGAGTACCTTTCCCCCCGTCAACTCAGATCACCTGTGGAGAGAGCAGAGAAGGCAGGACCGGCAGAAAACTGCACGGTGCTGCCCGCTGCGTCCTGACACAGAGACAGACCTTTTATTTCTTTATAAGAAGTCGTCATTTGTCGGAGGATTGTATTTCTGCACTAAGGAGTGACAAGGTAAGTCATGCATATAAAGCAAGTAGCCTACTTGAAATCTGATCAATTCGACAGTTATTTATATTTAACATCTATGCTCTGAATACACCTGCATCACTGTGGTACCGTCTGTAGCTCTGTTTATACGATGAAAACAGGTTTGCGTTGCGTTTTTACTGTCCATTTTCACACTACAAGGTTTAACTGTTGCTTAAGGGGACTTTCAGCTATAGCTGTGGGTTTATTCGCAACAGTTTGCAGCCGAAACTGTACACAGCTAGCCGCTGTTTTCTTCTTCTGGGCAATTTGACGTGGAGTTTCAAAAATCACAGCACTACTAGTGGTGCGGCATGGGAATTGCACCCGTTTATTTATTTATTTATTTTTCCTTTTTTTCTTTTATTACACCCGTTTAAGTGTAAACAGGGCCTGTGACTGCAAATGTTCTTCATGGATGTATGTATGTATGTGTAAATGTGTAGATTAATCTTGTCAAAATACCTCTAAAATCGGTGGTGTGGTAAGCTCAACCATAATCTCTATCATTCACAAATTAAGAGATAATTTGGAAATTAAAGGTATTATGTAAAAAAGATAACATAAAGAGCTCTTTTTTGTGTGTTTAAATTGATTGTTTTCTCTTTATTGAATTTCATGTTTTGTCTGATTGTTTTTCTTTCTTAAAAAGATCAAGCATTCATGTATTAAATGAGTGAAATGATGATTATTTTAGTGCAGTCCAAGTGTCAGATAGGCTAAGGAGAAAATAGGTGTGTGGAAAGAGGAAGTAGCGCTTGGAAGGAGACTGCAGCTGCCGGCTACAGGAAATCTGCTGGAAAAGAAGAAAAGAGGAAGTGGAACCAAAAGGTTTGATTCAATGACCAGCTGCTGTGGTGAAGGCGATGAGATGATTAGGGAGTTTTTGCTGTTGTTCAGTAAAGGGGGATGTTTCAGAGTTTTTGCAACCTCCCAACGGCTCTCTCAACACATAAAAGAAAGGTGATTTGTGTGCTCGTTGCTCAGTTTCTCATCTCAGAAGACATGCAGCGCGGAGCAGAAGAAAAGAAGACCCAAGACGGAAGGACGATCGTTGAGCCAAAGGAAGAACACGGTGCCCCTGTCTCTGAGAACCGCCGAGACTGTCAGATTATCTATTTTTTGTGTTTTTCCACAATTTGGGGCCAACGATCTGCAAATCCAGTCAAAAAGAACTGCTGTGGTTTTGACTTGGTTGATGAGAAGATCCTAGATGTTCTGAAGCTGTGAGTTGCACCCGTGAGATGTCAGTTCTGAAGCTGAACCAACTTGTCGAGCCGAAGAGACGGACCTCAGACACGGACATCAAAGCAGGGACTCAAAGCGTGAGTCTTTGTGAACGGGGCATTAACGGGACATCGGGGTTGCCATTGAGAGAAGGGAAGTTGTCCTCAGGTGGCCAGGGAGAGCGTTCCACAGCCTGGGAGCAGCTGAATAGAAAGCCCGATCTCCCATTGTACGGAGCTTTGTCTTTGGTAGTTTCAACAGATATGTTGTGGTAGATCGGAGGTTGTGTGTTGAGGTCTGTGGGGTGAGAAGTTCCTTAAGGTATGATGGGGCATCACCATGGATGCACTGGTGGGTAAGGAGGGAGACCTTGTACTCAATTCTGAGTGTGACAGGAAGCCAGTGAAGTGATTTGATGATGGGAGTGATATGGTCATGTTTGCGCACCCTCGTCAGGATCCGAGCAGCACTGTTTTGTATATATTGCAGCTTCTGAAGGCTTTTCCCAGGGATCCCGATGAGGAGCGCATTGCAGTAGTCCAGCCTGGAGGAGACAAAAGCGTGGACAAGCTTTTCTGCATCTGCCGGAGTGAGTGTGGGACGAAGTTTAGCGATGTTTCTGAGGTGGAAGAAGGAGGTCTTGCAGAGGTGTTTGATGTGAGACTCAAAGGTCAAATGCGAGTCCATTTTAACACCCAGGTTAGTGGCAGATGTTGAAAGGGGAAGAGTTTGTCCAGAGAAGGTGATGCTGGTGATGTCAGATGACCTAACCTGGTGTGGAGTGCCGACTAAGATGGCTTCAGTCTTGGAGCTGTTTAGCTGAAGGAAGTTTTGTTTCATCCACGCCTTTACCTCCTCCAGGCAGGTGGTCAGAGTTGATGATGGCAGAGGAGCAGAGGATGTTGGATTTGTCCTGAGGTAGAGCTGAGTGTCATCAGCATAGCAATGGAATGAAACCCCATGCTGGGTGATGACATGGCCAAGAGGGAGCATGTACAAATTGAACAAAGTGGGACCGAGCACTGAGCCTTAAGGGACACCACAGGTGACGTTGTGAGCAAGGGATTTAGCCTTTCCCAAGGTGAAGGAATGAATAAAAACCAGTCATAGACAGACTAAGAGACTCCAATAGTGGAGCTTAAACGATGGAGGAGGATGTTGTGATCCACAGTGTCGAATGCTGCAGTCAAGTCCAGGAGGATGAGAAGAGATGGTGAGCCAGTGTCTGCTGTCATCAACAGGTCATTTGTGACCCTGACCAGGGCTGTTTCTGTACTGTGGCCCGTACGGAAACCAGACTGAAATTTTTCAAACAGGTCATGTTGTTTTAGATGGTCCTGAAGCTGAGCGGAAACTACTTTTTCCAGCACCTTTGAAAGGAACGGAAGATTGGAGATAGGCCTGTAGTTAGCAAAGACTTCTGGGTCAAGGGTGGGTTTTTTAAGAAATGGCCTGATGATAGCAGTTTTCAGTGTAGATGGAACCTGGCCGGACTGGAGGGAATGGTTAATGACCTTTGTGGTAAGGGAACTTATGGTATGGAGAGAACTGTTGGGAAAGGGTCAAGGGCACAGGTAGAAGGTTTCATCCTTTTGATGATGTCCTCAACCTCTCGCTTTGAGATGACCAAAAAACAGCAGAAAGGTTGGGAAATCCCAGGTTGTGGGTCGGCAGTCAGGACAGGCAGTGTAGAGTAACTGGGTAGTAGGGAACGGATGGTATTTACTTTTTTGCTAAAAAAAACTGATAAAGTTGTTGCACCTTTCTTCTGTGTCTACTGTTTGAGAGTGAGTTTGCGGTTTGAGGATGTAATTTATGGTTGAGAAAAGTTGCTTGGAGTTTCCAGGGCTGTTGTTGATAAAGGACCTTGCATAGGACTTCTGATGTTCATGGTAGGCCTGCCTATGAACAGTGAGACCTGAGGCCTTGAGGCGCCGCTCAAGGACTCGGCCAGCTTTTTTCATTTGTCGTAGATTGGAAGTGTACCAGGGGGCTGAGCGTAAGAAGCTGACTAGTTTTGACAGGGGCATGGTGATCTAGGAGACTGCTCAGAGATTGGTTGTAGAAATGAACCGACTCGGTGACTGAAGAGAAATCAGCAGAGGTGAGATGTTGGAGGTCAGTGGTTAAGGTGTCCAAGTAGATTTTTTCCTGGTCCCTATAGAAGATTTGACGTTTGAGTTTGGTTTGGGGGGAAAGGAGTGACAGCTCCTGATCATATCACACACCCAGATCATATGTTAGAAGGTTGCTAATGGGGGCGGAGTTGGATATGACCAGGTCCAATGTGTGCCCCCTGGAATGTGTGGGGCCATCGACATGTTGTTAAAGGTTGAGGCAGTCCAGTATTTGCAGAAACTCAGCTGCAAAATGACAGGATGGGTTGTCTACATGGACATTAATATCACCAAGTATCATAACGTTGGCAGAGGTGGTGCAGAGTGTTGTGAGAAGGTCATGTACCTCTGAGATGAAAGTCATATTGGGTTTGGGGGGCCGGTAGATGAGGAGCATTGTCAAGGTGAGGGGGGGGTTACACTTAAATGCTAGGCATTCAAATGAGGACAGTGCAGGAAGGGGGAGGGGGGTCAGCTCCAAGTCCTGTCGGTGTATGACAGCAAGGCCACCACCACGACCAGTGGTGCGGGCTCTCTCCAGGTAGCTGTGACCGGGGGGGCAGACTTCATTAAGGGCTGAATAGACCCCTGGCCGGAGCCATGTTTCTGTAAGACACATGAAGTCTAATCCCTCGTCTGTGATGTGGTCGTGTAGGAAGGATGCTTTGTGAGGGATTGTGTATTAAAAAGTTGTATTTTAAGTGTTGATGCTGTGGTGAATCTCTGTAGATGCAGTAGTACACTGAAATCCACAACACGTTTTCCAGTCGGCTTGGTGTGGCAAGACAACGCGTTTCCTATGCAGCACGGCTGAGCATGCTGCGATCTCGCGATGTTTCCCGTGTTCTTAGCGCCGAGAGCGGCACCACTCTGATGACGCGAAAGACGTGCGACCGCCGTCCAGATAGATGGAATGTTAGTTGTGGGCTGGCCAGGCTGATGGTAAACAAACTTTCAACGGAAACTTCTGTGGATATAACGTGGACGGCGCTGAAGTCCAAGTTCTTTGATGGCTGTGTTGCACATAGGAGTGCAGCGGTTGTTGAGAGCCAGCAGCTGTGGAATGGAATACGTGAGCGTCATGCCGGTCGCTGAGAGTGTTAGTCAGGAGATAGCCGTTAGCCAAACACGGTTGGCGTATACCACTGACAGCGGGAGGTGACCAACAATCCGTTGATGTTGGAGGTCCTCTCCCTTCAACACGTAGTATTTGTCTGTATTTCTGGGTCTTGAAGCGAAAATACTTCAGACACAAGTGTCTCTCTGTGTGTTTACAGATTAATCTACACATTTGCAAGTCTTAGTACAGACACAAATCTCCTCACACATTCACAGATTTATTTACACATTTTCAAATCCCACTGCGCACACACAAATCGAGATACAGACACACAACTCTCCACACACATTTGCAAATAATACTGCAACAATATTGCCCCCATATTGGTATATTTATATATATATAAATATATATATATATATATATATATATTTATATTTATATATATATATATATATATATATACATACATACACATATATATATACACACACACACACACACACATATATATATATATATGTATATATATATATATATATACACACACACATATATATATATATATATTATATATATATGTGTGTGCGTGTGTGTGTGTGTGTATATATACACATAAATATATATATGTCATGGTTTTTAAGTGTTTTTAAGTGTTTAGCCCACATGCAGATTCAGACGGAAAGCAGGTAATATTTTAAGATGTTTATTAAGGGTTCAGTCTACAGAGATCGACACTGCTTGTGGGATCAGTCGAGGTCTGAATGTCAGTGCAGGAGTACTGCGGAAAGAAAGAGGAGAAGCGGTATGAGTGATCGAACCAGAGGGAAATTCCAGAAGCTGCGCCGCTTACCATTTAGTCGGGCTAACCTATCCGGGGAGAGTAATGACGAGGGGACTCTGTGATTGCAACTCTCGGAAGATGGTAGGTGGCTAGCAGCTGGAGGGCGGACAAATGGTAAGCTGGCGAGAGATCCGGAGCGCACCACAATGGACAGGAGGGACAGACGGGATGACCAGAGTACAGGTGAACCAGCAGAATCCAGGGAAGGGGTCTCAGGCCCGGCTTGGTAAAACCAAGGGAGTCTGAGGGGAATGCCAGAACAACATCTGAGCGTTGGGGATTCTTAGGGTGCCGGTTCTTCGAGCAAGACGTCAAGGCGGGTGAGTAAATCCAAGCACAAAACTACGAAAAAACAGGAGACTCAATATTAGTCAAAAATCGGGATACAAAAAAAGACTCACAGGCACAGGTTTCAGGATCAGGCCACGGCGTACCACGACTGGGTTAAGGCTCTGGCGTCTTCCATCTGTCTGAGCTCTTCTTAAGTATCCAGTGGAAGCCGCTCCCAACGAGCCGCAGGTGTGGGCCACGCCCCCCAGCCAACTAGAGCCACCTGTGGAGCAGAGTTAGAGCACGGACCAAAACAGCGAACCCTGACACTACCCCTTCAACGGTCGCCTCCTGGCCACCTGGACGACGATGTGGAAGGACGTGAAGACCAAAACCCATTAAAGTTCACTGTCCAAAACAGGTTTGATCTGGGAGACATGAAAAGTGGGGTGAACTCGGGAGTGAGGAGGCAGGCGCAGATGAACGGAGGTAGGGCTGATGATGGACTCGATCTCATAAGGTCCCGTGAATCGAGGGGCCAGCTTCTTAGCCAATGGGTTAGACAAAACGTCCCTGGATGATAACCAAACCATGATAACCAAACCTGGGCGATACTGGGGGGCAAGTACACGGTGCTGGTCGGCGAACCTCTTGTTCTGCTCTGCGGTGCGTGTGAGAGCAGTGACGGTGGATCTCCAGGTCTCTTGACAACGACGGACGTATTCATTGACAGATGAAAAGGGTATTTGGAGCTCATCAGTGGGTAGGAGTGGTGGTTGGTAACCTAGTGCTATTTCGAACGGTGAAAGTCCAGTGGAAGATGAAACGTGAGAATTAAGCACGTATTCAACCCAGGGCAAAAACTTATTTCAGTCGGTGGGTGATGATGAGGTGAGGCACCGAAGGGTGGTTCCCAGCTGTTGGTTCATTCTCTCGGTTTGGCCGTTGGTTTGTGGGTGATATCCTGAGGTGAGAGTGTAACGGGCACCGAGAGCAGAACAAAAGTGCCGCCAGACCTGTGAGATGAACTCGGGGCCCCGGTCAGAGAGGATGTCCGTGGGAATTCCATGAAGCCTGAAAACATGCTTAATGAGGAGTTGTGCAGTCTGAAGGGCGTTAGGCAGTTTTCGAATGGGGATTAAGTGGCAGGCTTTGGAGAATCGGTCGACCACTGTAAGTATGGTGGACATACCCTGGGACGGGGGAAGTCCGGTGACAAAGTCTAGCGCGATGTGAGACCAAGGACGCTTAGGAATAGGGAGAGGGTTGAGAAGACCAGAAGGTGGTCGATTAGAGGGCTTATTCTGTGCACAGACAGGGCAGGCTAGTACATACTCGCGCACATCTTTGGTCCTAGCCGGCCACCAAAACCGACGGGATACCTGTGATTGCGTCCTATAAATTCCAGGATGGGCAGAGAACTTAGAATCGTGGCTCCAATGGAGAACATTGGGACGAACAGATCTCGGGACATACTTAAGTCCCATGGGGCTGGTGCCTGTGTCAGGATCGAGTCTTAAAGCTTGCTTAATATGGTCCTCTAGCTCCCAACGTAAAGCCCCCACTGTGCATGAGGGGGGAAGAATAGGCGCCGGTTCCTTTTCCTGTTCCTGGGGTGCGAATTGTCGAGACAGAGCATCAGGCTTGATATTTCTTGAGCCAGGTCATGGTGAGGTTGAATCGGGAAAAGAACAGGGACCAGCGGGCTTGACGGGGGTTCAGGCGTCGGGCTGACTTCAGGTAAGCGAGGTTCTTGTGGTTGGTCCAGATGATTACGGGCTGCTCGGATCCCTCTAACCAATGTCGCCACTCCTCTAATGCCAACTTGATGGCAAGCAGTTCACGGTCCCCAACGTCATAATTGCGCTCGGCTGGAGACAGCCGGTGAGAAAAAGAAGCACATGGGTGAAGTTTATTGTCAGAGTCTGAATGTTGGGATAACACTGCACCAACGCCTGTATCTGACGCATTCAATTCAATTCAATTCAATTTTATTTTATTTATATAGCGCCAATTCATGAAACATGTCATCTCGAGGCACTTTACAAAGTCAATCATATTATACAGATTGGTCAAAAATGTCCTATATAACGGAACCAGTTGATTGCTTTAAAGTCCCGACAAGCAGCATTCACTCCTGGAGAAGCGTAGAGCTACAGGGAGAGTCGTCTGCATTGTCCATGGCTTTGCAGCAATCCCTCATACTGAGCAAGCATGAAGCGACAGTGGAAAGAAAAAACACCCGTTAGCGGGAAGGAAAAACCTCTAGCAGAACCGGGCTCAGTATGAACGGTCATCTGCCTCGACCGACTGGGGGTTACAGAAGACAGAGCAGAGACACAACAAGACAGACAAAAAGCACAGAAGCACACATTGATCTAGTAATCTGTTCTACATTAGATGGTAATAGTCGGTGATCTGTCCTCCCTGGATGATTTCACAGTCAACAGAATGTCAGACCAGGTGTCCCTACTATGAAGAAAAAAGAGAGAGAACAAAAAGTTAAAAGCTGAAATGACAACAGTCATTTCAATGTAATACAATGCAAATCTGGAGAACAGTAGACTGGAGAACAGTAGAAATCAGTAGAGTGAGAAAAATAGGCCCTGATGTCCTCCAGTAGCCTAAGCCTATAGCAGCATAACTATAGAGGTAGCTCAGGGTAACATGAGCCACTCTAACTATAAGCTTTGTCAAAAAGGAAAGTTTTAATTCAATTCAATTCAATTTTATTTATATAGCGCCAAATCATGAAACATGTCATCTCAAGGCACTTTACAAAATCAAGTTCAATCATATTATACAGATTGGGTCAGATTATACAGATTGGTCAAAATGTCCTATATAAGGAAACCAGTTGATTGCATCAAAGTCTCGACAAGCAGCATTCACTCCTGGGGAACCGTAGAGCCACAGGGAGAGTCGTCTGCATTGTACATGGCTTTGCTGCAATCCCTCATACTGAGCAAGCATGAAGCGACAGTGGGAAGAAAAACCACCCATTAACGGGAAAAAAAAACCTCCGGCAGAACCGGGCTCAGTATGAACGGTCATCTGCCTCGACCGACTGGGGTTACAGAAGACAGAGCAGAGACACAACAAGAGAGACAAAAAAACACAGAAGCACACATTGATCTAGTAATCTGTTCTACATTAGATGGTAGTAACGGGTGAGCCGTCTTCTCTGGATGATGTCAAAGTTAACAGAACGCCAGACCAGGTGTACCTACTATGAAGAAAAAGAGAGAGAGCAAAAAGTTAAAAGCTGAAATGACGACAGTCATTTCAATGTAATACAATGCAAAACTGGAGAACCGTAGAATGAAGAACAGTAGAAATCAGTAGAGTGAGAAGATTAGTCTTAAAAGTAGACAGGGTGTCTGCCTCACGGACCAAAACTGGGAGTTGGTTCCACAGGAGAGGAGCCTGATAGCTAAAGGCTCTGCCTCCCATTCTACTTTTAGAGACTCTAGGAACCACCAGCAGACCTGCAGTCTGAGAGCGAAGTGCTCTGTTAGGAACATACGGGGTAATCAGAGCTCTGATATATGATGGAGCTTGATTATTAAGGGCTTTATACGTTAGAAGAAGAATTTTAAATTCTATTCTTGATTTAACAGGAAGCCAGTGAAGGGAAAAAGGCTAAAATTGGAGAAATATGATCCCTCTTGTTGATTTTCATCAGAACTCTTGCTGCAGCATTTTGGATCAGCTGAAGACTTTGAACTGCATTTTGTGGACTTCCTGATAGTAAAGAATTACAATAGTCCAGCCTTGAAGTAACAAATGCATGGACTAGTTTTTCAGCATCACCCCTGGACAGAATGTTTCTAATTTTGGCGATAATCCTGAGGTGAAAAAAGGAAACTCTGGAAACCTGTTTAATATGGGATTTAAATGACATGTCTTGGTCTAAAATAACACCAAGATTTTTTACTTTACTACCAGAGGCCAAGTTAATGCCATCCAGATTCAGTGATTGATTAAGAAGTTTATTTTTTGAGGACTCTGGTCCAAAGATTATAACTTCTGTCTTGTCAGAATTTAAGTGCAGGAAATTTAAAGTCATCCAGCTTTTGATGTCATCAAGACATGACTGCAGTCGAAGTAATTGATTGGATTCATCAGGATTTATGGATAAATATAGCTGAGTGTCATCAGCATAACAGTGGAAATTAATCCCATGCTGTCTGATAATTTGGCCAATCGGAAGCATATATATAGTAAAGAGAATTGGTCCAAGGACTGAACCCTGTGGTACTCCACAAGTGACCCTACAGCTTGAAGAAGATTTATTATTAACATGAACAAACTGAAATCTGTCCGACAGATAAGATTTAAACCAGCCTAATGTCTATCTATTTCGAGGGTAAATTGTTTAGTGGGATCAGGGTGAACCAGAATGGGAGCCTGTGAAAACCTGGTCTTAAGCTTATTAAAGGCGGCCTCAGCCTCATGACTCCAGACAAACGGAACTTTAGTGGATGTTGACGTGTGCAGAGGGGAAGCTATCTGACTCTAGTTCTTGATGAAGCGCCTGTAGAAATTGGCAAACCCCAGAAACCTTTGGAGTTGCTTCCTGGAATCCGGGGTTGGCCATTCTACAACCGCTCTTATTTTTTCAGGATCAGATCGCACACGACCACCCTCTAAAATAAGGCCGAGAAAGGAAACTGTGCTACGATGGAACTCGCACTTCTCAGCCTTAACAAATAAGTGGTTATCTAAAAGGCGTTGGAGAACTAAACGGACATGTTGTTGGTGCTGATCAGGGTTGCTAGAGTAGATCAAGATGTCGTCTAAATAGACAAATACAAAGTCATTCAAAAAGTCCCTTAGGACGTCATTAACCAAGGCTTGAAAAACGGACGGAGTATTACATAAGCCAAAAGGCATCACAAGATATTCAAAATGTGGGGTCTTAAAAGCCGTTTTCCATTCATCTCCCTGTCTCACCCGAACCAAATGATAAGCATTACATAAGTCAAGTTTTGTAAACACGACGGCATTCTGGACTGGTTCTAAAGCAGAAGACAAAAGGGCAAGCGGGTATTTATTCTTAACTGTAATCTGATTTAGCCCTCGGTAATCGATACAAGGCCGGAGGGATCCATCTTTCTTTCCAACAAAAAAGAAACCCGCACCTAAGGGAGAGGAGGAAGGGCGAATTAATCTCGCCGCAAGAGACTCACCTATGTATATCTCGAGCGCCTGACGTTCAGACCTCGAGATGTTGTAGAGGCGGCTGGAGGGCAGCGGAGCTCCAGGTAGCAGATCAAATGCACAATCATATGGGTGGTGCGGAGGAAGAGAGCACGCCCGACTTTTGCTAAAAACCAGGCGAAGATCGTGATATTGCTCAGGCACTCGGGTCAAGTCGATCTCACCCTCCGGTTCAGGAGTGGAACTAGGGGAATGTGAGACTAGATGATCAGAGAGTAAACACAGAGAGTGGCAAGCAAGTGACCAAGATTCGAGCCGAGACTCGGCCCAATTTAATTGAGGGTTGTGGACAGTTAACCAGGCCAAACTTAAGACCACAGGGGAGTGATTGACCGGAAAAATAAAAAACGAAAGCTGTTCTCGGTGGTTACCAGACACGATAAGTTCTAAAGGTTCCGTTTGATGAGTAATAAGGGTTAATCTTTCCCCATCTAGAGCTGGAACCTGGAGAGGTGCGGACAGCGGCACGCTCCGCATACGGAGCTGATTAACCAAACATAGGTCAATCAAATTAAAGTCGGACCCCGAATCGACAAGAGCAGAGACATCAAAACTGTCCTGACCAAAAATCAAAGTAACCGGTAGGCAAAAACGAGACGGAGACGGATTAACACAAGCCTTGGGGGACGAAATAACACACAGGTCTGTCGTCCTCCCCGCTACAGACGACAGACCCGGTCTTTTGGTCGCACCGGACAAGACTTCACAAAACGGCCTTCACCTCCACAATAAAGGCACTGATTGTCGGAAACCCGTTGTTGACGTACTTCGGGGGTTAAGTGAACACGACATATCTGCATGGGTTCAGGGGGCGAAGGCGACGTAACTAATGGCCGCTGAGAGGTGGTTCCCTGTACCGGTGGGCCCGCATACCGTACGGGTTTCTCAGACCGGCCTCGGTTCCGGCTACGTAACCTAGCGTCTAACCGGATGGCTAACGCGACCAGACCCTCAAAAGTGTCGGGTTCCTCGAGTCTAGCTAGTTCGTCTTTTAAGTTCTCATCCAGGGCCTGGAAAAAGACTGCCTTTAACGACTTGGCCTCCCAGCCAGCGGCTGCGGCGAAGGTGCGAAACTCCACAGAAAAATCAGATACGCGTCGCCCACGCTGCTTTAAAGGAGAAGTCCGGTCAAAATCAGAATTCAAACTGCTGAAAGTAGTTTAAATATAAAACTATTACATACTGTGCAATAAATTATACGTTTTTTTAATTAAGAATTATTTTCATTTAATTGTGTTTATGTGGCGAAATCCATCTTGGTCAAGAATAGTACTATCACCTCCCATTTTGTGACATCACGAAGCGGACCCTGTTGAGCAAGCGACACTGCCGCACTACAACCGACAGCAGAAATATCCCTCCGCCTCAAAACGCAAAACAGAAACAGTCCGCGGACGGTGAGGGGGAAAAAACACAAACAGTCCGCGGACGGTGAGGGGAAACCTCATAACCCCCGTCCGCGGACGGGAAACCCCAAATAAACAGTCCGCGGACGGTTGCGGGAAAAAAACCCAAAGAAAACACTGCTGCTACCGCGCGAGAGCTGCAGTGGACGGCAGAGGCTTTGTTTACCTCGCTTGCTTCTGAAGCCCTGAATTAGGCGGATGCACGGGGAAAAACATTGCAAAAAAGTTGTGGTGGTCTGCACATTAGGCTAAAGACTAAAACACACAGACCAGCTCTGCCCAGACGATGGACAAAATAATAAGGCACATCACATGTGATATCCCTCCGCCCCTCTGGTCGGTAACCAAATATCCCCGCAAATTCTAAATTATAAAAAATAATAACCTACCGAAAATCCTCGCTCTCATGTCATGTTCAAAACATTCTTCTTTGAAATAGTCGCTGCATATGACGTGTTTTTTCTCTGGCCAGAAGTTAGATGGCAAATCCGCTCTCTTCTAGTTGGCAATCCAGCGACGAGCCCGTGGTGGCTCATGAATCGGAAGGGTGAAATAAGCAATGTTTTTTCCACTTTTACCAGTTGTGTTGGAACATCCTACGACCATGCACGTGGACATTGTTGCTTCAACAATAGCTCTCGTGAATTTTAATGGTGAAGTCTTCTGGAAAATCCGATAAAAATGCTGATGATCGCAGCTGTGTAGAACGGCTCCTATTGACTTTGCTTGGAAAGCGGGGAGAAATGCCGTCGGCGCTCCGCTTTCCCACGTCAAAGGATGTGATGTCAGGCGGCCCTTACTGCCCATATATGGCCAGTAATGTCCGCCCCCATACACAGTGATCCAGACGACAATTTATGTTTTTATTTTCTTATTGATTAAAGCTAAGTTCATTAAATAACCACAAACATATTAGTTTTAGTTATAGCTAATGATCCCCTGATTTTTCCTTGTTGACCGGACTTCTCCTTTAAGGAGAGCAGAGAGCAAGACAACTGTACCGGATCTAACTCGGCAGAGAACACTGTCTTAAATTCGGTGATGAATTCCTGGAACGTGCACCCGAACGATTGACAGTCCGAAAAACGAGCCTCTGCCCATCTAAGAGCTCTACCGGTTAAAAGTCGTAGGACAAATGAAATCTTAGTTTGGTCAGAGGGGAAGGTTCGGGGGGGAACGATTGAAAACGAGATTACACTGGAAAAGGAATCCTCCACAATCTCCACTCTCTCCTGAGAACTTCTCAGGAGCAGGAGACGAGCTCTCGGGGAGCGGAGTTTGACCGGTGTTTTCAGCTGTCGGAGCAGCAGGGGGCGGAGTGTCAGAAGCCTGAGTGACAGGCTGAGCAGACGCGGAAGAGATAGACGACGTCAGCTGGCTGAGCTGAGCGGCGACTAGCTGGAGTTGTTCGTGTGTCGAATTAACTGCTAAACCAAGCGTCTGTAATTGTTCCTGTTGTGCAGCTAACTGCCGACTGAAAGAATCTGCTGGGCTTTGTTGGCCAGAGCCTTATATGTTTGTGTGCATGTGTATATATATATATATATATATATATATATATATATATATATATATATATATATATATATATATATATATATACATGCACACACACATACACACACACACACACACACGTATATATATATATATTTTTTTATTTTATTTTTTTTACCCCTGGTGCAACAAGTACTTTTTAAGATTATCGGGGTATCACGTCTAATCATTAGTGGATGTATCAAGTATATGTTTTGCTTTAATTTCATCATCTATTGGCTATTTTTTAACCTCTTATCTACTACATTTTTAAATATTGACCTATTTTACTCAGGATACCTAAATTATATAATCGGTTACATTCTCTGATATAGTTTGTTAATTGCAGCATTGAGGAAAGACAAAAACACAACAGTTTAAAAACAAACTGCGCCAGAATATGTTCAAAATGTGAGAACATGTTTCTGAATTCACTTTATAGTTTCATTCCTTTTTGTTTTGTATATCAATGTTAAACCTTATAAAGACTAATTTAAAACGGTCTTAAGACAAACATAGTTCACATTTTCCTCACACCAGGATAATCAGATGAGTCACCGGACACAGAAAGTCAGCTTCTGCTCCTTAGTACAATAAATATAATTTTGCTGTTAGGAATGTTAGGAATGTAATGCTCAGTGTTACACTGAAGTTTAACACGGACCAGCTTTAACTGATTCTTTCCAGCAAGCCATTTTTCTGTTCATTTAAGATAAATATCCATCAAAATGTTTTAGTACAAGACATTAAAGAAATCATCAAACAGCATCTTATCAGATCGTATGATGTTTTAAAGCTGCTGACAAAAAGCCAAATAAACGTATCCTACCTCCCCAGATGCTGCACTCGCTGGTTTCTGGTCTGGATGTTCAACTGTTGGCTCCTTACGACCGAGGAAATGTAGAGAGCGCATTTAGGTGTCTTTGGTCAGACTCCACAGTAAAGTCCTTCCGGTTATAAACTCATATGCAACACGGACATTTTTCTGCAAACTTCATGGGTTTTTGAAATTTGAAAAAACTCTCTTCATATGATCATGATCGCCTTGCAGATACTAACGCAGTAGTAAGATGGCGGCGCGTGAACAACGCGAGGCTCAGCGTCTCTCCAGGACTTGCTATTTAGTGGTTTTTTATCTATTTCTCACCAGACTTTTTTTCCAGAACTGCACCGCGTAGGAGACAAGACCCTGGACCATGTCTACTCCAATCTGGCTGGAGTTTACAAGGCGACACCCCTCCCCCACATCGGACAATCAGACCATCTCTCCCTGTTCCTCACACCTCGGTACTCACCACTCATCCAACGTGTGAAACCTACTGTGAGGACAGTAAAGGTGTGGCCAGAGGGCTCAGACGCTGTGCTCCAGGACCGGTTCAGGAATCCAGATTGGAATACTTTCCACCAAACAGATTTGGATCAATACGCCTCATCTGTACTGGACCACATCTCTAGCACCATTGACTGTGTCACCACCCACAAACGCATCACCATGTACCCCAACCAGAAACCCTGGATGAACAGAGATGTTCGTCTCCTGCTGAAGGCCCGCAACACCGCCTTCAGGTCAGGGGATGCACAGACCTACAGTGCAGCCAGGGCTGAGCTGAAGAGGGGAATCAAGTAGGCCAAACACCACTACAAAAGGAAGGTGGAGGATCACTTTTCCAACTCCGAACCCTGACGTATGTGGCAAGGCCTTCAAATTCTCACAGACTACAAGAACCCCAATACCTCCCCCGCCTCCTCTGATGGCTCCTTCCTCAACGAGCTTAACAACTTCTATGCTCGTTTTGAGAGAGGGAACACCACAACTGCAACCAAGGCAGCCACTACACCAGACCAACAGCCACTGACTCTCCTCTCTACTGACGTAGGAGCGGCTCTGAGCAGGATTAAATCCAACAAGGCTGCGGGTCCTGATGGCATACCTGGACGTGTCCTCAGAGCGTGCTCTGGGGAGTTAGCAGGACTGCTGATGGACATCTTCAACCTGTCCCTGGCCCGCGCTGTTGTACCGACCTGCTTCAAGCCTACCTCCATCGTCCCAATCCCCAAGAATTCCAACCCAACCAGACTCAATGACTACCGCCCGGTAGCCCTCACCCCCATCATCACTAAGTGCTTGGAGTGGCTGGTCCTAGCACACCTCAGATCCTGTCTCCCCCCCCCACACTGGACCCCCACCAATTTGCATACAGGCAGAACAGGAGCACAGAGGATGCAGTCTCCGTAGCACTGCACTCTGTCCTTTCTCACCTGGACAGCAAGAACACTTACGCCAGAATGCTGGTCTTAGACTTTAATTCAGCATTTAATGCTGTCATCCCATCACAACTCATTACCAAACTCACAGACCTCGGTATCAGTTCACTCATGTGCAACTGGTTGCTTGACTTCCTGACCGGTTGACCCCAACATGTTCGGCTGGACAACCACTTCTCATCCACCATCATTATAAACACCGGAGTGCCACAAGGTTGTGTGATGAGTCCCTTCCTCTACTCTCTCCTCACTCACGACTGCAGACCCGTCCATGGCTCTAACGTCATCATCAAGTTTGCAGACGATGATTGGCCTCATCAGAGACAATGATGAGGCCGCCTACAGGGAGGAGGTGGACCGTCTGGCTGAGTGGTGTGACAAAAACAACCTGCAGCTGAACACCGAGAAGACCAAGGAGCTCATCGTGGACTTCAGGAGGAACGCTGACCTACACCCACCCATCCACATCAAGGGGACAGAGGTGGAGCGTGTGGACAGCTTTAAGTTCCTGGGAGTCCACATCTCCGAGGACCTGACCTGGACAACCAGCTGCTCCAATCTCATCAAGAAGGTGCACCAGCGCCTGTTCTTCATGAGGACCCTGAGGAAGAACCATCTTTCCTCAGAGATCCTCACGAACTTCTACCGCTGCACCATTGATGCACCATTGAGAGCATCCTCACCAACAAATTGCAGTTTGGTATGGGAACTGTTCTGTCGCCGACCGAAAGGTGCTGCAGAGGGTGGTGAAAACCGCCCGGCACATCGCCGGGGCACCGCTCCCTACCATCAAGGACATCTATAGGAAGCGGTGTCTGAAAATGGCCGGGGAAATCACCAAGGACTTCACTCACCCTGCACACACAGTCTTCTCCCTCCTGCCCTCTAGGAGGCGTTACAGAAGCTTACGGACCAGAACCACCAGGCACCGGAACAGCTTCTTTCCCACAGCTGTCATACTCCTGAGCGCCTCCTGACACAACTATAAGGACTGTAACCCCCCATCCCCCCATACAATAATAACATATGGACTGTCCTCACACACACACACAATTTGTATACAATCTGTATAGATTCTGTAAATCTTATCTGCCATTATTTATCCTGTATTATAAACCCGCTAATACATATATAATCCTTCTCCTAACATTCCTGTATATTCTGTATAATCTGTGCATATAGCTCCCATATTTATATTTATACACAACATTTTATAGTCCCCTACTATTACTTTTTACTTATACATACACTTATAAATAATATTTATATCCTGTATAGCACTTCTGGATAGATGCAAACCACATTTCGTTGCTTTGTACTTGTGACAGTGCAATGACAATAAAGTTGAATTCTATTCTATTCTATTCTATTGTTGTGGCCATAATATTGTTTGTTGAGACAATATTCAGCACATATCTGTGCACTATTTGACTCAAACAAGTAAACTATTCAAGTGTCACCACTTTGCTTGTACACACAAGATGGCGGTGACGCATGTATCCAAATTTTGGAATTTGACATCATTTCAGAAATGCCCTATTTCAGATTGGATCGGATCGAATCAAATTGAATCGAAAAGAATCAATTCTAAATCTTTAGAATCGGAATAGAATCAATTCTTGAAATTTGAATTGATACCCAGCCCTAGATGTGATACCCTGATAATCTTACAAAGTACTTGTACCAGGGGTCTGCATCCTACGGTTCTGGAGACATGGTGGGCTCTTTAAGCCCTCCTAAATGGCCCTTTACAACTTCAAATATTATATATGGGAGAAATACTTTCTTTTAGATTAATAAAAGGTACATATAATTATCACCACATGATGAAAAAGGGTCTTATTTAACTATAAATGTAACTATTTGGGGGGGGGAATGGTGGCCTAGTGGTTAGAGCATTGTGCTTGTGTCCTGGAGGCTCTTGGTTCAACTCTCACAGACTGCCACTCTGAGTCCCTGAGCAAGACTCTTAACCCCAGATTGCTCCCCAGGTGCCGCACAGTGGCGGCCCACTGCTCCCCAAGGGGATGGGGTATAATTGCATAACAGTATGGCGTTCCTTTTAGACTGGGCTCTTCAAATGACCAGCAACTGCTGAATTAAATAAACACAATTGAGATTTTTGAAGGTTTTGATTTGCAGTACTTAACCAAAAAGTGCTATTTAATCAGAATTGACTAAGAAGCACATTCTGTTGAATAGATACTTGTGTTTGTGGTGTTTTAGGTTAATTGTGGGTTTGAGGATTGATTCCTAACTTGGAGTTAAGTAAATTTGAAGCTGCCTGGTAGCTCTCCCAAAGCATACATCTAGTGGGTACCACTGGTCAGGCCAGCTGACAGCTTTGCTAGGGCCCGGGACAACGCAGTCTTTTTGGGCCCCCCCTCTACACCTGCTGCCACCCCACCACACACACACACACACACACACGCACACACACACACACACACACACACACACACACACACACACACACACACACACACCAAAAAAAGTCAACTTAACTGAATACTTCGTGCCCTGGAAATCTCTGTATTTTATATTGGATATTTTCAACCCATCTATTGAATTTAGTGCACTAGTTGATCCAGCCAAAATATGGCCTTTTTTCATCTGCTGTATATTAGCCAGTCCCTAACAAATTGTTCCCTTCCATTGCAGGAAGTAGAATATGTTAGATACTTTGGGAATTCTCTGCCCTCTGAATCTCTGAGAAAGGCTTCCTTTTTGCCATTAAACGCACAACATTCATTCGATCAGAATCAGTCATTTTTGTTGGCCATAACACGGGATCATTGAAATTAACGGTGTGATCCATCTCTGAGCCACTATGCTCAGACTATCCAATCGGGCAGTAAGCCTCTCCACCTGCACTGTCTCTGTTATCGCTAGGGATGGCTCTTTCTGTCTCCTCCTCAAACACACGCTTGAGGTGTGTGATACCGGGAATTTTTAATCGATCCGATTTGAAGTAAATACAGGGTGAGTACCGGCGATATCGATACGATACCGATACTTTTGACATTTAAGCTTGATGTATCATGAAACTGTTGACCTTTCGGGTTTTGTGATTTTTATTTTATTATTACAATTATATAATAATAATAATAATAATAATAATAATGTTATGTTCAGTGTTTTTTCGTAATATACCTCTTATATCTTTCAATCCTTATGTAATTTTGTCTGTGTTGTGTCCACCTGCCTGTTGCTTTAATCCTATAAATTTCTCCATCGTGGGATAAGTAAAGGATTAGCTAATGATATTTTATCTTAAATAACACTTTTTAATAGGATATATGTACTGGGTTTATGGAATCACCGGCCTTAAGGAGGATGTTCATTCAGTTTATTTTTGTAGAAAAAAAAACAGATCACAAACATGACACAAAACTAAAGTCATTTCAAATGACAACCCCACCTACCCGGTTCCTGCTTCAACCCCGACCCCCCATGCTGTACCCGGACCAGACGACCCCCGGCACAAGCCCCCCGGGGATGGGGCCAACATGACCCGAACGGGCCGCTCAACCAGAACCCCCCCCCCCCTAATAACTATTTGAGCTTAGATTATAGATTGAACTTGACTTTGTAAAGTGCCTTGAGATGACATGTTTCATGAATTGGCGCTATATAAATAAAATTGAATTGAATTTAATTCTTTGCCACTTCTTAGCGTTTCCAAAACATTTTTGCTGTTTTCCTCCACATGTGTAAAGCATCTGTTCATAAATAATATACCTCACACACACAAAAAAACATTTTAGCCTTATTTACTGGCCGAAAGGTAAGTGATACAAGTCATCCACGGGTGATATTCCAAGAAAATAAAAACGGCATATTAAATGTTCCTAAACATAGGAGTTGTAAGTCGTGGGTTGATGGTCACCCTGCATAGCCGATTTAAAGGCACATATTTTACACCTACTGTTGTAGACTGTCGGTCTCAGTGTGAATTGCTGCTAACAGTTAAGTAAAACTTATTTAACAGGTTTAGCAATTGTTTGTTGTTGTTTAGTGCAAAGCTAAGCTACAGTTGTTTGTTATCCACAGCTGTAACAAGAATGGATAGCACAGCTTCTCCAGAAGCAGGAGCTGAATGTCTGGAGCTTTCCATTGTGATCAAGCCCGGGTTGTTATTGGCTCATTACTTGAATTAACTCAGAAGAAGCGTGACCATCTGGACAATTATAGCATTGAGGCTTGTGAGGAAAGGATTAAGGAGTTGGTTAACAACATTAAAAACAAGGCGAAAGGTGTGTTAGTACCAGATGTGCTAGGTGAGCTCACTGTGTTATACCGTAGAAGAGAGACTGACATGCGAGTCAAAGCTGAGGAGAGGGCCAGGGAGCTTGAACAGGGGTATAAGCGTAACACCCCTCCTCTCAAAGAGGAGCGGTAAGCTGAGGAACCCCCTAACTCACAGGCAGAAGATTCTGAAGATGTTTAGGAGGAGGAGTATAGGGATCTCACCTGGGAGATAGTAAAGGAAGTGGTCCCTCAGACATCTCCTGACTGGAGAATAGGTGCGATGGGTCAGGAAATGCCTAAAACTACTTAGGGTGGCAAGGATGACCGGTGGGTGTGGTGTAAATCATAGAACAGCAGAGGCTTCCAATCTAACCCGCAGAACCTTCTGCTACAACCCATCCTCGCCACCAAAGTGACGGGACCATCATTCGTGGGACAAAGGTGAACCCCACCACCCTGAACTGTGGCCACAGATAAGAGTTTATGGTATACAGGGTCCACTTGTGTCCCATGAACGGCCTCTGATGCCTTTTAGGAGGTCAGATCATGAGCCCTATCCTACCATGGTCACAGTAGGCAAGAATCTTCAGAGGATGACTCAGATGGACCTGCGCCAATCCCTGAACAGCGATTGCGGACGCGTCAACTTGAGTCTCTAGCCCGAGACATAGACCATTTTGATCCCAGCAGTACTGAGTCCACTATTGACGACTATCTCAGAGAGGTAGAGTGCTGTCTGTTAGACTTACACAGTGCCTCTGCTTAGGAAAAGTTGAGGCTTATCTGGAAAACCATGTCCAGAAGTGTCCATGCTTTCATAGAAACTCTTCCCCCAGGTACACAAGACTGTTATTCAGCCCTTTGTCAGGCTTTAAGGGAAGAATACCCTGTGTTCACAGATCTGGCCTCTGCAACTCTTGGGGCTATTGCTATTCAGCAAAAGCAAACTGAATCACCAAAGGAGTAGTACCATCGCTTCAGAGCTGCTTATTTTCATGGACGCAATGCTCCCCGCTTGGAGGAAGACCATTCTTTCAAATCTTTGTTCCGCCATAATCTTCATGAAAGCGTGCGATATGAGGTCCCTATGTATTGTAGAATCAAAACACTGACCATGCAAGAAATTAGGAAATACGCACAAGTAGCATGGGAAACACTTATTCTCCCCAACAAGGGAGCCGATAGTGGCAATAGGGTTGTTATGCAATTATACCTGTTTGATTATGAAGATTATTATTAATTATAATTGGCAATTATAATTTAAAAATATATCATTCAAAATCAAAGGATAGCTATAGTGAAAATTCTTTCAAATGGTTGTGATCAAGGGCTATGAGCCTGTAATGATTACCACTAATAGTTGGCTTATTAATTAGCAGTTATTGACTTATATATACTGGAAAAGGGTTGTCTAACCAGTTGTTGACTGGGTTAGACTTGTCCAGCAAACGTTGACAACTTTAATTAGAGTTCCAAGCCCGCGGTGCAGAAAGAACGGGCTATGCAACGCATAGCCGTTCGTCTGCACTGCAGTGCAGAGAGCCCAATTATTTTACGTGTATTTTTAAATTATTTATTATTAGGGTTCCAAGCCCGCAATGCAGGCGAACGGCTATGCCGTTCGTCTGCTCTGTGAGCAGAGAACACTATTGTTTTTCGTGTGTTTCTGAATTATTTATTATTATTATTACGGAACTAAAACGCGTTGTGCGGCCCATGCGGACTTGTAACGAATCAATTGAATCAGGTATCCAAATACAGAATGTGCACCGCTACTCAAACCCAGAAATTCAGACCCCTCAACCACTAGGGGGCGCTATAACGAAGGACAATGCGTTTCGGCCTGTAACGACCAAACTACTGGTCCCACACTCAAAAACTTCATATCACTTTGTTTATTAGATGATTCTGCATCATCAAGCCACCGGCCGCCATATTGGTACTCCCTATTTTCCCCCAGTAACTAGGGAGAATGTGCGCTACAGCATCGAATAACGAGGATTTTCTCGTGTTCAGGGGGGGCTTAAAACTTTTAAAATGTCAAATGCCATATACTTTTATGTTATGTTCTAAAACTATCAAGTACTGAGAAAGTCACGTGCTGAAATATTTTCCATTTTATTTATTTAAATATATATATATAACATTTATAAATATATAAATAACATATATATACACATATACATATACACATACTTATATATACACACACACACACACATATATATATATATATATATATATATATATATATATATATATATATATATATTTAATATGAATAACATGTAAAATATTTCAGCATCTAATTTCCTAGTAGTTGATAGTGTTAGTACATCCACTGACTGTAGAATTACCTATGAAATGTTTTCACACAGCCAGAAAACTGCTTGTTGTTGCAACCAAATCCTATGGGATTCTGTGAGAGTAGGGAGTAGCAAAATGGCGGCCAGTGACTTCAGTTTTTCAGCAAAATCAGCACTCCAGTGTATAATATAGTTCAGTGTGTCGCTCTTAAGCTGTGGTTTCACCAAAGTATATTTAAGTTTAGGAAGTATTTTAAGTTCGTTTTACATTATGTTTATTTGTTCAATGTGGTGTTTGTTGATGTTAAGTGTACCTTTTCCTGGGTATCAGGGGGAATTTAAAGTAGTTTGTGACTATAGATGAATGCAGTATCTCAGATAGAGTTTACTGATATAAAGAATGATGAAGGAGAGTATTGGATCATGCTCTTTGGTAAGGTGATGATTGTATTTCATGTCATGATATACAAAGGCTTGGAAGAGGATTTAAAAGCCTATGCTGTAATTTGTTAAAATACAAATCATAGTTTCATAATTGAAAAGGATTTTATATTTTTGTTTTACATGGTTTAAAGATGATTCCAGTGTTTTGAGTTGGAAAAAAAATGTACAATGCATGTAAAACATCACCATGTTAATGTAAGGAATGAAGAAAAAACAATAGCTATAGCTGTAAATATTTATAAGAAAGTGAGTTTATTTAGCTGAATGCAATAATAATATTATTGTGTGCAGGCTAGGTTTTTTGTTGTTGCTGATCAAAAAGCTGGATCAGACTACTGGATCAGATTCCACTGATTCTCTCTGAAAGGAGATGGTGACCCTGTGCCCCGAGCAGAACTGAACCTCCGTTGAAGAACTCCATTCTTCTCACTGACGTGAACTTCCCAGTGGTAACAACACGAACAAAGAAAAGAAAAAAGAACTGAACTTGCAAGATAATTTGACTTGACTGACGACTGAAATATATTATATATAGACACAGAGGGTGGTCAGGGTAGCTGGGGCTGAGTTCTTCCTGAAGTCCACAACCATCTCCACTATTTTTACAGCATTGAGCTCCAGGTTGTTCTCCCTGCACCAGGTCACCAGATGGTCAGCCTCCCACCTGTAGCCGGACTCGTCACCATCAGAGATAAGTCCGATGAGAGTGTTGTTGTCAGCAAACTTCAGAAGCTTGACAACCGTTGTTTATGTGCAAAAATAATGGTGCAAAAGGCATTTGTGCAAAAATGCATTAATGTTGTGTATTTTTAAAGGATAACACATTGGTAATGCCAGATATGATGCAAATGTACAAATATGGTGTAGAGTCCAGTTTAGAGTTGAACAGTCTGATGGCAATGGCGAAAAAGCTGTTGCAGAACCTGGTGGACCTGCAGCGGATGCTGAGGAAAATCTTCCGAGAGGACAGCAGGGAGAACAGTCCTTGGTGGGGGTGTGAGGGGTCTATGATGATGTTATGGGCCCGGGACACGCAGCACTGGGATGAAATATCCTTAATTGAGGGAAGATGAGCCCCGATGATCCCTTTTGCTGTCCTCACCACTCTCCTCACGTTCCTCCGGTCAGAGGCGCTGCAGCCTCCACACCACACAGACAGACAGCTGTTCAGAATGCTCTCTATGGTGCTTCTGTAGAAGGTTGTGAGGATGGGCGGGGGCAGGTGGGCTCTCCTCATCCTGCGCAGGAAGTACAAGCACTTCTGTGTCCTCTTCACCAGTGATGTGGTTTTCACAGACCAGGTGAGGTTGTCTGTGATGTGCACCTCCAGGAATTTGGTGCTGCTGACCACCTCCACAGCTGAGCTGTTGATGAGAAGTGGAGCGTGGTGAGGCCGGTTTTTCCTGAAGTCGATGATGATCTCTTCTCCACGTTCAGGATCAGGCTGTTGTCTCTGCACAGGTCCACCAGCTGCTCCACCTCCTCTCTGTAGTCCTGGTCGTTGTCGTCTCTGATCAGGCCCACCACCGTCTTGTCGTCTGCAAACTTCACAATGTGATTGGTGGTGAACCTAGGGACGCAGTCGTGTGTCACCAGAGTGAACAGCAGGGGGCTCAGGACGCAGCCCTCAGGGGAGCCCGTGCTGAGGGTGATGTCATCAGAACAGAACGTGCACTGCTACTCAAACCCAGAAATTCAGACCACTCAACAACTAGGGGGCGCTATAACAAAGGACAATGCGTTTTGGGCTGTAACGACCAAACTACTGGTCCCACACTCAAAAACTTGATGTCACTTTGTTTATTGGATGATTCTCCAAAATAAAGGGAATTTGTACACCCTCGTTTACTAGCTAGTTTTCGCGCTACATGGCTACAAAGGTTGAACCTTTCTTGTTAAACTCCTCCTACAGTTTTTGTGCAATCCACGCAAAACTTTATATATAAGCGTGTCATGGACAAATAAAAAAAGTTAACGTGGTGGATTTTTGAATTTTGACTTTTTCGAAAAATAATGCTAAAATAAGTGACTGTTAGCTAGCTAGGTCTAAATGTAATTGCTGATTATTCTAAAACCCTAACAGATTTTAACATGTCCGTCATAACACATACTCCTAATAAAATTCTGCATACGTGTCCCACGTTTGAGGATCGTCCATCACTAGGGGGCACTGTGATGTCAAGAAATCTACTACGCAAGAATGGCTGATCGGATTTTTACAAAACCTTCTTCATCCCCTTCCAGTCATAGCCCTGAACTACAGTATTAAATATGGTAATGATTGAAACAAGTGGGCGGGGCCTATTTCCAAAAGTGTGAAAAAAATTTGAAAACTTCAAAAAAATACCAAAAATCAATTTTGTGGTGTAACGATCTCAGCTTTTCAGGATGTATTCCTTGAATAAGGTGTAACAATTCTCTCACTGCATGTTTTGAGGTTTTTGAAAGTCACTCACTCTGAATTTTTAAAAGTTTGTGAAATGCAAAAATCAATGTATTTTCTAGAAATATTGTTCAATCCCAATAAAAGTGGCCACTATTTGTAAAGCACATTCAGACTAAACGGGGACTTCAGTTTGGTAAAAATCCAGGCGATTTTGACCTATTTAAAAGACATTGAAATTCACATGTGCAAGACTATAAAGTTTAATATTTTTTTTCTCTGAAATGCTATTTTCAATAGGCATTTAAAAAATCACATAGTTAGATAAAGCACTCTTTGAGATCCATGAATATTTTCAGAATTTTAGAGCAAACCGTTGAGTTTTAACAAATTTATGAATTTTATGATCTGTTCACAGCTCTCACCATCCAGAGCTCTGACTCTCCAGAGCTGTGAACAGGGCGGCCATTTTGCCCATATTTGGGCACATCACAGGATGTGACGTCACATCCCGTGCTGTTTCTAAGCGGAGCAGAAACTTGAAGAGGGAGGGATTGGAATTTGAAATCAGAAAAGCTCAAATTAGTATTGTAGCAGTGTTTTTTTATATTGAAAATGCATATGATATGTTGTGGAAAGAAGGTTTATTAATTATAAAGACG
The DNA here is from genome assembly GCA_037039145.1 of Fundulus diaphanus. NCBI lineage: Eukaryota > Metazoa > Chordata > Actinopteri > Cyprinodontiformes > Fundulidae > Fundulus > Fundulus diaphanus. The sequence continues at coordinate 56,858,029 of CM073133.1, read as the reverse complement.
GGTATTACAGGTAGGATGTATTGGTGGATCAAAGATTTTCTAACTAAAAGACAAATACAAGTTCAAATAGGTAATTATCATTCTGAGAAATATATTGTTGAAAATGGTACTCCACAGGGAAGTATAATAAGTCCTTTATTAGTTTCGATAATGATAGATGATGTGTTTCAAAATATAGATAATGGAATGGGTTTTTCTGATGATGGAGCTATGTGGAAGAGAGGAAGGAATTTGGAGTTTATTACTAAAAAGATGCAAGAAGCAATTTTAAAAGTTGAAGAATGGTCTTTAAAATGGGGATTTAAATTCTTTGTGGATAAGACTAAAACAATGTTCTTTTCAAGGAAGAAAATGATTGATGTTAAATTAAAATTATATAATCAAGAAATAGAAAGAGTGAAACAATTCAAATTTTTAGGGGTTTGGTTTGACAAAAGAATAACATGGAATATACACATTTAAATAGTCTTAATTCAATTCAATTCAATTTTATTTATATAGCGCCAATTCATGAAACATGTCATCTCGAGGCACTTTACAAAGTCAAAATCAATCATATTATACAGATTGGTCAAACATTTCCTATATAAGGGAACCAGTTGATTGCTTCAAAGTCCCAACAAGCAGCATTCACTCCTGGAGAAGCATAGAGCTACAGGGAGAGTTGTCTGCATTGTCCAGGGCTTTGCAGCAATCCCTCATACTGAGCAAGCATGAAGCGACAGTGGAAAGAAAAACCACCCATTAGCGGGAAGGAAAAACCTCCAGCAGAACCGGGCTCAGTATGAACGGTCATCTGCCTCGACCGACTGGGGGTTAAAGAAGACAGAGCAGAGACACAACAAGACAGACAAAAAAGCACAGAAGCATACATTGATCCAGTAATCTGTTCTACATTAGATGGTAATAGCGGGTGATCTGTCTTCTCTGGATGATGTCACAGTTAACAGAACGTCAGATCAGATGTACCTACTATGAAGAAAAAATAGAGAAAGTTAAAAGCTGAAATGACAACAGTCATTTCAATGTAATGCAATGCAAAACTGCATTGCATCTACTTTTTTTAGACAAATGCAAGAAAGTAATAAATATTATGACATGCTTAATTGGAAGGGAGTGGGGAGCAGATAGATGGTGCTGGTGTGGAAGGTCGTGAGGATGGGCGGGGGCAGGTGGGCTCTCCTCATCCTCCGCAGTAAGTGGAAGCGCTTCTGTGCCCTCTTCGCCAGTGACATGGTGTTCACAGACCAGCTGAGGTTGTGTGTTATGTGCACCCCGAGGAATTTCTTGCTGCTGACCACCTCCACAGCTGAGCTGTTAATGAGAAGTGGAGCATGGCGAGGCCATGTCTTCCTGAAGTCCACGATGATCTCCTTCGTTTTCTCCACGTTCAGGATCAGTCCTGGTCCTGGTCGTTGTCGTCTCTAATCAGTCTGCAAACTTCACAATGTGATTGGTGGTGAACCTGGGGACACAGTCGTGTGTCATCAGGGTGAACAGCAGGGGGCTCAGGACACAGCCCTGAGGAAAGCCCGTGCTGAGGGTGATGACATCAGAGGTATTCTGTCCGACCCGGACCAACTGAGGTCTGTTGGTGATGAAGTCTAGTAGGCAGTTGTGAAGAGGTGTGCTGAAGCCCAGATGTTCCAGTTTTGATGGTGTTGAACGCTGAACTGAAGTCCAGGAACATGCTCAAGGGGGCGGGGCGTGGGTGGGCTTGGAACCTGTTAATAACTGCTTGCAGTTCTAGTTATAATTGCAGTTGGAGTTTTAATCATCACTTCTTCATCACAAGCCAAAGAAAATGTCTCATTTATTCAGTTATTAACTCAAAAGGAGATAATTCGGTAACTCTTAGAGAGCATTCAAATTCTGACTCAAAATAATCACAAACACCTATCATTTTACTAGTTGTTATTTATTAAACTGATAAATTCCTGTTACTGTAATTGTTCTGCTTAATAAAATACTAGAAAACACTACTCACTACTAAATAGAACATAGAAAAGAAAACTAATTAAAATAAAAGTAAATCAAAATGGATTTATTGTGTAATCAATTTGCAGTTGATTAGGAATCTTATTGACATCAACATTGATTATCACAATCAACATTTCAGCACTTTGAGGTAACAGCATTGAAAGAATACTGGCAAAATAGCTCTGAGGTAGTAAAACTGGTATACCAAAACAGGTCTGAGGCTAGGATGGGGAACACTTCTGGCAAAGCTAGCCGCTAGCAATGTTAGTTCATTCACGGATAGCTTCTAACTTGTTCTAGTTTGGCTTCAAGGTGGCACTCGGCTAACCATAGCTAATAAGTTAGTGTGACTTCACAACAGCCTTTGTCGGTGCTACTAAGTGTCCCGCACAAGATACCGACTATAACAACATATAACATCCGACCTTGGTTGCCGTGTATAGGATGACAGCCCTGATGACGTATGAAGGGCCAACAATTATGGAGCACACATGTTTTCTTTCAACCGCTTTCTCACTTCCTTCCCACTTGCTTTCTTACCTTCTGGTGGAAAATCCAACCCAGGTGCCCATCCAAGTAGTGGCAAAGAAACCTCTTGGGGTGTTTGTAAAAAACCCTGGTTTTGAAGCAGAAATCAAGCAACAGCTGGAAAAAGCTGATGCACTGACAATTGAAGCTGAGAGAGCAGCATTCAAAGAGCTGTGTTATGAGTTTCAGCCAGTTCTGTCCAAAGTTTCTAATGATTGTGTGGTCACAGCTTTGCACACGGTTCGCATCCCAATGAACTCAAACTCACCCCCTACGTTTGTGCATCAGTACAAGATTCCCCTGGCAGCTTACGAGCCGATACAGGAAGTCCTCGATAAACAGATAATCAGGGAGTGTTATTCGACATACAACTTCCCAATCTGGCCGATGTTAAAAGCAATCGCGAAATGGCACCTGACTATTGACTACCGCACTCTGAATAAACAAGTACCTGAGATGTGTGTTTCTTTTCTACAGTGGATGTGGCTAAGGGCTTTTGGACAATGAGGGTGGATCCGGCTGATCAGTATAAGTTACCATTCTCTTTTGGCAGCCACCAATCTGAAACAGATGCCTGTTCAGGTACTCTAATTCCCCAGCTGAGCTCAACATCTTTCTCCACAAAGCCATGTCTTAAGCTGCAGCATGCAGAAACCTCATTTAGGTCAACGACATCCTGATGAGGAGCTGAACGTTTGAGGAACACTTGGTGGAACTCAGACACATTCTAGGTCAACCGGCTGCTGCAGCAGCCAAATTAGCCCTTAGAAAAGGCCTGTGGTATAGGACGAAGGTGGACTATGTGGGTGTTACAGTAGGTTCGATCCGGCATTGATCCCTGTTATGCCAGAAGCAGTTTGAATATGCTTATTATTATAATTAATTATAATTTGGTATTATAATTTAAATAATAAATCATTCAACTCAAAATTCCGCTATAACAAAATATAGTTCAAATGGTGGTGATGTTAGCTATAAGCTTGTAAGTATTTATACCACTAATGCATTAGTTAATTTGCTGTTATGAACTCATTTATGCTGGGATAAATGATCTGGTCGGACTTCTAACGGACGAGGTTTATCCGGCAGCTGTGAGAACCCAAATGTAACTGTATGTAGAGTTTAAATCCTTATTCCTTATCACCATCCAATGATATTGTCTCTGTATTAATGTCAGATGTTAACTCCAAAGGAGGTTAGCTCTGATTTCTGAATAACCATGTAACTGTGAATTAGGGTGACCACCTGTCCCGCGTAGCGCGTGCGCGCACAGCGTTTGAAGCCCAATTCATGCGTCCCGCAAATTGAGACCGTGTCACGCATAATCAATGCTTTCTCAAAAAAAAGTTGGTCGCTCTATCCACCTTATTTTCGAACGACGAAGTAACTATGGCCACAGCTTCAAACTATTCATGACTGAGAGGATGACATGAAGAAGTGCCTCATATAACGTACGAGGACATTTTAACCTGTTTCGTGTCGTCACTTGGTGCGGGCAGTGCGACTTTACCGAGGCGAACCTCCGCAGTGAAAAAGTTGAATCGGTGTTAATAAATATCAACAAGGATAACCTGGTATTCATGGAGGCTGTTGGCCGTTCAAGCCAAAACTAGTCCGACGTTCACGCTGCTGGATCCTGACTGCATCAACCGGCTCTACCGAGACGGCCGAAGCGCTCTGGTGCTGCGGCTCCAAGGGAAGCCTTCAGTGATGCAGCGGCGACCTTATGGAAGGTAGGCTAATGAATGGTCTGATTCAGAAACATCCTGGCTGTTGGCTCGTTGTGATTAGATTGCTGGTCAGTTAATTTTGTAATGTTTTGGATTAAACTGATGTTATAAGTGGACATCTAAACATTCTGCCCACTTCATGTTTTGGCTTGAAAAGGTTTGAGTCCTAAAGGTGACCCCAAAGTCCTAAAAGTGTCCCCAGGATGTTGAACAGTTTTTTTTTTCCTGCGCCTGCCTTTACCAACATCCAAGTTCACCATCCTTCCTCCCCCTTCTCGTTCTGTGAACCTCTGGAGTCGTGAGTTAAGACTTTTGTACAGTTCCTGTGGTGTAGAGCAACTACAATTCCTGTTAATCCTTTAATTTTAAATTATAATTTATTTAAAGTGAATAAATTGTAATGAAAAATAAATAAAATTAAATAGCTAAAGTAAATCGGAATTGGAAGTGCATCTGTTCATTGAATGTTCAACGTATTATGAATCTTTATTTAGAAAGAAATACACATTGGTTGGCCTATTCCTGAGCATACATCAGCAATTACACATGTTTATGGGAATAGGGCATTATTAATATACCATGTAAGGTGGTATGTGCTAGAAATGTGTAAACCACTATCAGTGAGTCTGCCCGTGAGGTGGGGGCACCGCCGCGCCAAGCAGTGTCCCACTTTGTCCCTCAGAAACATACCCCTTGTCCCCCCTTGGGCTTATTAGCAGGTGGTCACCCTACTGTGAATTGGATTGAACACAAAACAATCTCTATTCCGCAGTTGTTGGTTTTATTGAACCAAAAGCAATTCCCTGTTACAGTAATTATCTGATTCAACAACTTTGGAATTCTTACTCACTACTAAAACTAAACATGCAAAACATATATGTGGAAATAAAAGAACAAAACAAAAATAAACAATGGATTAAAATGAGCGGTTCGCAGATCTTAACTCAACTCACAGTTGTTTAACACCGCCCTCAAAACACCGGCATTTAACGTATCAGCATTGACAGACAGAACAGCTTCGGGAATCTCACTGGGCGCTTTGATGTCTTACAAAAGCTAGTTCAGCTAAGCTCCCTACAGTTCAGACGTACGTCACCCTCCCAAGATGGCTGCTACGATGACGTATGGTCTACCAATTTACGTGATGCGTGAGGGGAGGTCCTAATGACGTAACCACGCTTATGCTGATAGGAGCTTCGAGAGGGCGCGGCTAACTGGGAGTTTAAGCAAAGACCGCTAGTTGGGCTCGGACAACTAGATTAAATTGGCTGATAAGGGGAAGCGAAAAGAGAGGGGGGAAAAGCATGGAAGAAGATGGAAAATAACTGAAACAGTGACCCACGGCGGGGTTATTGATAAACCACAATCAACACAGCAAAATCAATTGTAAAATGCATGCACATACAAAGAAAATATTCAGCAAAATAAACAACTCCTTCTTGAAATAAAAAGCATTAACCTACACCTACAAGATCCTACTTCTGCCCAGGCACTTCTAAACAACCTGTTGGTGAGACAGAAATAAAAAGGGGAGAACCCGTTACTTTGAGGTACCTCGGGGCTGGTCCGGAGCGCTCCGAGTAAGGTGGCTTCCTGGAGGCGTCTTCACGAACGCAGTTGTCCGCAGGCTGCAGCGGGACGGGGAAGAAGCTCCTTCGTTTCTTCCTCCGGGTTCACAGTCGCTTTGCTCGGCCCAGCAAAAGTGTAGTCCTCTTTCGATCACTGGGAGATAAGGCGGCTTCCAGTATTTGATCAGAGGGAATTAAAAGTACCTTTTATAGTCGACCTCCTGTGTCTGCACAGGGAATAGTTTTGCTTCGAAAAATCTCGGTCCAGCGAGAAACTCGAGCACGTGGCGTGGGGGTTACCCCAACGAAGTGAAACAGCTGTGTGTCTTCTCGGATTGGCAGCGCGCCAGTGAAGAAGGCAGATTTCGGTCCTCGGCCGCAATAAATACCTTTCCCCCTAGTAACGTTATCTCTCTGTCCGTCGTTAGGGGCGGCGGCCATTTTGGGCCGAGTTGCATGATGGGAGTTGGTGGCCATTTTGACCACCTTGCATCATGGGAAATGCAGTCCGTCATGTCCCGAATTAATGCAGTCGTCACGTTTGAACTGGCACAACATACCCCTCTTTAGCTTTGAAGAGTGGAATGCTGGTCACAGTCTTTAAAGCTACAACCAAGTCCATTCTGGCGTGACCAAAATCCGTTGTGCATGAGTGGAACAACCTAATAGTCTTTCTAGAAGTCCTTCGGGATTCATGCAGTTCAGTTCATCATCCAAGAGGAGGAAAAAAAACAGCATTCATTGTGCCTGGGTCAGTGACCTAGCCTGGGCAGACTAAGCTATAGCTAGTAATTTCTATTGGCTAATAAGGCAAATAATAAAGTAATAAAAAAAAAAGATGCAAACTTCACAATCACCATTGTCGATACATTCATTGGTCATCAGGTTTGAACTTTGAACCAAAGAAAGGAGAGAGGGAAAAGGGAAAGGAGAGAGACAGCGGTTCGTAGTCTAATCAGCTTGTGGCCTTTGAGGAGCTGATGCCGCGAACCTGGGAGCGACAAAGGTGAGGGTGTCAATCCTGGTTTGCAACCGTTTGATCTGCTTGTATGCTGCATACGCCATCGCCGTAGTGATGGCCCATCCAAATACAAGGAGAACCACAATAATGGTCATAATGTGAGTGTCGGTCGACTCTGTAGCTCTGGGGAAGCGAAGCAGAGGGACCGAGCTCAACTCTGATGGAGTGAGACTGAATTTAATCAGCTGGGTGCCTGCAAGTAAAAGCTGTCTTTCAATGCCGACATCAATGCTGAAATTGTATCCCTTAAAGACATCTATTATTTCAATCTCTGAGTCATATTTGTCAACGTCAAGGTGATGCAGAACCATGTTTCCAATGTGGACTACAGCACCTTGAGGTGGGGAACAGAAAATGGTTTTGTTGGGCAGTTTTAGTCTAGTAACTGTGTCGTGCTGCTCGTAAGATAACAGGGCTTCTGCCTCTGGGGTGCTAACGAGCCAGCGGTTACCTGCCCGCTCAATTTTGGTTTCCACACCTGCATCTTTAAGGGTCATTCTAGCCTGACAGTTTTGTTCTTGGGATTCATTCCTTAGACCACACAGGTAATTGGTAACGTCTCTGATAAATGGGTTGCTTGGACATACCCAGTGGATGTCCTTGGTTTTGGTACACAAATCCAAATTAGGAACTAAATAAAGTTTGAGGTCAGCATCATGATAGGCTAGCATCGAGGGGGTTTGTAGGTGTACGTGGGTCTCACCTTGCCAAAAACTGACATTCAATACTGATTTAAGCCTATACACGTTAGCTCTTTCAATGATGGGAAGGTTTAGCATAAATCCTATCTCCAAGTTGTCAGGATTTACAAATATTGGAATTGCACTACCTAGGCTGTAAGCCCAGGTGTGTTTGTGGTGGTTGCAGTGTTTCACTAGAGGCAGATTTGAGAAACTTTTCAACCAAATCTACTGGTACCAGGTACGGAGGAATCCGTCCTTCAGCAAGGCTATTTATGGATGAACTAACCTCTTGAGTGAGGTACTGCATTAAGTTTCTAACCACCTGAGTATACATCATGTCATTCTTTACCACTTCTGTGAGCGTTCCAAAGCAATGCATGGTGTTATTGCTGAGTGTGAAATTATAGACGTGAATTTATGTATGGACATTTGTTTTATTAGTGCACGTTTAAAATGTCCTGATTGAACATGCACTTGTCCTGTTTAATGCTATGCATTGTTCTCTTCGGCGGGGGCGGAGTTAGGCTCCGTTCCCTGTGAGGAGAGTTTGGTGGACGGTTTAATTTGGTTCGCATGAACCCATTTGTACTCTGGACTTTGCACACTGGCCTCTAGCTTCTTTTGAGCCCACGTGAAAGTCGTTCGGAGACGGTCTTTTAAATCAGCGATGCACTGGTGTGCCGTGTAGATGGTTGTCACACTGACGTCTTCGGGCTGGTAGATGAGATTCAGGGGAAGTGTCATTTGTCTCCCTGTCATCATCTGGAAAAGTGTCATCCCAGTGGAGCACGGTGAGGTAGAGCGGATTAGCATTAGGACCAGGGGAAGCTTTATGTCCCAGTCCCTGCCATGGCTGCTGGCATGTTCCTTTAACATGCTGACCACGGTGCAGTTCATTCGCTCCACCTGTCCCGATGACTGTGGGTGGTAGGGGATGTGGAATTTAACTTCCACGCCCAACATGTCGAAAAGCGCGGTCATGATGTTTGACGTGAAATGCGTTCCTCTGTCGAAGTCGATGGACAGGGGAAGGCTCCACTGGCTGGAAACGTTCTGTTGGGTTGGTTTCTATCGCATACCCCGACAGATTTCCTTCAGCTTCAAGCGTTGCACCACAAAGGGATCCAGCAGGCAGAGCTTCATGTCGCCTGATTTGGATCATGTTGGAAGGAAAAGTAAACACAGTGTCTGAAGAGTCCTGTCTGCCGGTCAAGGATGAGGGCAGGTCTCTAATGGCGGGAATGCTCAGCTCTAAGTCGTGGAAAGAGCTTTCGATGAGCACCCCAAGAGGTTTCTTCGCCGCCACTTGGATTGTCATGTGGGTTGGATTCTCCACTAAAAGGTAAGCTGAGCGGTTGTTCAGCTCAAGCAGGGGTGTGCTCCGGATGACCAGGTTGGATTCCTGGAAATAAGAAAGGGGGTGGAAGAAAACCTGTGTGCTCTGTATTTGTTGTCCTTTCAGGATGGCTAATCTGATAGATACACCTGCAGTCTGTGGTGGTATTAGCATGTTTGTTTCGCTAGCCACCTGGCAAGCCTGTGGGATTGTTTGCCCTGATCGCATGACTTCAGGGGTGCCCAGGAAGGAACTTGGGGTCACATGGGCCTGAGCAAGTGTCCAGCTGTGCACCTAGCCGTACCAGAAAATCAGCACCAACAAACACTGGAGGATGTAAATTCTCCACAATGCTGAAAGGATGAGAGAGCTGTCTTGTGCCAATCTGTGCATAAAGTATGCACACCCCCGTTGCTTTCAGAAGCCGGTGAGGCCAGTCTGCTGAGAGCAAATAGTGGCTGTGTTTTGTTTCAGCCAGATGGGGCTTTTCACGGCACAAAGAGTTGTACAGATCTCTGCTGATCGCAGATTTCTCCGACCAAAGAGCCAGCAGCAAGTCTGGCATGAATGTGCTTTCCAGGTGCACACCTTTGGCCACTCTGGGGTTATAGGGTTCAACTCCAAAGTGTTTAAGTGAGCAGAGGAAAGATGTATGGCTGCAGAGAGAAGTTCTCTGATCGCTGAGAAGCGGTGGTTCACCTAAAAACCTTAGAAAAGGGGTTTTCTGATCACCTGCTGATGGGATCTTAGAAGGTTGTTGGTGAATTTTTGGTTGGTTCCCCCACTTAATCAGATAAACTCTGTTATAAGGGGGAGCCTGGTCCACGCCTAGTCATGCTGACGGGGGTTTTGGGCCTCGTTTCCCAGGAGGGTCGGCAGGATTGGATGGTGGCGAGGACGGCTGTGGCGCAATCTGACGCACTGTTTCGGCTAGCAACCTGCAAAAAGTCTCCTCCATCTCCTTTCTCATTGACTCTTCTATGCGCAGGTTCCAGCCTTTGTTGTCATGTGTGCTTTTCGGCTTTCCCGTCAGTTTGCTTACCGTGCCGGGCTGGATCCGGCCTGTGCCATTTTTGAAACCTCTCACCTTCCATGCTGTCATGCTGACCTCTCCTATCATGAGAAGCTTTCTCCTGCTGCGGCTCAAAACCATGTTGCTTCTTGAACCCAAATCTAGTTTTAGGTTTAGAGGGAGGCATCTCATGTCCCTCCAGACCTAACCTCTTTTCTGGTTCGGTCTGAATCTGCAGAACCCTGTTATCACTGTCGGCTCCTTTGTTGGGCCGGACACGTGTTTCCCATGCAACCTGCGCGTATTTCCTGATTTCCTGCATGGTAAGTCTCTATGTTCTACAATGCATGGTAACCTCATAACGCACGCTTTCATGAAGGTTGTGGAGGAACAAGGATTTGAAAGTGTGGTCTTCCTCCAAGCCGGGAGCATTTCGTCCCTGAAAGTAAGCAGCCCGTAAACGGCGCTAATACTCCTTGGGCGCTTCAGTTCTCTTTTGCTGAATTGCAAAAGCTCCAAGAGTCGCAGAAGCTGGGTCTGTGAACACAGAATATTCTTCTCTTAAAGCCTGACAAAGAGCTGAATAACGGTCACGTGTCGCTGGAGGGAGGCTTTCTATGAACACATGGACACTTCTGGACGTGGTTTTCCAGATAAGTCTCAACTTTTCTCGAGCCGAGGGATTATATAAGTCTAGCAGACAGCACTCTACCTCTCTGAGATAGTCATCAATGGTGGATTCTGTATTGCTAGGATCAAAGCGCTCTATATCTCGGGCCAGGGACTCAAGCTGACGCATCCGCAGTCCCTGTTCAGGGATCGGGGCCGGTCCATCTGAGTCCTCTCCTGACGACTCCTGCCTGCGGTAACCACGATAGGAGGGGGGTTCTAGTTCTGACCACCTACCTGGCATCGGCGGCCGTTCGTGGGACGCCGGGGGACCCTCCCTGTCATGAACTCTTGTCCGTGGACGCAGTTCAGAGGAGTGGGGTTTACCTGTGTCCCAGGAACGGTGCTCCCGTCGCCCTGGTGGGGGGAAAAGATCATAGCAGACAGTGTCAGGGGTCAGGTGGGAAGCAGGTGTTTTCCCATGATTTACATCATGTGGATCAGTCCTGATTGCCACCGTAAGTTGTTTAAGCATTTCTTTCTGTATCACACTGCTATATCTGTCCTGACCTTCGCTTACCCCTCGCTCAGAAGGTGTCTGAGGGCCCAGTTCATCCAATGTCCTCCAGGTGTGATCCCCATATTTTCCCTTGGGGTTCTCACCCTCAGATCCTTCTGGCTGCAAGCTAATGAGATCCTCCTCTCGCTCCTCTGTGAGATGACAGCTGCCCTGAACACTTCTCTGTTCTAGCTCCCTAACTCTTTCCTCAGCTGCGATCCGCATCTCAACCTCTCTGTTACGCAGATCGGTCTCTAGCGTTAACCTTCGGTGGTATAACGCAGATAATTCACCCAAAACATCTGCTACCAATCTATCCTTTGGCTTGCAATTCAAGAATTGCTCCTCCACCAATTCTTGAATTTTTTTCTCACAGTCCTCTATGTTAAACTGATTCAAGCGGTCTTGGTCCTCCGGTGTCATTTTAAGCAGTGAGCTAATGACACCCTGAGCCTCCATTCCAATGGAGGATTCTGGACCTTCAGCTCCTTTGACTGAAGAACCTTTACTATCCATTCTTTGTCAGCTATGGATAGCAACACAACAACTGTAGCTTGGCACTACACAACAACAACAATCAAATAACAACACTGTAGTTTAGCTCAGCGCTAAACAACAGACAACAAATAACAACGTTGTTTTCTAGCTTAGCACTAAGCAACAACGCATACACTTTAGTTTAGCTCCGCGCTAAACAACAACTGCTAACAACAACTGTTAAGTGGCTTCACTTTAACTGTCAACAGCAACTCGCACTATGACTGACACTTTACTGCAGGAAGTGTGGTCAAATACGTGCGTTTAATTAGGCTGTGCAGGGGAAAATCAACCCTGCGATTACAACTCCTATGTTTAGGAATGGTTAATATGCTTGTTAAACTTTGAGAATATTAACTGTGAGTGACATGGACCACTAACCTTTCGGCCAGTAATTAAGTGATAAAGCTGTGGCTTTGTTTGTGATGTAAGTTATTTAAGAACAGGTGCTCTACACATGTGTGGAAAATAGCAAAGTGTTTGGAACTTCAGAGGTGGCAAAGAATGACAGTTAAAACCGCTAAATTGCAACCTTAGTTTCAAAATCACAGCTCAGTTTGACCACTTATGATGAGCAGAAGGGGGAAGAGGGAGGAAAAGAAACGAAAAAAAATTACTAAAATAAAAAAAAATTAAATTCAAAAGAAATAAAATACGATATGATAATAAGTTGAAATGAAAAAAATTTAAATTAAAAGTATCAAAAGGGCGTAACCATAAGGCGAGTTTGAAGAAACTGACTTTCAAAATGGTCCCTCCGGGACACTGAGTGATCTAAGCCGTCTTTAAAGGAGAAGTCCGGTCAAAATCAGAATTCAAACTGCTGAAAGTACTTTAAATATAAAACTACTACATACTGTGCAAAAAATTATACGTTTTTTTAATTAAGAATAATTCTCATTTAATCATGTTTATGTGGAGGAATCCATCTTGGTCAAGAATAGTACTGTCACCTCCCATTTTTTGACGTCACTCGGCGGACCCGCTGTTGAGCAAGTTTCAACGCTCTGTTTGTCACGGTGCACTATTTTCCAAGATGGCGACGACTGGTGCTCTGTACGAAGCAGAGAGTGATGAAGTACTTAGTGACAGTGATGAGAGTTCCGTGGAGTCATCATCATCTGATAGCAATATGGATGTTTTAGAAGAGTTTCTTGACAGAAACCGGACTTTTGACGGAATCCAGCGTACCTATTTCGATTGCAAACTCAGTCGGGTCCTACAGTGTATATATACACGCGTGTGTGTGTGTGTGTGTGCACGCGCACACACACACACACACAGCGGAGGAGAGATCGCGCTGAAGTGACTTAGGTTATATATTTGCCCCCTAGTAAATAGGGCAGGTGGTCATTATTGTATAAATAATAAAATATAAAAGCATTCCAGCACATGCTGGGCAGAGCACGGCTTTGCCGGCGCTGCAGCGGAGCGCACACACACACACACACACACACACACAGCGGAGGAGAGATCGCGCTGAAGTGACTTAAGTTATATATTTGCCCCCTAGCAAATAGGGCAGGTGGTCATTATTGTATAAGTATTAAAATATAAAAGCATTCCAGCACATGCTGGGGCTGAGGGATACCATGTGGTATCCCTCTGCCCCTCTGGTCGGTAACCATCCCCGTAACTTCTAAATTAGAAATTTAAAATTTAAAAATAACTTACCGAAAATCCTCGCCCTCATGTCATGTTCAAAACATTCTTCTTCGAAATGGTTGCTGCATATGACGTGTTTTCTCTCTGGCCAGAAGTTAGATGGCAAATCCGCTCTCTTCAAGTTGGCAATCCAGCGCAGAGCCCGGGGGCTCATGAACCGGGAAGTTGAAATAAGCTATTTTTTTTCCACTTTTACCAGTTGTGTTGGAACATCCGATGGCCATGCACGTGGGCATTGTTGCTTCAGCAATAGCTCTTGGGAATGTCAGTGGTGAAGTCCTCTGGAAATCCGAAATAATTATTGATGATCGCAGCAGTGTAGAACGGCTCCTATTGACTTTGCATGGAAAGCGGAGAGAAATGCTGTCGCCGCTTCCGCTTTTCTACGTCGCAGGATGTGATGTCAAACGCCCCTTACTGCCCAAATATGGGCAGTAATGTCAGCCCCCATACACAGTGATTCAGACGACAATTTATGTTTTTATTTTCTTATTGATTAAAGATAAGTTCATTAAATAACCAAACGTATTAGTTTTAGTTATAGCTAATGATACCCTGATTTTTCCTTGTTGACCGGATTCCCCTTTAAAAACCGTGACTGCAACTACCTATCCTGGCCACCAGATGGAGGTAGGGTGCCCTTCACTTCGGGTAGACTGAGCTGTAATTACACACAATGTCCAGCAGATGGGGAATCGTGTCCCTCTTTAGAACAATTATGATGCAATTACACACAACGTCCACTAGATGGAGGCAAGGTCTCTCTTTTCAAAGCAGAACACGACACAGACAATGATTGATCAGTAGCAGACGCTGGATTGTGCTGCCTATTTCAAAATAGCTGACTTCCAGTCCAGAAAATCAAAATTCAAACCTTAGGTTAACAACCTCAAACCACCACAAACACGTATATATTTAGTAGGAATACTTCCTTAATCAATTATGACTGAATAGCCCTTTTGGCAAGGTGAGCAGTCAAAATGCTGGAATGTAGATTGTGTTCATTAAATTCATAAGTTGCTGGTTATTCAATTTAGTCTAAAGGAACGCCAATAAGTAGACTCCGCCCACCCAGGCAAAAGCCAATTAATGTTATGCCAGAAGCAGTTTGAATATGCTTATTATTATAATTAATTATAATTTGGTATTATAATTTAAATAATAAATCATTCAACTCAAAATTCCGCTATAACAAAATATAGTTCAAATGGTGCTGATGTTAGCTATTAGCTTGTAAGTATTTATACCACTAATGCATTAGTTAATTTGCTGTTATGAACTCATTTATGCTGGAATAAATGATCTGGTCGGACTTCTAACCGACGAGGTTTATCCGGCAGCTGTGAGAACCCCAATGTAACTGTAATTAGAGTTTAAATCCTTATTCCTTATCACCATCCAATGATATTGTCTCTGTATTAATGTCAGATTTTAACTCCAAAGGAGGTTAGCTCTGATTTCTGAATAACCATGTAACTGTGAATTGGATTGAACACAAAACAATCTCTATTCCGCAGTTGTTGGTTTTATTGAACCAAAAGCAATTCCCTGTTACAGTAATTCTCTGATTCAACAACTTTGGAATTCTTACTCACTACTAAAACTAAACATGCAAAACATATATGTGGAAATAAAAGAACAAAACAAAAATAAACAATGGATTAAAATGAGCGGTTAGCAAATCTTAACTCAACTCACAGTTGTTTAACACCGCCCTCAAAACACCGGCATTTGACGTATCAGCATTGACAGACAGAACAGCTTCGGGAATCTCTTGTGCTTTGATGTCTTACAAAAGCTAGTTCAGCTAAGCTCCCTATAGTTCAGACGTACGTCACCCTCCCAAGATGGCTGCTACGATGACGTATGGTCTACCAATTTACGTGATGCGTGAGGGGAGGTCCTAATGACGTAACCACGCTTATGCTGATAGGAGCTTCGAGAGGGCGCGGCTAACTGGGAGTTTAAGCAAAGACCGCGAGCTGGGCTCGGACAACTAGATTAAATTGGCTGATAAGGGGAAGCGAAAAGAGAGGGGGGAAAAGCATGGAAGAAGATGGAAAATAACTGAAACAGTGACCCACGGCGGGGTTATTGATAAACCACAATCAACACAGCAAAATCAATTGTAAAATGCATGCACATACAAAGAAAATATTCAGCAAAATAAACAACTCCTTGAAATAAAAAGCATTAACCTACACCTACAAGATCCTACTTCTGCCCAGGCACTTCTAAACACCCTGTTGGTGAGACAGAAATAAAAAGGGGAGAACCCGTTACTTTGAGGTGCCTCGGGGCTGGTCCGGAGCGCTCTGAGTAAGGTGGCTTCCTGGTGGCGTCTTCACGAACGCAGTTGTCCGCAGGCTGCAGCGGGACGGGGAAGAAGCTCCTTCGTTTCTTCCTCCGGGTTCACAGTCGCTTTGCTCGGCCCAGCAAAAGCGTAGTCCTCTTTCGATCACTGGGAGATAAGGCGGCTTCCAGTATTTGATCAGAGGGAATTAAAAGTACCTTTTAGAGTCGACCTCCTGTGTCTGCACAGGGAATAGTTTTGCTTCGAAAAATCTCGGTCCAGCGAGAAACTCGAGCACGTGGCGTGGGGGATACCCCAACGAAGTGAAACAGCTGTGTGTCTTCTCGGATTGGCAGCGCGCCAGTGAAGAAGGCAGATTTCGGTCCTTGGCCGCAATAAATACCTTTCCCCCTAGTAACGTTTTCTCTCTGTCCGTCGTTAGGGGCGGCGGCCATTTTGGGCCGAGTTGCATGATGGGAGTTGGTGGCCATTTTGACCACCTTGCATCATGGGAAATGCAGTCCGTCATGTCCCGAATTAATGCAGTCGTCACGTCTGAACTGGCACAACAATCCCCAAGATAACAGGATCCGGGCCATCCAAAGACATAACTGCCCCGGTAAATGTCTCTGAGCTCCGGAGCTTCTTAGGGGTCTGCAACCACTCGCGGCAGTTTATTGAGGACTATGCAGACATGGATAGGCCGCTCACTGAACTTCTACGTAAGGACATACCGTTCAACTGGGAGGAGTCTCAAGAACATGCAATCCAGCTTGAAACTCGTTTCTGCTTCCTGCCTGGCATACGCAGACAAAGGCAAGGAGTTTTATCTGGAAGCCAGCTTCTTCTCTCAGTGCCTGAGCGCCACGTTAAAACAGCTATACGACCAAGACATGCGGGTAGTAGCATACGTGAGTAGATCTTTGAGCAATGTTCTTAACCTTTGGTCATGTTCTCAGACTGCGAGAAAGCCCTTTAACAACAGTTTGGGCAGTTGAACATTTATGCAGCTACATCGGACGTCAGAAGGTGGTCATTGAGACATGTCATTATCCAGTTACCTTCCCGAACAGCGATAGTTTAAGATAAAGCAGAGTGTCCAACAGTTATTTGGGCTCTTCCGAGCAGGTCAAAATGGGATGAGGAATGCCAGAAATAAGGAGGTGAAGCACTATTCCTAGTGTGTGACCGTCTTACCACTCCCGTACTCTGGGATCAGACAAGGAAGGAAACGATCAAGCCGACCGTCTGGCCAGACTGGGAGCCAAAAGCGGAACCCAATGGGAATTCCGAGAAAAATAGAGCTCCCCTCCAGATTTCCAGACCGTCTGCGCCATCACCAGGTGACAGACTAGTGAAAGGCGTGAGAATCCCCAAAACACCAGGGAAACCCTCTGCCTTGGATGCAAACCAGTTGACAAGGACCTGTGCACGATGCTGGACCAGGACCCAGCCCTCCACATCCTCCGAGATCTGGTGGCTAACGGTCCATCAACCGGAGTGATCCCACCACCAGAAGGAGAAGCCAAGGAACTGAAGGTGTTCCACTGCTTACCCCACCTGAAGCTGGAAAAAGACTTATTAGTTTACTCCCAAAATTGGAGTGTAACAAATACCTCTTGACAATAACATCCAGCTTCAAGAAATGGGTCGAATGTTTGCCGGTACCGAATGACACCGCTGTCACCATGGAAGTCCATCCATCCATCCATCCATTTTCTGACCCGCTTAATCCCTCATGGGGTCGCGGGGGTTGCTGGTGCCTATCTCCAGCGTTCACCGGGCGAGAGGCGGGGTGCACCCTGGACAGTTCGCCAGTCTGTCGCAGGGCAACACAGAGACAAACAGGACAAACAACCATTACCATGGAAGTCATCCTGCTAAATTAAGTTTTCAGCCGGTGGGACCTTTCTCTGTACATCGACTCTGACAGAGGAACGCATTTCACATTGAACGTTATGACAGCGCTCTTTGACATGTTGGGTGTAGAAGTTAAATTCCACATTCCCTATATCTGGACAGGTAAGAGCGAATGAACCGCACAATGGTCGGCATGTTAAAAAAATATGTCGACAGCCATGGCAGGGACTGGGGCATAAAGCTTCCCCTGTTTCTAATGGCCATTTGCTCTACCCCACAATGCGGTACAGGGGTGACCCCCTTTGAGATGATGACAGGGAGACAAATTACCCTTCCCTGAATCTCATTTGAAAGCCAGAAGATGTCAGTGTGACAACCACTTCTGAATGACTTTCGTGTGGACTCAAAAGAACCTAGAAGCCAGCATAGAGGGGGCCAAAGCGTACTACGATCAGAAAACATCCCATAGGGACTACGAGATAGGATACAAGGTTTTCTATTTCTGATATGCCCAGCCATCCGATCGGTCCAGGACATTTCTTCCAAGCTGGGCAGGTCCCTTTGAAAACGTTGAAAGAATTTCTGCAGTAGCTTACTGGATAAGAATCTACCTCAAATCCCAGACAGAGTCCAGAGCACAAATGGGTTCATGCTAACCAGATCAAACTGTACACTAAACTCTCCTCACTGGAAACCTAAATTCACACTCGAGGAGGAGAATAATGCATAGCATCAAATAGGATAAGTGCATGTTCAACCAGGACCGTTAAGATGCTCTAATAAATAACCCTCAGGGTAAAGTGGTTACTGTAAATTTACACTCCACGCTCATCAATAACACCTTGCATGCTTGGGAGACACTCACACAAGTGGTTAAGAATGATATGATGTACACTCAGGTTATAAAAAGACTTAATGCAGGATCTTACTCGAGAGGTTAGCACATCTGTAAATAGCCTCGCGGAAGGGCAGATCCTCCATACCTAGTACCCGTAGATTTGGTCGAAATGGTCCTCAAAATCTGCAGCTAATGACACCTGTAGCCACCACAAACACACCTGGCTTATAGCCTAGGTAGTGCAGTTCCAATATTTGTGAACCAAAACTCTGAAAGCAGGTGGAGAAAGACGAGACTCCAGGTTCACTATGACATCTATAAAGAGAGACTTTACAGATATAACTTACAACTGAAAAATGCAAGGGAATCTTTCTTCTCTGAGATCATCAACAAAAACATTAATAATGCTCGTGTCTTATTTACCACGGTCGGCAGGTTAACAAATCCCCTTGTGTCTGTGGCTTCTGAACTTCAGTCCACCAGGGCCTGCAATGAATTTGCTAACTTCTTTACTGAGAAAATCCTAAAGATTAGAGGATCAGTTTGTACATCCATATAAACTCCAGAACCAAAGCTGTATCCAACTGGAATTTATCTTGACAAAATGTCCCAATCCAGCCAAACAAACTACAAAAGCTTAGAGGAGATCATTCAGCAGTTAAGTCCCTCCTCCTGTTGCCTTGATGTTCTACCCACAGTTTTCTTCAAGAAAGTTTTACCTGTCATAGCGTCTGATTTGACTCAAATGTTGTGCAATTATACACTGTTTAAAGTTATTTAATGTTTATTAAATAACCCTCTGTCTGTTAAGTATTGTCTGGTGATGATCAGCTCTTAAGCTGATATCAGGACAATAGTTGAAAGGGATGAATTCGAGCACTAGCGATCTTTTAACAGCAAAACCTGCACACACACAGAATAAAGGAGTGACAACTTCCTTTCAAGTTGAAGAATTTAATAACAGAAATAAAATGAGCATCCAGAGGACATCACTATGTAATGCTGTTTATCTGAATTAACACAATATTTTGATTAACAAATCCTCTCTACTAGGCTAGTGAAACTTAACTAAGCAAAATGAAGATAAAAAGAAGCTAAGATAAGGAACTACATGCAAAACAAACAAAAGACAAAACAAAAGTGGTTGATCATAATCAGAATAATTCAGTGAATCCTTGTTCACTACAGATCTGATTTCAAAAGCATGGAATGGAGTTAAAAACATTTGGCATGTGTTTCAATCCATTCACAATGCAAAGCCCAAGTTAAACAAAACATTATTTGATGAAATAATATTTTGTTTAAGTTAAAGTACCAAAGTTCACCTAAAAGAATGTGAATCGTGGTTACATTAGCTTAACTAATTCAGAACAACATTTGACATGTGTTTCAACCCATTCACAATGCAAAGCACAAGTTAACCAGAACATTATTTTGAGAAAATAACATTCTGGTTACAGATTTGCCCAGTAAAATCATTTAAACCCTTATGACCGAGTTTGTTAATGCGATTCTCCCTCCGGGCGTCTGGGGTCGCTGTAGCAAATCGGTGGCTAAAAGGTTACAGCATAAAGTTATCAAAATTGCCTTTACACCAACATTAATATTCGATATTAATGCGGGGATAAGGCTCATAGCACCATCGAAGGATGGCGGAGCAGAATGGTTAAGCTTTTATGCTTTAAAACTGCTCCTTTTGAAATGTCCGAAACCGGATGTTAGCAAGATGATAGCATTTTGGCTAGCGGACATTCGGCGCTAACAAATAACAGCTTTAGCTTTATTTTTAGTCATAATGAGTGGGCTGGATAACGTAAACATTAATGTCCCATCAATGTATGAAACCCTTGTGGAGGTAACCTTGTTATAACCAAAGAAAAACGCACTCAAATGATGTTAGCAATACCATGAAACGAAGGCTAGCGTGAGCTACATCCCTTAGCCCTTTGTTCTAAAGCAACCGTGTGTCCAAACGAGTTACCAAACATTCCAAATGAACAATTTAACTTCACTCTCAGCTCCCTATGCCCAAACCTGTCTTTTAACCGTGTGAGTTTTGTCCAGTTTGGCCATTCCAAGGAAGGAGCGTTGAAAGCAGGAACGTTGTTGGTTTGTCCAACAGCGGGCAAGGCGCTTAGCTCTGCAGCACCATGTGGTCGGGGTCGGAGGCCTGGTCCCTGCCACGTTCTCTGACCCGGTTGCAGTCACAATTTGAGCAGGGATTTTCCTCAGCATACAGCTTTCAGCTCCATCTGGGGTTCGCTTTGTGGTAAAGGCTGAGGAGAAATACACAGAGCTGTATTGGCAGGCAGGATCTTTCCTCCTGCTACCGGTGATGAGGTTAAGACAGCAAACCTAGCTCTGTATTATCCCGGACATGTTCCCCGGGCGACGAGAGTCCCCAGGTGCTGGATGTGCGTCGGTCAGTGTGTTCTTTCAGGCCCGTGCAGGGCCCATGGCCTAAAGTGGTTTCCTGGTCTGCTCCAGGACGAGGTGGTCTCAGAGAGAGGCTCTGAGAAGGCCTGAAGAGGATCTAAAGAGATGAGTCTCAGAAGTGTGCTGTGACTTTATCTGTGGGGAGTGGTCACAGCTGGCCTCCTGCTGAGAGAAGGGCAGTCCCAGCTGACTCCCTCTCCTTTGCGGCTGTGTCTCTTTATGTTTGCAGCAGGATAGAATTCTTTTTGTCACCTCTTCCCTACTGTTCAGAATCCAATCTGAGATCAATTATTCATCATGGCGTTATTATGGCATAACACAAATAATAAACACCTCCCTTCTGTCAGGTGTTTTCCCCCAGTCCCTAAAAACAGCAATTATCAAACCACTGCTAAAAAGGAACAATTTGGACAAACTACTTCTCCAGAACTACAGGCCCATCTCAAACCTCCCCCTTATCAGTAAGATTATTGAAAAAGCTGTGTTTCAGCATTTAAACACCTTCTTAACAATGACCAGCCGCTTTGACGTTTTCCAGTCAGGCTTCCGGGCTCACCACAGTACAGAGACCACCCTTATCAAGGTGTTTAATGGCATCCATATAAATACAGACTGTGGAAGAACCACATTGCTGGTACTATTGGACCTCAGTGCAGCATTCGATACTGTTGATTCCATCCTGTTAGAACGACTGGAAAACTGGGTCGGCCTTTCTGGTACAGCTCTCAACTGGTTTAAATCCTACGTAAAGGACAGGGACTTTTTTGTGTCAGTAGGTAACTTTACATCAGAAAAAAATCACATGTGGGGTTCCCCAAGGGTCCATCCTGGGTCCCCTCCTATTCAATATCTACATGCTCCCTCTAGCTCAGATCATAAAAAACATCAGCTACCATAACTATGCAGATGACACACAGCTCTACATCACCATGTCACTGGGTGACTATGAACCAGTTCAAGCACTGAGTAAATGCTTGGAAGAAATCAAAGCATGGATGTGCCAAAATTTTCTTCAATTGAATAAAAACAAAACGGAAGTAATAATTTTTGGACCAATAGAGGAGAGATCAAAAGTAAGCACACAGATTCAGTCGCTTCAACTAGAAACAACTGATCAGGATGGAAATCTCGGTGTGGTGATGGACTCAGACCTGGACCTCCAAAAGCACCTAAAGATAATTACAAGGTTGGCCTTCTATCACCTGAAGAACATGCATTTATTTTAGTCTAATTGATTACTGCAACACTGTTTTCACAGGTCTGCCTAAAAAGTGGATCAGACAGCTGCAGCTGATCCAGAACGCTGCTACTCTCGTCCTCACTAAGACTAAGAAAGTAGAGCACATCCCCCCAGTTCTAAAGTCCTTACACTGGTTCCCTGTATCTCAGAGAATAGACTTTAAAATACTTCTGTTAGTCTATAAATCCCTGATGGCTTAGCAACTAAATACATCACGGACTTGATATCAGTGTATCAACCCTCCAGACCACTCAGGTCGTCTGGCTCCAGCCTACTCCGCATACCTAGAACCAGAACTAAACACGGAGAAGCAGCATTTAGTTCCTATGCTCCACTTATCTGGAACAAACGAAAAGCTATGCCGTTCGTCTGCACTGTGTGCAGAGAACACTATTGTTTTTCTTCTGTTTTTAAATTATTTATTATTAGGGTTCCAAGCCCGCAGCGCTGTGTGCAGAGAACCCTATTGTTTTTCGTGTGTTTCTTCATTATTCTCGCAATATTCTTCTCCGCTAAAACGCGTTGTGCGGCCCATGCGGATCTGTAATGAACCTATTGAATCAGGTATCTAAGTACAGAACGTGCACCGCTACTCAAACCCAGAAATTCAGACCCCTCAACAACTAGGGGGCGCTATAACAAAGGACAATGGGTTTCGGCCTGTAACCACCAAACTACTGGTCCCACACTCAAAAACTTCATATCACTTTGTTTATTGGATGATTCTGCATCAAAAAGGGAATTGGCACATCTTTTGCTTCCCAGCTAGTTTTCACGCTACATGGCTACAAAGGTTAAACCTTTCTTGTTAAACTCCTCCTACATTTTTTGTGCAATCCACGCAAAACTCCATATAAAACCGTGTAATGGACAAATAAAAAAGTTAACGCGGCGTATTTTTTAATTTTGACTTTTTCGAAAAGTAATGCTAAAATAAGTGATTGTTAGCTGGCTCTAAATGTAATTGCTGATTATTCTAAAACCATAACAGATTTTAACATGTCCTTCATAATCCATAGTCCAAATAAGATTTTGCACATGTGACCCGCGTTTGAGGATCGTCTATCACTAGGGGGCGCTGTGATGTCAAGAAATCTACTACGCAAGAATGGCTGATTGGATTTTTACAAAACCTTCTTCATCCCCTTCCAGTCATAGCCCTGAACTAAAGTATTAAATATGGTAATGATTGAAACAAGTGGGCGGGGCCTATTTCCAAAAGTGTGAAAAAACCTTGAAAACTTCAAAAAATTTCCAAAAATCAATTCTGTGGTGTAATGATCTCAGATTTTCAGGATGTATTCCTTGAGTAAGGTGTAACAATTCTCTCACTGCATGTATTGAGGTTTTTGAAAGTCGCACACTCTGTTTTGTTAAAAGTTTGTGAAATGCAGAAATCAATGTATTTTCCACAAATATTGTTCAATGCCAATACAAATGGCCACTATTTGTAAAGCACATTCAGACTAAACGTGGACTTCAGTTTGGTTTTGACCTATTCACAAGACATTGAAGTTTACAAGGTCAATACTTCAACGGTTACAAATCTTTTTCTCTTTAAATCCTTTCTGAAATAGCACGAAAAAAATCATATGCTTAGAGAAAGCATTCTTGGACATCTGTGAATATTTTCAGAATTTTAGAGCAAACCATTCATTTTTAATGAATTTTCTTTATATAATTTGACATAAAACATTTTGTTAAGATAGACAATTTCAGAAAATTAGCTGTAGCACCACCATCTGATTGCTTTTTTTGCAACTACAACAACTCTGACCATTCATATTTTAAGTCCATCTTCAAAACACATGACTTATTACAAGCTTAGTAACAATAACTGAAGCACCCATGTACAGGGGTTGGTCAATAAAACTGAAACACCTGGTTTTAGACCACAATAATTTATTAGTATGGTGTAGGGCCTCCTTTTGCGGCCAATACAGCGTCAATTCATCTTGGGAATGACATATACAAGTACTGCACAGTGGTCAGAGGGATTTTAAACCATTCTTCTTGCAGGATAGTGGCCAGGTCACGATGTGATGCTGGTGGAGGAAAATGTTTCCTGACTCGCTCCTCCAAAACACCCCAAAGTGGCTCAATAATATTTAGATCTGGTGACTGTGCAGGCCATGGGAGATGTTCAACTTCACTTTCATGTTCATCAAACCAATCTTTCACTAGCCTTGCTGTGTGTATTGGTGCATTGTCATCCTGATACACGGCACCTCCTTCAGGATACAATGCTTGAACCATTGGATGCACATGGTCCTCCAGAATGGTTCGGTAGTCCTTGGCAGTGACGCGCCCATCTAGCACAAGTATGGGGCCAAGGGAATGTCATGACATGATATGGCAGCCCAAACCATCACTGATCCACCCCCATGCTTCACTCTGAGCATGCAACAGCCTCAGTGGTACGCTTCTTTGGGGCTTCTCCACACCGTAACTTTCCCGGATGTGGGGAAAACAGTAAAGGTGGACTCATCAGAGATCAATACATGTTTCAAATTGTCCACAGCCCAAGATTTGCGCTCCTTGCACCGTTGAAACCGACGTTTGGCATTGGCACGAGTGACCAAAGGTTTGGCTATAGCAGCCCGGCCGTGGATATTGACCCTGTGGAGCTCCCGACGGACAGTTTTGGTGGAAACAGGAGAGTTGAGGTGCACGTTTAATTCTGCCGTGATTTGGGGAGCCGTGGTTTTATGTTTTTTGGATACAATCCGGGTTAGCACCCGAACATCCCTTTCAGACAGCTTCCTCTTGCGTCCACAGTTAATCCTGTTGGAAGTGGTTCGTCCTTCTTGGTGGTATGCTGACATTACCCTGGATACCGTGGCTCTTGATACGTCACAAAGACTTGCTGTCTTGGTCGCAGATGCGCCAGCAAGACGTGCACCAACAATTTGTCCTCTTTTGAACTCTGTTATGTCACCCATAATGTTGTGTGCATTGCAATGTTTTGAGCAAAACTGTGCTCTTACCCTGCTAATTGGACCTTCACACTCTGCTCTTATTGGTTTAATGTGCAATTAATGAAGATTGGCCACAAGGCGGGTCCAATTTAGCCATGAAACCTCCCACACTAAAATGAGAGGTGTTTCAGTTTCATTGTCCAACCCCTGTACCTATCAATTTTATTTTTATTGTTTTACTGATTGATTTATATTGCGGATTCAATGTTATAACAATAAATTTATATAAATGTATAATTCCAACTGTTGCTAAAAATTTAACAACAGTCCACATCTCTTAACTCTTAAGTCATTGTTACCAAATGTCTACATTAATAATGGCAGAAGTTTAAGTTCTGGCACACCTGTATCTACTCTAAACAGGGACGTGCAGAGGGGACTTGAGCACCTGCCCCTTTGCCCCTTGATGCCCAAACTGCCCTTTAGTCAGCGTTTTTTTTGTTTTTTTGTTTTTTTTATGTGTGCGGATTTGTTGGTGTGTGTGTGTGTGCATGTCCAAAAAAATTATAATTTAGATCTACCGTGCCACGGTAACCGTGGCCAGTTACATGATCCACATAACCTGCCCTCCCTCTGCCCTACTTTTCCTCTCGCAGCTCGCGCTGCCTCCCTCTGCCCGGTCTGTCCTGCCCCTTTATATCTGCAGCACACGTGACTGTGCTCTGTGCTGTTTAACTCCACTGTCATTGGTTATAGACCAATTCACGCGTGACGTCACGAGCTACATCCGCGCTACATCCGGGTCCCGCTGGTAGGCAAAAACAGTACTGTTCTCGTCTACTACCATGACAAAACGGGTGAATTAGAGCGTACTTTTAGTTTATTTTTGGAATCTAAACAATGCCTACGACTTCTTGTGCTCCCGGTTGCACACAGAGGCATTCGAAGTCCTCAGATGTACGTTTCTTTCGTTTACCGAAGGACGAAGAAAGACGAAAGAAATGGATATTTTCAATGAAAAGGATACAGGCAGACAATCCCAGTCGACTGTGGGAGCCATCATACCACGACAGAATATGCAGTCTACACTTCATCTCCGGTAAATACAACTTAATTTTGCACTAGTCATTGTTCTACTTATATAATTATTTAAATCAAAAATTAGGATATATACTTAAGTTAAGACGTAAACGTTCGTTTCGTAATAATATACGTACATGTACAATGTATGCAAACCCTCTGGCATGAGTCTGTGAAAAGGATTAATAAGACAAAAACACCAAAATAATCCTTTGTGAACAATGGTTTTTTTTAACCTACCGGTGGCGGTTAGGTTTGGTGAGGCGCTATCTGTGTCTGCTTTAAATTCCGCCTTCCCTCTTTCTGAATGGCTGTTTTCTAGTGCGTGCGTGTGCATGCTTGCTTGGAGCGCGAGAGATTTAAGTTTTGATTCATACTGGGATATAGCGGTTACCAAAATTAATACTAGGCTACGAAACTAGTCCCAGTTAAGAAACTAAATGTTATCAGCACTAAAATAGGTGAAAGCTGCTGAGTGCAGTTCTGTAAAGAAGCAGGAGAGGATTTGATTTGTGGAACTTGAGAAATGTAAGTAACCAATGTTAGCATCTCAAAATAGCATCTAATTCTGAAGTATAATGCATT
The DNA here is from genome assembly GCA_037039145.1 of Fundulus diaphanus. Lineage (NCBI taxonomy): Eukaryota > Metazoa > Chordata > Actinopteri > Cyprinodontiformes > Fundulidae > Fundulus > Fundulus diaphanus. Next base: position 56,831,551 of record CM073133.1, on the reverse strand, counting down.
TATCAACAAAAACCTAATCTCTTTTATAAAACGAAATATTCTGTGCCAGGCAGGAGTTCTGAAGACTGCTGGAAAGATGGAAAAGCAAAGACTGTAGGCTATTAAAAATTCAGATTCTTAGCCACAGCTGCCTGATAAAGAAAAGGTGAGGGTTTCCCTTTTACCAATATTTCGTTGTCATTATTGCTTAATTTTTCTTTTTCACCCTTTGATGCAGTTCAGGTATAAATAGCAGGTGTTATTTCTTTTACATAATATACAGCACAACAACACTAGATGCTGCCTAAACAACTGCTATATTTTGTTTAGACTTTTGCTTTTTTATAATAGCGTAATTAGGATTCCACAAAATTATAGTGCTATTTATTTTACTATTTCTACTTCTAGAATTAGAATTACGACAAATACAACCGAGGAACACCATTTACATTGTTTTTATTGTACAAAGGTTTTCACACTGTCCATTAGTGCAAATCAGGGGCAGAGTTAAACATTCTCATCATCAGGGACTTAGCCCATAAAATATTACATCATTACGAGGGTAATTTGGTACACCAAAAAAGTAAAAATAATTTACAGGGTTTCCGCGGGGCATTAAAAGTCATTAAAAGTCATTAAATGAAATTTTTTAAAATTAAGGCCTTAATTGGCATTAAAAGTCATTAAATGTGATTATCTGTGGCATTAAAAATGGCTTATTTTTTTCTAAAAGAAATACAGTCATAAAAACAGTTTCGTCAGATATATTATATCAGATAACTGATTCCACGTTGTGTGTGGAACTGCTTCCAGTTGATCGTAAAGCCGTATGTTTTTACAATGTTCGGAAAAGGGACTCGAGGCGGAGAAAGAGCTAGAGAATGGGGAAAATGCTAATTTCAACAAAAGCGGATGGAAAACGAGGAATTCGGGACATGGCTGCAGCCTGTCGACGGTAAAGATGACGAAGAATTTTGCCGTGTTTGTAAAAAAAAAATAAGCTTTGCACAATGGGTGTCAATGCTTTACGGTCTCACATGAAGTCGGACAGTGTAGTCCAGGTATATGCCGTATACCCACTTATTTTTCAGTCAGCATTGCCTATATCAACTTCTGGAGCGATATTTGTGTATTTTGTTTGAGCGCGCAGTGAGACAGGTATTCAGCGTTTAAACATCATGCGCCTGCTCAACTCTGATAAACTCTTCTCAACCCACTTTGCTCCCCTCGGTGCCGTGTCTGCCCGTGACCTGCTCCTTCCACGCTCAACACCAGAGTGCACGGCTCCCGGGATTCTGTCTGTGCACTCTTGACTTCAAAAACTGTCCACCTCACCAGCCAATCACAGACAGGTTTCTTTCCATCCAATCAGAGTAGGGCTTGCAAATACTGCATTCAGATGGATTAAATGAAAATGCTGCAGCTTTTGGCAGAAATTATTAAACATAACGGTGGGATTGAAGAAAAAACAACAACCAATAAACAGTTTAATATTTTAGCCTAAAATATTTAGTTTAAAGGTATACTATGCAACCGGGGTTGATTTTCCAGCGAGGCTCCCCCCAGAGGGCGAAAGTAAAAGTGCACTGTCGTAAATATGCTCAGCTGTTCTACTGGTTTCTCCGTCAAGCCAGGCGCGGTTGTTTTGAGCTTAGCAGACAGGCGAACGCATCGAATACAAAAGTCGAAAAAAATGGCAGTACAAACAATGACTAACACAGTGAAAGTATGAACATGAACAGAGAGAGAGAGAGAAACCATTCCAATGCAGTGTTTCCCCTAGGAATTTGCTTACCGGACGACCGGCGGAGCGGGGTGGGGAGGGGGGGAGAGAGACAAGCTTTACACCAATCACCGGCAGAGCGGGGGAGGAGACAAGCTTTGTGCGACCGGCGGAGCGGGGGGGGGGGGGGGTTTGGGGGGACAAGCTTTGCGCGCATATCGAGTTAGTTTTTTTTTTTTGGAATGTTGGGAGGCGGTAGCATGAGGGAAACCCTACAATGTTACTTACAATCGCATCAGCAGAAACGCGAGGTCCGCGTCAGCCTTGCAGCCTTCTCTTTCTTTTAGCTCTCGCCATTCGGGAAAAAGCTTGCCCGATGTTCACCCGTGTACGACTCCACTTTCTGTCCACAGCCCTTTTCCTCTTTCTTGCCTGCTCCGACATGGGCTTTCGCTGTTTTATCGCCGGTTCCGCCATGATAACTGCACAGATATCGCCACTGCGCTAGCACCGAGCAAGCCTTTCACTGGGGGCGTGTAGCAGTTCTCGTCGTAAAGCAAGACCGACTCTCGCGATCGTGCACGAGATTCTGAGTCTGTGGGTGGGGGCCGAGGGCTCCTGCAATTGCAAGTGCGGTATTTCCCCCACAGACCACCAGGGCGGCCAAGAAAACCTTTGTTCAACCTGAAATGACTCATTTAATCATCCAAAACGGTATGGAACACATTAATTAACTGAAAAATGTTGCATAGTATGCCTTTAAAATAATTCCTTGAGTTACTAAGTGAGGTGTGAAAAATCTTTTTGTCTCTTTTCTTTCCAGCTTCTGGGTGATGATGCAAACGTTTCTTGTGATCATAATCATCATCATTTTCATCATTATTTAAAGAGCACTTTAACACGAGGTACAACAAAATAACATCTAATAAAATGACTGGAGTAAAGAATCAACAGTTTAAAACAACAACAATAATAATAAGCTGTTTAAATCCTTAAAAACAAACAGAAGTTCTTTAAACTGAACTCTAAGATAAACAGGCAACCAGTGAAGGGAGGCCAGGATGGGGTAATTTGCTTTATTTTATGTTTTTCCATTAAAAGGTGTGCAGCAACATTTAAACCAGTTGCAGACATTTGAGTGAGGACTGACCGATTCAGAGATAAAGAGAATTCAGCCATGATGAAATGAAGGCTTAGAGTAGTGTTTTCATATTTTTGCCTTGAAAGAATAGGTTTTACCTTTGCTTTGTTCCTTAAATGATAAAAATGACTTAACTGAGGTCCCTTTTTGACTGTAAAGTTTAAAATCACCGTCCATTTTAAAATCGAGGGGCTAAACATTCATTGTCAGGGTGTCTAAATCAACAGGATCAACAGGTCTTTGAGTGTTTCAACTGGTATATTTGACAATTCCTCATTTGCAAAGACAAAGAGATTTGAGTTTTGATGTTCTCCTCGTTATTAACTTTATCTCTTTCTATAGATTCTCTTTCTCATTCAATTTAGGACTTTCCATATGCCTTATCATCTACGTCTATATTGAAAAACCTACAGTAAAGTAATGAAATGTTGATTCTGGATGTAGTGTAGGAATTCCTTCAATATAAACCAAAGAAAATTTTACATTACCTGCCAGAAGCTGGATAAAATCTTTAAAAAAGAGACAACAGTATTTTCACACCTCACGTAGTAGCTCAATGAAATATTTTAATCTAAATGTTTTAGGCTAAATATTTTAGGCTAAAATGAGTAAACCCTAGTGATGAATTTTTGGGTAAACTAAATAGAGTAGTGTTACATGTCATTGTTACTAAAACAGCATTTTTCTGAGCTGCGTCTAAAAGGGCAAACATTGAGAGTATACCCACTTCTCCAGGGACCACTACACCACTGCGGACAGCTACAGATCAGCTGCAAGGGGCAGACAACAGCTAACAATGTCAAGTTACTTTTCTGTAACCAACGCAGTCACCTTCGCATTAGCTACCGCAAACAGCACAGCAGCAGCTGGAGCAAGCTCTACTGCCACTAACGTAGGGCAACATTTGGATGTTGCCTTACGTTAGTTGCCCTAACGCTATATATATATATATATATATATATATATATATATATATATATATATATATATATATATAATTCAATTCAATTCAATTCAATTCAATTTTATTTATATAGCGCCAAATCATGAAACATGTCATCTCAAGGCACTTTACAAAATCAAGTTCAATCATATTATACAGATTGGGTCAGATTATACAGATTGGTCAAAATGTCCTATATAAGGAAACCAGTTGATTGCATCAAAGTCCCGACAAGCAGCATTCACTCCAATGGTCTCTGCACGGCCCTGATTCTAAAGACTGGTACAACACATATAAATAGCTTGAATTGAGCCTGGTAACCAGAGTTGTAGATTATGGATCTTTGCTGGGAAGTTATTTTTGTAAAAGTAATAATTATTTTTGTTTCAGACTAAGTAAAGGTATAACTGTTTCTTACACATACAGTATAACCTTGTAATCAAAATATGACTGTTGTTCCCTGTTTTCCCTGAAATTCCTGTTACATAAATAAGGATATCGTTTCCGTTCTTGTTTCTATTTATCTTTGCTGAGAAGTTATTTTTGTAAAAGTAATAATTATTTTTGTTTCAGACTAAGTAAAGGTATAACTGTTTCTTACACATACAGTATAACCTTGTAATCAAAATATGACTGTTGTTCCCTGTTTTCCCTGAAATTTCTGTTACATAAATAAGGATATTGTTTCCGTTCTTGCTTCTATTTTTATTTGCCAGTATCTGCTTTTCCCAAGTAGCTTTCAATAAATGAAAATAATTACACCTTAATCCTAACATGATTACACAATACAACGCAATTATTGTTCAATTCAATATGTTAACTGTACTGTTATTGGTCTACGTCTATGCACATTAGACCATTAGCATTAACATTAAAAATCACACAATACACCAAAATATATCAATAGGTGATAAGCACCAGCAACCCTCGCGACCCTATGAGGGATTAAGCGGTTAAGAAAATGGATGGATGGATGGATATCAATAGGTGTTTACTTAAGTCTTTCTGATAGTTTTCTACAGGCAGCTTTATTACAAGTGTAGAATAAAATCCTGAAATTATGGCTTTTAGTTTTAGTGTGCCACCCCAAGAGTTTTAGTGGCCCCATCTGGCCGCCCCTGATTATTTTCTGCACATGTGTCTGAAAGCGCTTCAGCTGATCTAATCAATTGCTTCTAAACATGAGCTCAGTAGAGGCAGTCGTAGATTCAGAATGCCTGTCTGAAAACTTAAATCTAAACAGTATTTTTTTTCTAATAAGGAAATTATTTCTCTTAATCTGAGTGAAAAATAAACAAAGTTCCGTATGCACATTCATAAAGGATATTTGTGGGGATTGATTTTTTAACTCAATTGTCTGGTCATATATATATATATATATATATATATATATATATATATATATATATATATATATATATATATATATATATACACATACATATATATAATTCAATTAAATTTTATTTATATAGGGCCTTTAAATTACGTGTTTCATGAATTGGCACTATATAAATAAAATTTAATTGAATTGTATATATATATATATATATATATATATATATATATATATATATATATATATATATATATATATATATAACTCTCTTAAAACATAGCTCTGTGTGTGGCTGAATTTGGGTTCACCAAGAACGGTCCTTGACAGAAGACTTTTGACTTTTTAACAAAACTTTATTTACAAATGGTCAAATAATTAAACAATTTAATTAAAAACAAGCATCATTTAGTTAAAATACTTAAATAAGGAGCTTGTTATATTGTAGTTCTAATTTTTCAGACATTACATAAAATCTTATCGAAACCCCACAACTTCATAAAATCCTCCATGTTCTGTTTGGCAATGTGGAAGTGAAACTCCAGTCTAATCCTGCACCTCCACAGACCCACAGCATCAAGGTCAGGTCCCTCTTGCAGTCTGTCTCTACGGGAAGAGTAAATGGCCATCTTTGCTTCACTTAAAAGTTTAAAAGACTTTGGCTTGTTTCTTTTGTTTTGGCAAACTCCTCCAATAATGAGAGAAGTTGTAAAACTGTGCCAAAGAGACTAAAAACACTTATTGAAAGGCTGAAAAGGGTCTTTAGTCTAAGTTTACAGTTCTTTTCATATTGGCCTTACGGTAAAATCATGAAAGAATCATAAGCCTTATTTACATCATTTAGAAAAATTTCATCCCAGTTCTGTTTTCTAACGTCATCTTTAAGTGCTTCTAGGGCTTCTTTTGACCTATTTCTTATATTTTTTTCTGAAATGATTTCCATTGCATCAGACTGGTAATTTTTATAAACAATAAAAACTGATAAATGGTCACTTACATCACTTAACAAGATCTCACTCACTACTTTTCCTTCAACTGTTGGTGACATTAAGAGTGGTAAGCGGAAGGAGGGGGGCTTGCCATTCTAGTAAACAGCAGATGGTGTTACCCGGGTCACATCACCATTAAAGAACAGCTCTGTAGCCCGGATGTTGAACTGCTGGCCGTTGGACTCTGTCCATACCATCTGCCTAGAGAGATCCCACATGTCATCGCTGCTGTCCTGTACATCCCACCCTTTGCAAACCCAACATCTGCCTGCAGCATTATACACACTACCATCTCCAAACTACAGACTCAACAACCCAATGCCCTCATCATCATGTCACCATGGACATGCCGACCTTCAAACATGGTGACATGCCGACCTTCAAACAAGGGTCCTCTCCTCTCTGGTAGCTGCCCTACCAGAGAGGAGAGGACCCTGGACCTGATGTATGCTAACATTAAAGATGCATACATCTCCTCTTCTCTCCCCCCTCTGGGCATGGCAGGTCACAACCTGGTTCACCTCAAAACCTGCTATGTGCCTCTGGTGAGGAGGAAGCCTACGACCACAAGGACTGTGAGGAGGTGGTCGGAGGAGGCTTATGAGGCACTGCAGGCCTGCTTTGAAGTGACTGACTGGCCTGCACTCTGTGAGCCCCACGGGGAGTACATTGATGGGCTCACAGAGTGCATTACGGACTATATCAACTTCTGTGTGGACTGCAATGTTCCAGCTCGGACTGTCACCTGTTACGGCAACAATAAACCATGGATCACCAAGGACATAAAGGCCATCCTGAATGAGAAGAAGAAGGCGTTCAGAGATGGCAACTGTGAGGAGAGTGCAGGGTGTACTCAAACGTAAAATCAGGGAGGCTAAGGACAAATACAGGAGAAAGCTGGAGAATTAACCCCAGACAAACAACATGAGGGATGTGTGGAGTGGGATGAGATTCATCACCGGGTTCCAGAAGTCTACTGGCATGGGGTTGGAAGGTCGCGTGGACCGGGCCAATAAATTGAACCTATTTTTCAATAGGTTTGATACTGCGGCCCATCCCCCACAAGTCTCTGCTGCTCCTCCTCCTTATAGACCCCTGTCTGCTCCTCTCCACCTCAATCCACATCCACCGACTCCACCCCTCCCCCCTGCTTCACATCATGTCCTCCGCAACCGGAGGACCTCACCCCTCCGCCAACCGTTACCTCTACATTGTCCTTCACTCCTGACCTGGTGAGAAGACAGCTGACCAGACTCCACTCTGGCAAAGCTGCAGGCCCCGATGGTGTATTCCCCAGGGTGTTCAAAGCTTGTGCCCACCAGCTCTGTGGAGTACTTAGCCAAGTCTTCAGCCTGAGCCTGCACCTCCAGAGAGTCCCCTAGCGGCCCTCAGGACTGTAGACCGGTGGCACTGACGTCCCATATCATGAAGACCTTTGAGAGGCTAGTCCTGGAGCAGCTAAGGCCCATGGTCAGGCCCTTCACTGATCCACTACAGTTCGCCTACCAGCCCTGCCTGGGAGTTGAGGACAGCATCATGTTCCTGCTGAACAGAGTCTACACTCATCTGGAAAAGCTGGCGAGCACTGTGAGGATCATGTTCTTTGATTTCTCCAGTGCCTTCAACACCATGCGTCCAGCTCTACTGGGTGAGAAGATGACTGCGATGCAGATGGAGGCCCCCATCGTGTCCTGGATTGTTGATTACCTGACGGGTAGACCACAGTATGTACGCCTACAGAACTGTGTGTCTGACAGGGTGGTCAGCAACACAGGGGCCCCTCAGGGGACTGTCCTCTCCCCCTTCCTCTTCACCCATTTCACCTCAGACTATTGCACCGAGTCCTGCCACCTTCAGAAGTTTTCTGATGACTCAGCAATAGTTGGCTGCATTGAAAAGGGTGATGAGAGTGAATATAGGACTGTGGTGGGCAACTTTGTCACTTGGAGTGAGCTGAACCATCTGCAGCTCAACATGATAAAGACTAAGGAGCTAATAGTGGATCTGAGGAGGACAGAAACACCTGTGACCCCTGTTTCCATCCAGGGTGTCCCTGTAGACACTGTGGAGGAGTATAAGTACCTGGGAGTGTACTTTAATAATAAGCCGGAATGGTCTAGAAACACCGAGGTGGTCTACAAAAAGGGCCAAAGCCGACTCTTTTTCCTGAGGAGGCTGAGGTCCTTTAACATCTGCGGGACGATGCTGAGGATGTTTTATGAGTCTGTTGTTGCCAGTAGGATCTTCTTTGCTGTCTCATGCTGGGGCATGAGTTTGTGCTCCAGTGGGTGGTGTCAAAAAGAAGATATTGGTCTGTGTGAGTGGGTTTCCTATATACTTCAATGTTGAGATTTCCATCTCCTTCCATGTTCACCAAACAGTCGAGAAAAGGTAGCTTGTTGTCGTTGGCATCCTCTCTGGTAAACTTGATGTTGTTATCCACCGAGTTGATGTGTCTTGTGAAAGCTTCCACTTCTTTTAACTGGATTTTGACAAAGTGTCATCCACATATCTAAACCAGTGGCTTGGTGGTGTTCCTCTGGAGGTTCCCAAAGCTCTCTTTTCCATTTCTTCCATGTAAAGATTGGCTACAATTGGTGACACTGGAGATCCCATGGCACAACCATGCTTGTGTCTGTAAAAATGATCACTGAACTTGAAATAAGTTGTTGAAAGACAAAGGTCATGTAGGGTACAGATCTGGTCCGAAGTGAAATTAGTCCTGTTATCTAGGTCACTGTCTTGTTGAAGACGTTTCCTGACTGTTTCTACTGCCGCTGCAGAACATAATGGTGAGAAGAATAAACGCAAAAACATCGTCATCTCATATGTTGCTGGAGTCTCTGAAAAACTCAAGAGGATTTTCTCCAAACACAAAATCCTCAGACAGTGGTGTATGCAGTTCAGTGCAGTGAGGTTCTTTATATTGGAGATCTTTATATTGGAGAAACCAAACAACCTCTCCACAGACGCATGGCTCAACACAGGAGAGCTACCTCCTCTGGACAAGATTCTGCTGTCCACCTACACCTTAAGGACAAAGGACACTCTTTTGAGGACCAAAATGCTCACATTTTGGACAAAGAAAACAGATGGTTTGAAAGGGGTGTGAAGGAAGCCATCTACGTTAAGAGAGAAAAACCAACCTTAAACAGAGGAGGAGGACTTAGGTTTCAACTCTCAAAAACGTATAATACAGCTATAGGTTTAATTCCAGCCAAACATCACCTCAATTCTCACCCTCATACGGGTGATCAAAACATCGTTCCTGCAAGCCAGGCCAATAACGACCCTAACGACTCCCCGTTACAGAGGAGTGGACTAGTTTCGGTTCAATCTGCTGTCTTAATTCAATTCAATTCAATTTTATTTATATAGAGCCAATTCATGAAACATGTCATGTCAAGGCACTTTACAAAGTCAAATTCAATCATATTATACAGACTGGGTCAGATTATACAGATTGGTCAAAAATATCCTATATTAGGGAACCAGTTTATTGCATCTAAGTCCCGACAAGCAGCATTCACTCCTGGAGAAGCGTAGAGCTACAGGGAGAGTCGTCTGCATTGTCCATGGCTTTGCAGCAATCCCTCATAATGAGCAAGCATTAATGACTTTAACGACTTCCCATTACTAAGGGGGTGGACCTGTTTCTGTTCAATTTGCATGTTATCTAAGCCATTACAAGGCCTTTTTTTGGGCAGTAGTATAAAGCTTGATACTCCACATTACTCCAGACTTTTTGAATTGAGAAAGCTTCCTGGATAGGAAACGAGTTGTGTTGACAGGTCAGGGGGCAGGGGGCAGAAGAACAGAAAGATCTAAAAAAAAACTAGGGTGTTCATTATAATGTAAAGTTTGAAATTCTCCTGAGAAAGGGTAAACTCTTCTGTTTTTAAGACAACACTTTCTTTAAATAAAGTACATATTTATCACTCTGTACTCTAAATAATATACAATTACCCTTCAGAGCCCTTTCTTTAATTCAGGATTTTCTCTGAAAGAGTTGACTGAAGAGTTGATTAGATCAGCTCCTGGCCTCTTTAGAGAAAATAAGCTTTCCAAATATATGGCTAGAAATATACAGTGAATACGTTAATCTTAATTTTGTTCAAAAACCAAAATAATGTGTTTTAGTCTTAGTAAATTATATGCCAAACGTACGAATAATAAAACAAAAACCTGAACGGGGTCTTTATCATGCTTGTCTCCCACTGCCTGAAGGAAAGGTGTGTGTTTGTGTGTGTGTGTCTGTGTGTGTGTGTGTGTGTGTGCGTGCGCAAGTGCGTGCGCTGACACAGTGGGCGGAACTGTAGATGATCACATGGGGTTCTCTGTGGATAGGGAGCAGATACTGTCAGAAGAAGCAGGTTTGTTTATAATGAGAGAACTCTTTATTTTAAAGGGAAAAGGAAGCTGACAGTAGTTTGCATGTATATGTTAAAACCGATTGATATTATACAGGCTGTTCCTGCAAGACTAAACCTATGAACAAATGGTTGTAATATAATACTTTTATGGCAGGAGTAATTTAAATCTAAGGAATTGTATTTGCAACGTTTTATGACATGGCGTGGGTGCTCTTAGAGGATAAACATCAACAAGAGTTCAAAATAAAGGGATTAAGAATTGGGTGAGTAACATTTGACTGAATTTCAAACTAATGGAGAAGAGATATTTTAAACCTATTCTTTGAGTATTAATTTAAATGCATGAAAATATGGTGTGGCAACAGTGCCAACAATGATAATGGCAAATCTGATTCATTTATATATAAGAATAAAATGACAGTTGTATTATTTCAAATATAACAAAATGAATTTATTGAGAACAAAACTTACTAAAGAACGTTTGTGTAAGCCGACACAGATAGAAGACGTCTTAGTTTCTAAAATGGTTACTAGGCACACATCTGCTAATCCAGAGAAGGTGACATTGGCTTCACTGCCAATGTCACCTTTTTACGAAAAATGTTCCTTTGCCTATTACTATCAAACAGCGTCTTAACCAACTGAGGTGTTTTTTGGTTTGTTACTCAAAAACTAGAAGAGGTGTTGTGTAGTCTTCAGGGAAAAAATACATGAATTTTGGATCCATGAGCATGAACTTCAAAGATCCTCGCAGCCTTTTAGAGGAACCAACCCACAGAAAATGTTTATTTTGATTTTTAATTTTTCAGTGGTAAATACCGTAGATGGAATGATGAATATGTTAGACGATTTGTCACAGACAGAGTAAACATGGTTGATATATAGGGGGTATTTGTTGAGCCATAAGGAATGGTAGTTGGAAATCTTTATATGGTTCCATACAGCCTTGGAGTGGTTCTGGTTAATTACGTTTCCATCTTGTCCTACAATGTAAAACAATGGTGAATACAATCGAAAGAAGTACTGTGAAACAAACCTTTACTTTCTCCTTTAATCTGAGATAGAACATATTGTCTTTGTTTCTTGGAAAAGGCCTTGGTAAGTTCTCAGTAAAATCTGGTTCTTTTCAAAAAGTTTCTTAACCCCATACTTTGTTCAACACTTGATCTTGGTAAATTCTTGGAATCTTCATTTAAATCATATGTTTTTATTTTATTTTTATTAGGTCCCTTTAGATTTCTGTGTGCAACTGGAGAGCCTCAGTGAGAATGTCTCCACTGAGCATCTGGACTTTTTGGCTTGTCGCCAGCAGTGGAAGAAGATGGAGGAGGAAGTCAAAGATCTGCCCATCCCCAAACCAGGACAGGTAGCTAAGGGGAGCTTCCAGGGTACCTACTGTTTGTTGTACCCACCCACTCGCAGCCCCTGTCCCAAACATCGGTAAGATCACCAAAGTGGAGATGTAAGTTTAGCTGTTATTTTAGGGTGTCATGTTTAGAGAAAATCCAATGACATATCAGCACAAACTTTAACCGACTTTGAGGCATAGTTGCAGAGAGCTGATGAACTGTGTTTATTGTGAAGCCACAGGACGTGACCACATTGTAGCTGTAATCCTGTCAGTGAGTGTGTAGTTGCTGGTTTTGTTCCAGGCACCCAATCTGTGGTTATTGTACTGGCAGTGCCCTCTCCTTAAATCCTGCGATTTATTTTGTATTGCAGCTTGAGGTTGTTTTTAGAATTTTAGTTGATAATGTAAACAAATGCAGGAAATAATTTTTCATTATGGGGCTTGTAAGGTTGACTTAACGGCCGCACTGCATTGTGGTATACCTGGTGGAAACGGGCTTCTGATTGACCTTCATCTACAACACTGCCTTTGTTTTTGGTTCTTTTGTTTTTAAAAAGTAAAAAATGTGGTATAAACCTGATGTGTCATTAACTGTCAGACTCATTCACGCGATCACTTTGGGAAAAGAACGATGGGTTGAGATTTTTCAGTTTTCCGACATGGAAGCAAGGCCAAGAACCTCAGGTTGCTGAATTCACAAAGAGAGGCTGAATCGTCTGAATAGCAGCCATGTGATGACCACACATCACTTTCGATGCCATAGCCCAATACAAATGTGTGTGTCTGCAGCATTTTCAGACTGCTAAGTTTGAATCAAAGCTTGTCATGTTTTATATGCAACATTTAGCAGGCAGCTAGTGCTAGCCTAGCCAGCTGAGGGTAGCCAACAAGGAGACCCACTATTTCCTTCATACATAGAAGAGTAATTAAGACTTTACACCAGTGGTTTTCAATAGGTGAGGCGCGCCTCCCTTGGGGGGCGCCAAAGAGTCACAGGGGAGGCGCAAGAAGACAGAGAAGAAGACAGCGCTGCCGTCAGCTCTGTGAAACTATGTAGCGATATTTTTGTCTTCTGTTTGAGTGTGCAGGAACCAATCAAGCAGTGAGACAACTCTCAACGCTCAAAACCGGTCTGGCGCACTCTCAACTCTGAAAAACTCTACTCAACACACTGTCCTCGCGCTAAGTTCCATCTCAGCTTGCGCGCACCTGCTCATTCCATGCTCAACAACAGCCTTGCGCTCCGCTCGCTCGGCTGTTCTGCGCTCGCGACTTCAAAAACTATCCACCTCACCACAGACAGGTTTTTTTCCATCCAGTCAGAATTCAGATGGATTAAATCAAAATGCTGCAGCCTTAAATATTACGGTGGGATTGAAGAAACAAAAGAAAAACAAATAAAAAGTTTAATATTTTAGCCTAAAATATTTAGTCTAAAATATTTAGACTAAAATATCAGAGTCACTAAGAGTTACTAAGTGAGGTGTGAAAAATATTTTTGTCTCTTTTCTTTCCAGCTTCTGGGAGGTGATGCAAAAGTTTATTCTGATCATAATCATCATCATTGTTATCATTATTTAAAGAGCACTTTAACAAAAGGTAAAACAAAGTGCCAAAGACTGATCCGGTCCCCTGGTTCGGTGCTCCTGCTCGAGCTGTTCCCTGCTGATGCAGATTCGCCCTGCGACCCCGCGTTTATCCTGAGTCTAATAAAACCTTTTGAAACTTTACCTGTTGTCACCGAGTGTATTCTGCATGTGGGCCTGACATCTTAAGGCAAACATGACAGAAGAACACTCTGGCCAAAGCGATCCAGCAAGTACACTCGGCGGGGCGTTAGCGGCCCAACAGGACCAGATTCGGGGGTTAGAATCCACGGTTATGGGTTTACAAAATCAACTACAGGGCTTTGCCGCCCAGATTAACCAACTAACAAGTGTGCTGAACGCTAACCTCCAGTCTGCTCCTTCCGCGTCTCCCAGTTCCTCCTCCGAGCCCGCAGTGACGTCATCGCCCATCCCCGAGACCTCCTCGCCCAATCCGGAGAAGTTCTCCGGTGAGAGTGGAGATTGTGGCCAGTCAGAAGAGGAGATGTATGCATCTTTAATGTTAGCATACATCAGGTCCAGGGTCCTCTCCTCTCTGGTAGGGCAGCACACATACTGTTTGAAGGTCGGCAGAACTTTGTTTAGATAAGGCGGCTGCGGCAGGTTGGGAGCAGCGCGCATTAAAGTCCATGTTCTTTCAGGCGCTAGACGAGTCCCTTAAGGACAAGCTGGCGCGGCAAGAGGAACCATCAACCCTAAATGAGTTCATCGCTCTGGCAGTACGGCTGGATAACCGGCTACGGGTTCGGACTAAGAACCGACCCGACAGACCACCCGTTTATCGGCCGCCCCCGCCCGAGCGAAATCCCTCCAGACCCGCTGAATCTTCTCCGCCTCCCCCGAAACCCATGCAGCTGGGCCGGGTTCGGCTCTCTCCTGATGAGAGGCAACAGCGAATGAGTTCGGAATTGTGTTTATATTGTGCCTCCTTTATTAAGGATTGCCCTGAGCAGCCAAAAGATCAGGTCCGTCAGTTGTAGCGGAGGAACCGACGGACCAATCTAAGTTGTCTTTTTCTTCTCCTCCGCAGCTCTGTTTAAAGGCTGCAATTGTCTCTGTCCGAGACACGTTTAAGTTATCCGCTCTAGTCGATTCTGGGTGCGATTTTAATTTAATCGACCGGGCTTTTGTCCTCCAAGCCCAGCTCGAAACTGTTCCTCTGAGCACGCCCCTCCAGGTTTCAGCGTTAGATGGTGGAGTTCTCCCCAGGATAACCCATAAGACTAAGCCTCTGGAACTAGTAGTTTCTGGTAATCACAGAGAGCGGGTTTCCTTTTTAGTTTTTCCCGTCAAGCATGCGCCTATTTTTTTAGGTTTTCCCTGGCTCCAGCAGCATAACCCGCACGTTAACTGGGCTGACCGGCGAGTAGAGACCTGGTCGCCAAGTTGTCATGCTCACTGTTTACAGTCAGCGGTTCCTTCTTGTCAAACTCTCACGCAGCCTTGTATTCAGGTGGATCCTGAATTATTGAAACTAGTACCTGAGCTCTATCACAACCTCAGGCAGGTCTTCAGTAAGACCCAAGCCTGCTCACTTCCGCCGCATCGCCCGTACGATTGCACAATCGACCTTCTGTCGGGTGCCCCGCTGCCGACCAGTCGCCTTTATAATGTCTCTCAAGCTGAACGACAGGCCCTTGAGAAATATATTAAAGAGTCTTTAGCAGCTGGGCTGATCCGAGCCTCGTCCTCTCCGCTGGGGGCGGGATTCTTCTTTGTTTCAAAGAAGGATGGTTCCCTGCGTCCCTGTATTGCTTATCGGGGTTTAAACGCTATAACAGTGAAGAATAAGTATCCCCTCCCACTCCTCTGCCCTCGAACCGGTCCAGTCAGCCACTATCTTTACTAAGTTGGACTTACGTAACGCTTACCACTTAGTGCGGATCTGCCGGGGAGACGAGTGGAAAACAGCCTTCAAGACCCCCCTGGGTCATTTTGAATACCAAGTTATGCCTTTCGGGATGTGCAACGCCCCTGCTGTATTTCAAGCCTTAGTCAACAATGTTCTCCGTGATTTCCTCAATGTCTAACCCTATGCCTTTCTGTGTTGATCCACGTGCCCACATATATTAGCTACTATGTTGCCTGACAGGAGCTTTCATGTTGTGTAGATACATGGTATTGGCTGATAGTAGATAGGGGCCTTCCCCTCTAGGGGTTCTTTCATTATCAGGACTGTTCTGCCCTCTGTCTGCCATTCAGGGTCCCATTTGTCAGCAGTTGGTTAATTTGTGCTGCTAGGCGTTCATAGAGAGAAGACAGTTTCTCTCAGCCTGTGGGCATGGATCATATCCGGGCCTGGTGCTGTCCACTTCTTCAAACCTCAGAGTCTTTGTTGGATGTCTGCCAGTGTGATGCTTACTGAACTTTGTTCCGGAAGATTATTGTGGTCTGCTCTTAGATCTATTGGCCACTGTGCATCATTGTTATGTGATGATTCTTTCTCCCATATCCTTTTCCAGTATTGCTCAGTCTCTTGCCTTGGTGGGTTGGCTTGTGTGTTATTACCCTGCCACTGGGAGTACACTTTAGCTCAGGGGTGTCCAAACATTCCTTCACGTGGGCCAAAATAGTAAAGTCAAAAGTACATGAGGGCCACAAAATATATATGGCATATTTTTCGGACTATAGGTCACACTTTGTTTCATAGCTTGGCCGATCCTGCGACTTATAGTCAAGTGTGACATATCAATTTAAATGGTAAATCCTACTCACCAACATGAACAAAGTAGTAAACATTACTGTCTGTAGCTGCAAGAAGGCACTCTAGACTTGTGAAAACTATATGCTGCTCCTGTACCACTTAAAAAGTAATTGAAACATTAATCAGAATCAGAATCAGAATCAGACATACTTTAATAATCCCAGAGGGAAATTACTTTTGTTACATGCTCCAGATATACACACATTTTTATACATAAATTTACAACATTCCACACAAGTAATATAATTGGATTTATAGTTATATATATATATATAGATACACACATATATATATATATATATATATATATATATATATATAACTATAAATCCAAGTAAAGTGATAGTGACTTGTGCAAGAACAGTGCAAAGAATTAATGAATGTCAATTACAGAGGGGGGGTGTCTGAATCACTAAGGGAGGCGTTGTAAAGATTGATGACCACAGGCAGGAATGATTTCCTGTGGTACTCTGTGGTGCATCTGGGTAAGAGGAGTCTTCTGCTGAAGGAGCTCCTCTGCTGGGCCAGTGTGTCATGGAGAGGGTGTGAGACATTGTCTAAGATGGACTGGAGCCTGGACATCATCCTCCTCTCTGCCACGGTCGTCAGAATGTCCAGCTCCTCCCCCACAACATCACCGGCCCTCCTGATCAGTTTGTTCAGTCTGTTGTTGTCAGCAACCCTCAGCCCGCTGTCCCAGCATGTGACAGCAAAGAAGATCGTACTGGCAACAACAGACTCATAAAACATCCTCAGCATCGTCCCACGGATGTTAAAGGACCTCAGCCTCCTCAGGAAAAAGAGTCGGCTTTGACCCTTTTTGTAGACCGCCTCGGTGTTTCTAGTCCAGTCCAGCTTATTGTTAAAGTACACTCCCAGGTACTTATACTCCTCCACAGTGTCAACAGGGACCCCCTGGATGGAAACAGGGGTCACAGGTGTTTTTGTCCTCCTTAGATCCACTATTAGCTCCTTAGTCTTTGTCACGTTGAGCTGCAGATGGTTCAGCTCACTCCAAGTGAATATAGGACTGTGAAGTTGCCCACCACAGTCCTATATTCACTCTCATCGCCCTTTTCAATGCAGCCAAACTATTGCTGAGTCATCAGAAAACTTCTGAAGGTGGCAGGACTCAATAGTTGGCAATAGTTGAAGTCTGAGGTGAAAAGGGTGAAGAGGAAGGGGGAGAGGACAGTCCCCTGAGGGACCCCAGTGTTGCTGACCACCCTGTCAGACACACAGTTCTGTAGGCGTGAATACTGTGGTCTACCCGTCAGGTAATCAACAATCCAGGACACGATGGGGGCCTCCACCTGCATCGCAGTCATCGTCTCACCCAGTAGAGCTGGACGGATGGTGTTGAAAGCACTGGAGAAATCAAAGAACATGATTCTCACAGTGCTTGCCAGCTTGTCCAGATGAGTCTAGACTCTGTTCAGCAGGAAGATGATGCTCTCCTCAACTCCCAGGCGGCGCTGGTAGGCGAACTTTAGTGGATCGGTGAAGGGCCTGACCATGGGCCTTAGCTGCTCCAGGACTAGCCTCTCAAAGGTCTTCATGATATGGGACGTCAGTGCCACCGGTCTGTAGTCCTGAGGGCCGCTAGGACGTGCCGTCTTTGGCACAGGAACGAGGCACGACGTCTTCCACAGCACGGGGACTCAGGCTGAAGACTAGGCTAAGTACTCCACACAGCTGGTAGGCACAAGCTTTGAACACCCTGGGGAAAACACCATCGGGGCCTGCAGCTTTGCCGGAGTGGAGTCTGGTCAGCTGTCTTCTCACCAGGTCAGGAGTGAAGGACACTGTAGAGGTAACAGTAGGGGGAGGGGGGAGGTCCTCAGGTTGTGGAGGACATGATGTGAAGCAACAGGGAGGGGTGGAGTCGGTGGATGTGGATTGAGGTGGTGAGGAGCAGAAAGGGGGTCTGTAAGGACGAGGAGTGGGGGAAGGTGGAGTGGTCGTTGTAGGGAAGCCAGCAGCAGAGAGTTGTGGGGGATGGGCCGCAGTATCAAACCTATTGAAAAATAAGTTCAGTTCATTGGCCTGGTCCACGCGACCTTCCAACCCCATGCCAGTGGACATCTGGAACCCTGTGATGGCTCTCATCCCACTCCACACGTCCCTCGTGTTGTTGGTCCGGAGTTTATTCTCCAGCTTTCTCCTGTATTTGTCCTTAGCCTCCTTGATTTTCGTTTGAGTACCCCCTGCACTCTCCTCACCTCCTCACGGTTGCCATCTCTGAACGCCCTCTTCTTCTCATTCAGGATGGCCTTTATGTCCTTGGTGATCCATGGTTTATTGTTAGCGTAACAGGTAACAGTCCGAGCTGGAACATTGCAGTCCACACAGAAAATCATGTAGTCCGTGATGCACTCTGTGAGCCAATCGATGTCCTCCCCATGGGGCTCACAGAGTGCAGGCCAGTCAGCCACCTCAAAGCAGGCCTGCAGTGCCTCATAAGCCTCCTCCGACCACCTCCTCACAGTCCTTGTGGTCGTAGCCTTCCTCTTCACCAGAGGCACATAACAGGGTTTGAGGTGAACCAGGTTGTGATCTGATCTGCTCAGAGGGGGGAGAGAAGAGGAGATGTATGCATCTTTAATGTTAGCATACATCAGGTCCAGGGTCCTCTCCTCTCTGGTAGGGCAGCACACATACTGTTTGAAGGTCGGCAGAACTTTGTTCATAGTGACATGGTTAAAGTCTCCCGACATGATGATGAGGGCATTAGGATGTTGGGTCTGTAGTTTGGAGATGGTGGTGTGTATGATGCTGCAGGCAGATGTTGGGTTTGCAGACGGAGGGATGTACAGGACAGCAGCGATGACATGTGGGATCTCTCTAGGCAACTGGTAAGGACGGAGTCCAACGGCTAGCAATTCAACATCCGGGCTACAGAGCTGTTCTTTAATGGTGATGTGACCCGGGTAACACCATCTGCTGTTTACTAGAATGGCAAGCCCCCCTCCTTTCCGCTTACCGCTCTTAGTGTCCCGGTCGGCCCGGACGGTGTGAAAGCCATCCATGGAGACAATCTGGTCCGTAATGTCCTTGTGCAGCCATGTCTCGGTGAAACACATCAGACTGCACTCCCGGTACTCCGGTTGGCTCCGCATTAGTGCCGTTAGCTCGTCCATCTTGTTGCTAAGGGACCGCACATTTCCCATAACAACAGAGGGGAGACACCGCTTAAATCTTCTCCATTCAATAAGCCCGTCCTGTCTCGACCCTCCTTTCATCCTCTGATGTTGCTTTCCTCCTCTGCAACCTCGGCGTGTTTTTCTCCAGAGTTCGGGTGGTATTTCAGCTGGTCTGGCTACAACGCCGGTCGGCATTAGTGCAATCAGCTGTTCTCCGGAGTAAACAAAGGCAGCGTGTCCCGATGAGCGCGGCATGATAAAAACAAAAAGAAAAATCACAAAAACTCTCTGAGAACGACCTCTTTAGAGAGGACAATACTTCAGATTTACCGTGAAAAAACAAGAGCAATCAAAAAGAGATAAAAGTAAGAAAGTTAAAAAGCAAAACGGAGCGATGTAACTGCAGCATGCTGCTTTCGCGCATGCGCACTAAAGTGGAAGCATTACACAGACTTTCCAAACAACCATTTAATTTTCCATGTTTATTTCTCTGCCAAACCTGTCGGTGCCTCGTGTGAGTTGGGTTCACTCTGGCCATCCAAGGGAGTGAACAGTGGAAAGGGAAAACGTTGGTTCTTTCAGCAGCGGGCTAGCGGCTCTGCGGTTAGTCGACACGTGGTCGAGGGTAGGCCGGCCCGACATCCTGCCTGCAGTCTCTGACCCGGTTACAGTCGCGATTTCAGCTCCTATTTGCTCTCAGCTTGGGAAGTGGGTAAAGGAGGCTGATCCGCGTGGTCTCAAGTCAGCTTTCCTGTAACAACTGAGGAGAAATAAACAAAGCTGTTTTTGGCATGGAGGGATTCTTTCCTCCGGCGTCTGATGCTGAAGTTAAGACTGCAGAATTAACTCTGATTCGCCCGGTCAGGTCCTCCGCTCGAAGAGAGATTTCTCCCCTGTGCTGGCTGGTGGGTCTTTCAGGCCCCATGAGGCCCCGTGCCTGGCTGGCTTGTCCAGGGGGACTCTCTCTCCTCAAGAGCTCCAGGAAGAAGTGGGAAGAGTCTGAGAAGTGGTCTAGGCTCATAGCAGGGAATCCCTGCTGTGAGGGGCTGTCTCTGCATTGGTGTGAACTTCCTTGCTCACAATCCATTTTGATTCCTTCCCCATGTCACATGTTGTTCAAAATTCAATCTGAATTTTGCCATTGCGTTGCCATCTGCTGTTGAAACCAGCGGACAGCCGCCCCTTAGCTAGCGCGTAGTCACAGAGAAAATAGCTTCATGTAGCGGTCCCCCAGCAGCACCCGAGCAGCCGGGTATTCAGGCTGGCTGGGTGACAATAGGCCCGTTTACACTACATCTAAAAACCGAGCCATGCCGAGACCAGTCCGAGCTTGGTTCAGTTATCCAAGACAAGCCGACCCGTTTACACACAAAGCTTATCTCGGTTCCTTGGTTGCTCCTCGCCCCCTAGTGGCGATCTGCGGTACTACCGCTCTCTGGGATTGAAGGCGGTAGCAGCAAAAAAAACAGCTGCGCCCGCAACATTCAGGAAGTTATGCTTGATATTGTGATATTTCGGTGTTTGCGGAGAGTCAGGGGAAGAAGGCAACCATTGGTGAATTTACTTGAGAAAGTTGGCTTTTTGGGAAGTGGATGAGACAAACGAACGTCTAATAAGGATTTACAGACGCCGGAAACAACGACAGACACTGAGGTTCATTGCGCTGCTAAGCAGATTCATCACTGGAAACCGTGTGGCACGGTAAGAAAGCTAGTATTATTATGAATCTCTGAAATTTGTCTGAATGGAGTGTGAATCGGGACGTGCAGCCAGACTGCCGGAAAACCCGCGGACAGTCAGCTGACTGTAAGGAGATGACGCCGTCTGCTCATGCGCTCTTCGTTATCAGAAACCGGGATAAAATAGAACCAGGCCGAGACCTACCCAAGACCTGGTCTGCAGTTAACGCGGTCCGGTTAGGTTTAGCGCGGTCTGGTTCAGTCTGCTGACCGTTTACACACAAGAGTTATCTCGGTTACCGAGCTCGGACTGGTCTCGGCTCGGTTAAAAAAGTGTAGTGTAAACGGGCCTAATATGCAGGAAGCATAGCTCTAGATTCCATCCCCAAGGTCACCACCAACCGGTCTGTGTTTTTAAGAGATTTTCTCCACTGAGCAACACACCCGCTGTGAAGCCGACTCTGGTAATTAGCAGCTCCGTAGTCAGAAACGTGGCATTAGAGACACCAGTGACCATAGTCAAATGCCTGCCAGGGGCCAGAATGGGGGACATCAAATCCTACCTGAAACTGCTGGCTAAGGATAAGTGTAAATACAGTAAGACTGTTATTCACGCTGGCAGTATTGACACTCGGTTATGCCAATCGGAGGTCACTAAAGTTAGTGTTGCTTCGGTGTGGAAGTTTGCTAAAACAATGACTCTGTAATTTTCTCTGGTTGTCTGCCTGATCTGACCAGTGATGACATGTTTAGCTGCATGTCATCATTCAACAGCTGGTTGTCTAGGTGGTGTCCTGAAAACAAGGTGGGCTACATTGATAACTGGCAAACTTTCTGGGGAAAACCTGGTCTGATCTGGAGGGATGGCATCCGTCCCACTTTGGATGGTGCAGCTCTTCTTTCTAGAAATCTGGCCAGATTTATTAGTTCTCCTAAATGCTGACAACCCAGGGTCCAGACCAGGAAGCAGAGCTGTAGTTTCACACACATCTCTGCAGCATTGTACTGTTACCCACCCATTACCCTATTGAGACGGTGTCTTTCCCATGGCCAAAACTACACAGATTAAAAACTGATCTAAAAGGAGCAAATAATAAAAATCAATATAACCCACCTCAAACCAAAGGATAAAACAATTAAATGTGGTTTATTGAATATAAGGTCTCTCCCTCCAACAATTTTGTTAGTTAATGAATTGATTTCTGACAATCAGATTTTGCCTCACAGAAACCTGGCTATAAGAGGACTACATTAGTATAAATGAATCAACTCTCATGGGAAATTAAAAACTCCCAGGGCAATTAATAACTACTATTGTTTTAAACATTTAACCCTTAGTTTCCCTCATCCAAACTGCAAAGCAATAAAACCTCTTCCAAGGTGTGCCTCGTCTTAGCATAGCTAGATAGTTCAAATGATTACGTAATAGATGATGTGTTTAAAAACATGTTTACCGAAGCCCATCAAATTTTCTCTTTTGTTTCATTTGTTTATATGGTGGCGAGTAGTGTTCATGTTATTTTCAATAACAAAACTAATGAGTCCACCCACGCCACCTAGTTAAACTAGGAATAAAAACAAAAAACAGGTTTGATATCGCAGGGGTGAGCAGTGCATTTAAAACCAACAAGATCTAAAAGTTTAACAACTTTATTACAATAAAAATAGACCCTAAAAACTGTACAGCGAGTAAGACCTAAAAAATTCACTAAAAGTGCAACTGCAAGTTAAAAATAATCAAAAAAAGACCAGCACCAAAATATCCCGCAGTCACAACAGTCAGATGGTAGTGAGCATCAGCTGCTCCTGCTCGGCGTCCTTCTGCAGTCCACCCCCAAGGGCCAGCGTCTCCCCTGAGCCTCTTCTCCATCCTGCCCTCGTCCCTGGCTCGGTTGGGTCCATCCGGCCAATGTGCATAGCAGAATGAGCGACAGTTCCCGGCTCAGGTGCGCCTCACCATGGCCCCACTACGGCCTCGCTGCTCCCGGTCCTGGGGTTCACTGCAGCCTCCAACCAGTCTGGATCTGCCACGTATTGTTTTCGTCGCGGTGCCGGTGGATGGCGCTTCCCTCATGATCAGTGTTCCCTCTAAGATGCGCGCGTGCGCAATTGCGCACAGCATCTGGCTTCAGTGCGCACAGCAAATTTATGCTGCGCAGAAAATAAAATCCAAGCTAAACTGTATTAAAAAAATAATAATAAACCAAGTTATTTTGTACAATTTTGCAACTCTGGTGAGACGGTTTTCCACGGTCTCGCTCTGTGAGCGCCAGGTGCTGATCTGAGCGCACCGCTGATTGGTGGGTGGAGCAGACATCTTTTTTAGTTGGGCAGGTTGCGGTGTGCGTCTTTGTTCTGGACTCCGTTAAAGAAAAAATGACCAGTCCACCCGAAGTAGAAAGCGGCTGCTCTTAGTAGTTCTACCTCACTCTGTTATACTCAGCGTTTCCAGTTTTAGAACAGCCGATATCAGTCAGGTAACTAAACACAGCGTCCGATCAGCCATGAGTTGAACGCGAGCAGGAGTATGAAAAAAGCCCTGATCAATGGGTCGCAGATAACCTGATTCACCCGTCTTCCCCGAGCACAGAGGCAGGGGTCAGGTGACCCATAACCCCGGACTCCCAAAGGGGCCCCCAAAGCAGTGCGCCCAAGAGGGGCCATCACAGGAAATCTGCAACCCCCACCTGAGGAAAGAGGAGAGACGACCCCGAGGAAATCCCCCAGCCACCGCAATGCCGACGCCCCCAAGAGCCGCGGGGACGAGCCGTGGGCTCCGCCGGTAGCCAGCCGCGCCGAAGTGGTCCCGGCCATGGGCCCTGAGGGCCAGAGACCCCAGGGGCGCCCCGCCCCCGCTGCGGGGGCCCGGCCGCCCCCCAGGGGGCCAGGCCCCGCGAAGCCGCCACCGGGAATGGGCCGGCACCCACCCGGGAACCCGCCCCAAACCAGAGGGCCGTCAACGCGCCAGAGGGCCAAGGCGCCTGCAGAGGGCAGGACGTGGGGGGATGGGCTCCGCACCTTTCGGAGACTTGAGATGTTCTTAGGAGAGGGAGCAGACCGGACCCGCACCTGGAAAAAAAACAAAAAAACAAAAAAAACCAAACTCATTCACACCATCCCTCCCTAGTACCCCACTCACCACACACAGACACACAAAAAAAAGGACGCTGTACACACATTCCCACATAACACTCACATCCAAAAATCCCAAGTGGGGGGGGGGGTCACCACAATTCAACTATACGACTGCCTGTGCCCGACCCCCGGCCCCGCCCCCGGACCAGACGCCCCCCGGACCAGGCCCCCCAAAGAGGGGGGGCCAACACGACCCGTATGGGCCACCCGACCAGAACCCCCCTCACCCACTAAATACCTAATAAACCCCCTCCCTCCCCAACCTTACCCTAGCCACCCCTGCCCCCCACCCCTTTCTGGGGAGAGCAGAGGCGTCAGCCCCAGACCCGGCAAGCTGCTGGCTACCCACAGCAGCCCCCCTCCAAGACCCCGGACCCAGTGGCCCGCACCTCCTCCAGGCCCCAGACTCCGTGCCGCGATTATTCCAACTAATATATTAGTTGGAATTTGTAAACCCCCTTTAATATGCTTAAATTTATTTCTAATTATAGATTTAAGTTGTTCATATTCCAAAAATTTAATTTTACTGATGCCATATTGCATATTTAGTTTGGAAAAATTGATGAACTCGGTTCCATCAAGTAAATGTTCCAGATATTCAATACCTTTATTCTTCCAGTATGTAAAGTTTATCATATTATTATTTTGTAGGATGTCAGGGTTGTTCCAGATGGGTGTACGACTGCATGGGATAAGTGATGACTTTGTCATTTTAAGAAACTCCCACCATGCTGTCAGAGTAGAGCTGATATTGATATTTTTAAAGCATGTATGCCGTTTTATATTTGAGCTAATAAACGGCAAATCTGAAATTGTGATATTATTGCATATATTCTGTTCTATACCTATCCAGGGCAGGATTATGCTTTATCCATTTAGTGATATATTGTAGTCTATTTGCCAAGTAGTACTTATGGAAGTTAGGCAGATCTAGTCCACCTCTGTCTTTAGTTTTCTGTAGCGTCTTTAAGCTGATACGGGGTGGTTTATCTTTCCAAAGAAATTTAGAGATTGAAGAGTCTAGAGATTTAAACCAGTCAGATGATGGTTTATTGGGGATCATTGAAAATAAGTAATTAATTCTAGTAGGGCTGTCAAAATAACGCGTTAATTTCGATTAATTAATTTAAATAAAATTAACGGATTAAAAAAATTAACGCAAATTAATCGTATAGGGTAGTTCACTGCTATTGTTTTCATCCGGGTTTTTTCGCGCCTGCGCACCGGACTGGAAGGCAGAAGGCGAGCACAGCGGCAGACGCCAACAGAGCAAACAACAAGTTCTCGACGTATTTTTCTTCTTTAGGTAACGTATCACAAGATCGTTTTAAGAGTAAGTTGATGGTTGATGGTATCAGATTGCCAGATACAGTCCAGATAGCGAGTCTGTGAATGCTGGCCGAACGATTTAGTCCGGCCCGGTGGCCAAATGCATTATTATTATTCAACGGCTGTATCTCCTCGCTGCATCCACCGATCTGCACTAGATTTTTTGTGAGTCGTGGGCTAGCGCTGCTCAACGCGTTCGTGTGTATCGGCCGGTGGACGGACGGAGAAAATGCGTGACAGCTTCTGCGGTGGCTGACGGCCGGCGGTGCGCGAAGGCGCTTGGCTGCAGGGCCGATTGACGCCGCTTGCGGCTTTAATTATTTAAGCAGAACAATGACCAGTGCAAAATTAAGTTGTATTTACCGGAGATGAAGTGTAGACTGCAAATTCTTTCGGGGTATGGTGGCTCCCACAGTCCATTGGGATTTTTTTGCCTGGGTCCTTTTTCACTGAAAATATCCATTTCTTTCTTCGTCCTTCGGTAAACGAAAGAAACGTACATCCAACGATTTGGAATGCCTCTGTGTGGCATAAACTAAAAGCACGCTCTAATTCACCCGTTTTGTCACGGTGTTTGGCGAGAACAGTCCTGTTTTTGCCTACCGGCGTAACCCGGAAGTAGCGCAGACGTCACTTTAATGTTGTAAAGTGTTGATATTGAGGGGAGTGTTCATTTATTTTCATTGTGTCCCCTACGTTACTGTGTGCCACATATGCCACAACGACACATGTTAAAACGTCTGAAGGCATGAAATGTGAATAAGAATTTTTGAACTTTAATTTATCTAATGCTGATTATTCATTGAATCATTTGAATTTAAATATTTAAAATACTTTCACAGCAAAAATTATATGTGATTAATTTAGATTAATTAATTACAGAGTATGTAATTAATTAGATTAATTTTTTTAATCGATTGACAGCCCTAAATTCTAGGTAAGACCATCATTTTAATCGAAGCTACCCTACCCATGAGTGAAATTGGAAGCGATTTCCATCTATCCAGGTCATCTTCTATCTTTTTTAAAAGTGGGATGTGATTAGATTTTACTAAATCCGCAAGTTTAGACGACACAGTGATACCCAAATATGTAATATTTCCTGATCGCAAATGTAAATCTAGGGGGTTTTGGAAAGAGCAATTAATTGGCAGTACCGTAGATTTAGACCAGTTTATAGAGTAATCTGAAACCTTTGGTCTGGGTGGATTATGAAAGGAGTGACTTTGTCTAATCTTTTTGCAAAAGCTTTACAGAGTATTTTAATATCTACGTTGATTAAGGATATGGGACGATAGCTGGTGGGAAAAATAGGATCTTTGCCTGGCTTAAGCAGAAGACTGATGGTGGCAGAGTTCATATTAGCTGGAAATCTGCCATTTTCCTGAATTTCTTGCAACATTCTGTGAAACGTTGGTGCCAGAATACTCCAGAACTCTTTATAAAACTCAGTAGGGAATCCATCTGGGCCTGGAGCCTTTTTATTGGGCATTCTTGTTAAAACTTCCTGAACTTCAGCTGTTGTCAGCGGTGAGTCCAGTGTCGTTCTTTGGTTATCTGATAGTTTAGGAAGTGTAATTTTATCCAGAAATTGCTTGATGTCATTGTCGGATGGATTTATCTGTGATGTGTATAAAGATTTGTAGAAATCTCGGAAGGTGTTGTTTATACATTCCGGATCATGTAATGTATTCCCAGTTGAGTCTGTAACTGCAAATATAGTCGTTTTCTCTTTATGTATTTTTAACTGATTAGCTAAGAAGCTTCCTGACTTATTGCCATGTTCAAAATTTTCTAATCAAAGTTTTTGTACTAGAAATTTATTTTGCTTTTCAATATAATGGTTTAATTCTAGTTTTATTTTATGGATTTTACCCAACTTTCCCTCTTCCAGGGAAGTTTCTAGTAACTTGAGTTTTTCTTCTAATTCCTGAATCTTCTTGTTTTCTATCTTCTTTTTGTGAGATGAGAATTAAATTATTTTACCTCTCATCACTGCTTTCCCTGCTTCCCAAAGTATAGATGCTGAAGTGCCTGGCAGATCATTGTGTTCTAAGTATGAAGCCCACTCTTCTTTGAAACATTTATTAAATTAAACAGCGATGTATTAAATCTCCAGCTCTTGTTTTGTGGGGTTATTTTTTATATGTTAGGGTTAAAGTAACAGGAGCATGATCACTAATAGCAATAGGATGAAGTACAGCATCTGAAACATCCGACAGCAGCGAACTGCTGATTAAGAAATAGTCCAAACGAGAATAAGAGTGGTGGACATTTGAAAAAAAAGTATATTCCTTACTATTAGGATGAAGAGAACGCCATGCGTCGCAAAGACCACAATCACTCATGTATTGTTTGACTATATTTAATGACTGCCAACTACGCTGAGACCCTGTAGTATTCAGCCTGTCTATTTCCTCATTTAGACCAAAGTTATAGTCACCCCCAATAATTTGAGAACAATCCCCGTGTTTTGAAATTGCAAGGAAGAGTTTGTGGAAGAATGAGGGTTCATCAACATTTGGACCATATACACTAACAATACATAACTTCTGGTTATGAATAGATATTTTAATTATTATGAATCTACCTTCAGGATCAATAATTGTGTCTAATATTTTAAAACTAATGTTTTTGTGGATTAAAATTGCTACTCCTCTCTGTCTAGAGTTATAGCAGGCAGCAAACACATTGGGGAACTCAGGTGAGTTAAGATCACTTACAGTTGTAGCTGATTTATGGGTTTCTTGCAATAAGACAACATCTGCCTTTAATCTTGAAAGCTGGTTAAAGATCTTTAGCTTTTTCTCCCTGGTGCCAGCTCCATGCACATTCCATGTCACAAACTTTACATTCATCATAGGTGAAAGTGAGAAGTTGAAAAGTGCATGTCCTCAGAAAAATAGTTATACAAAGACCCAGGTAGCATCATCTGACGTGCTTGTGATTGTCTGGTCAGCAGGAAAGGAGCAGATGAATAGTTTAAAGAAAGACAGAGAATTAAGAGAGTGCAAAGAGTGAGAAAAGATGAAAGAGAAATAACCACCGCCCATGCCTCGTGTACCCAAACCGTGACTAACAACCATACCGTGCCAACGTGCTCTTGAGCTGTGCATTTATTTCTTTTATCACCGTGTTCCGAACTATACACAATTTTTTTCTTTTTTTCAAGCGTGACAAGCTTTAAATCCACCCTTTGTGCATCTAATAAAGCCAAGGAGTGATCTTCTGATCCCTGAACAACTGACCATTAATATAAAGTTTGTCAACTGCTACGGTAGCTCTGACGCCATCATTAATGTATTTTTTCCTGATTGGAAATAACACTCGCCTACGATCTAGGATTTCCTTGGGAAACTGGTTATTAACACTGAAATCCGTTCCTCTCAATTCTCGCCCATGGCTTTTAACAAACACTTTTTGTTTATAATGCTCAAATTTAGCAACAATCGGACGAGGGCGGATTTTATCGGGTTTCTTACCTCCGAGCCGGTGAACGCGATGGAAGGTGATGTTTTTACCTGATCCGCTGGGATTTTCAACTTCTGCTGGAGAAACTCACGTATTGCAAACTCGGGGTCTTCCTCCTGCCGCTCCGGGATGCCTGCAAAGACGAGGTTGTCTCTCATACTTTGCGACTGTATGTCCAGAATGGATTCTTTCATCTTCTTATTTTCGCCGGTCAGCCGCATCATCCCCTCGGTGAGCTCCGTGACTTTCCCCCTCAGCGCGTCGTTCTCCGCGGCAACAGAAGCTAGCTGTGCTTGGCTAACTTCGACCGATTCTCTCAGAGCCTGAAACTCTTTGTGGAGCACCTCTACCAAGGCGAGGCGAGCGTCCAGGCTGGTAAGCTTCTTGTCAATGGATTCCAGGACGTCGCTGTAGCTCATGTCGGGAGATAGAGTGGAAGTTGACGCCCCGGTAGAGCTAGACCGAGTTCGTTTGAGTGAAGGTGTGTTTGTGGCTGCGGGATCTTTTTTCTTCCCCATCACGATGTTGTCAAAGCACTCGTCCAGGTAGCTCTCCAGGCTCGTCAAGGTCTCTTCTTCCAGTTTGTTCCCTCGTGAAAATGAGACAAATGATGCTTACAGATTAAGCATTTATTTTACCTTTTTAACTACATCAAAAAGGTAAAATAAATAAACTGCAGCTACAGCATGGACTGGAGAACGGGTTCTAACTGGGTGAGGCCAGAGAAAGGCGATTCTCAGAGAGTTTCTTTATGAAGTTAAAGTGGAGCGCGGACACAGGGTTCATCCTGGACAGGTCTCCAGTCACTGGGCTAAAATATAACCATTTTATTAAACTTCAAAAAAGTTAAATCATGCCTTTTTATAAACTGTAATGATTAATTGGTGAACAATAACGGGCAAAGCAGAGACTGATTATTGTCATGTGCAATCTGTGTCAAATTAAAATGTATTATGTCATGATAGTGTTGGTGATGTGTCCTGCATTTCCAAGGCTGTGTTTGGCCTTGTATGATCATAATATTGGTTTATATTGAATGTGACAGGGAGCCAGTGGAGTTAATGTACAGGAGTGAAGTAGATGATGTAATGATGAAGCTGCTGTCCTCTGAATCAGCTGCAGTTTATGGAGGTTTTCCGGAGAAAAGGGAGCTGGGATTGTAAAGTGGACTGTGGACCAGTTTGTCAACAGTGTGAAGGAAGAACTTGATGCTGCAGAGATGAAAGTAACCCAGATGATGATGTGGATGTGGAAAGTGATGGAGAGGCTGTCCAGGATGACGCAAAGGCTTTAAAGCTGAAAGGTGGCAGAGATACAGGAATTTTTAATGGATATTTTAAAAGTACCAGATTTAGTTGACTTTGCTCACTAAGCAAGTGAGCCAACTAATGCGGCATGATGTCCACGCCCCGGGAATATATGGGCTTGCGAGGAAATGTTTTCAGTCAAACATTATTTTTGCTTCAACCCCTGTGCTAACTTCACTTGCGCCGCTTCTCTTGTTAATATGGCAAAGCCCTCCGGAGCGTTCCCAAACATATCCGCTTGCTCATACATACGGAGAAAATAGCTGATTTAAAGGCGCAGAACGAATGAGCACCTTGATATGTGCTTGAGGTTGGCTTTGTTGCCAATCAAACCCAGGTGTAAAATCCTTGCAGGGCAGCCTAAAGCTCACTTCTATCATTAAGCCATAAAAAAGAAATAAAAAAAAGTTCAGTTTTATAAAAGGTGAAAGTCAAGAAATTGTCTATATACCAAACTGTGAAAGATTGTAGTTCTCTATTTCAAAAAGCACTTTGGATTTTAAAATAGAAAAACGTTCTTTTTTGTTAAAAAAGTCAACGTATAAGGTGGATGCATAAACATTTTAAAGTAACGGATTGTAATAAAAAATGGGTCCGGACCTTTACTGGTAGTTGATTTACTTTATTCGGACCCTGCTGATTTTTAATTAGTGACCCCTGGGCTATATGTATAATTCCAGCTGAAGTAAAGGTAGTGTTATTTAAGTGAAGAAATGTGCAGCAGTCCTAACGGTGTTGGGGGAAAAGTAGGTGAACCGAAACTAAAATATATGAATAGAAAAGTAGAACTTTACAGAATGAAAGCAATAATTTATTCTGTGTCAAATTTTGGCAATTCCAGCTCTGTTATCAATCTTGTGGGTCTCTGACTATGGAACACTTTTAAACTATAACTGAGTGCAACAATAACAATCCTGACAGTACGACATACAGCTGCGTCTCCTACGTTATTAAAAAGCTGCCCTTGGCATAAAAACAAAGAGCAGCACAAAGAAATTGTTCAGAACTGAGAATGTTCCCTTGTTGTGTTAGAAAAGCGATGTGTGGCTGAGAATATTTAAATAAATCATCTGAAGACCCCAAAGCGTTTTACACTGGTCAGTCATTCACCCATTCATGCACACATTCACATGGTGGTGAGCTACATTGTAGCCACAGCTGCCCTGGAGCAGACTGACAGAAGAGAGGCTGCACGCAGCACTACATGCTGGTGCTAAATCTCACTGCAGAAAATGTAAATAATTTAATGGCAATAAAATTGGAACTCTGAAAGATATGCACATCTCTAAATTGTTCCTTATCAGGACCCCTACCCTGAAATGAAAATATGACAAGATTTTTGTCTTTTTCATGTAGTCTGGCTAAAT
Source organism: Fundulus diaphanus (assembly GCA_037039145.1). NCBI lineage: Eukaryota > Metazoa > Chordata > Actinopteri > Cyprinodontiformes > Fundulidae > Fundulus > Fundulus diaphanus. Next base: position 56,799,974 of record CM073133.1, on the reverse strand, counting down.
CAGTTTTATCTAAACTAAGTAATCTAACAGAAATCATTGCTGTAACTTGATTCTTTTAGTAAGCCATGTAGCTTGATATAATCTCAGGTTTCAGACAGCGGTAATGTAGCCTCAGTGTGCATGATGTTGCTCACAGAGGTTAAGTGATCGCTCAGAGAGTTTGTGTGTTTGCTCAGACGCATGAAAAATTAGGGGGAACATTGCTCATGATGCCTCCGCTGGTTCCTCCCCATCACATCTCGTTGGCCGGCCGCTTGCTGGGCACTGCCCGGGCACTGGCGGCTCCTTCACAGCCCGCCCAGAGGGAGGGAGTAGGAACTGGTGTCTCCTTCAAAACGCATGCACAGAAATATACAGGACTGTCTCAGAAAATTAGAATATTGTGATAAAGTTCTTTATTTTCTGTAATGCAATTAAAAACATGAAATGTCCTACATTCTGGATTCAATACAAATCAACTGAAATATCGCAAGCCTTTTATTGTTTTAATATCGCTGATTATGGCGTACAGCTGAAGAAAACTCAAAAATCCTATCTCAAAATATTAGAATATTTCCTCAGACCAAGTAAAAAAAAAATTATAACAGCAAAACAAAATCAAACATTTGAAAATGTCCATTAATGCACTCAGTACTTGGTTGGGAATCCTTTTGCACAGATTACTGCATCAATGCGGCGTGGCATGGAGGCAATCAGCCTGTGGCATTGCTGAGGTGTTATGGATGCCCAGGATGCTTCAATAGCGGCCTTTAGCTCATTTGCATTGTTGGGTCTGGTGTCTTTCAGCTTCTTCTTCACAATACCCCACAAATTCTCCATGGGGTTCAGGTCAGGGGAATTGGCAGGCCAATCAAGGACAGTAATGCCATGGTCAGTACACCAGTTACTGGTGGTTTTGGCACTGTGGGCAGGTGCCAGATCTTGGTTGTGCATCGTTTCCTGCCACATTTCCCCCTTCCAACACACTTTTTGTGAATGTGCTTTGAAACTGCACTCTGTGAACAGCCTGCTCTTTGAGAAATTTCTTTTTGTGTCTTACCCTCCTGATGGAGGGTGTCAATGATGGTCTTCTGGACAGCAGTCAGATCAGCAGTCTTCCCCATACTTGTGATTTAGTTTACTGAACCAAGCTGAGTGTTTTTCAAGGCTCAGGAAACCCTTGCAGGTGTTTCGAGTTAATTAGACGATTCAAGTGATTAGTTGAATAGCCTACTAGTATACTTTTTCATGATATTCTAATTTTCTGAGACAGTCCTGTACATACAACCACGCAACAAACCAAAGCTGAAACCAAAACATGGACATAAAACAGCCACCTTCCTAGATTTATACATTTATGAAATGTAAAAGACAATGAGCCTTGCTCTTAATTTATCATAACCTTATAATCCTCTCATGTATTGCTTCTCTAAGTCTATTTTATACCTCCCTTTAAATGGAATGGTTTGTGCTGAATTATTATTGCTACAAGGAATTTCCTATTCTATTATTTTTTTATTTTACCTAGGGCTAAATTCAGTGATAAAATCTCTGCTTTGTTTCTTTTTGCTATTTTGAATTCTAATAATATTCTATTATTACAGTATAACAGCCTCCAATCTGGTATTTCTAAAGTTATTCATAGTCATGAATCTATTTTTAATCATAACCCCTGTGTCATTTTATAGTCAAATACCGAGTTTTTACTTAAATCAATACAACATCAATGCTTCAGAAGCTTTATTTTGTCGTATAGTAAACCAAATGAACACTTATTTTCTGCTTATCATCGGTTCCATTTATTTTTAACTAACCTGAATTCTTTTTTGGGTCAAGTAAGCTACCTTTAACATGTATTTATCTTATTTGGGCTGGACATTTAATGTGAAATGATCTGACTCGAACTTCATTTGTAAAAGTCTATATCTTTTGTCAAGCTTTTAGTCAAACATTCCATGCTTCTTTTCCAGGCGATCTCCAAAATGTATCTATGTAAGGGCTGCAGTTCTCTTGACATAAATCAATATATACCACAACTGAGGTGTTTAGAATTTAAACCGGTTATGAAGCATTAATCGTTGAAGTGGCAGATCAGAGAGATTTTTCTCACAGATGATGTCCACATAGCTATTTATTAATTCTGATAATTTTTTTCCGGTCTCCTACCTGCATCTGTCGTTTTTTGCGTTCGCAAAATCCATGGAATCAAAACGATCTCGCTAGGCGGACTTTCCCACTGACGTCATAGCGGGAGTCACAAACCTGGAAGCCGGCACCCGCTGTACTGTCTGAGTACTAAATGGATAACGTTGTTTTGCTTTCACGGCTTTTTTTACAAGATGCCTCGTCATTGTGTCGCTATGCACTGTTAAAATGAAGATTGAAGATTGCATGAGTGGCCAAAAGACACACTTAGAGCCCGTTTGTGGCTCGTCATTTTAAAGACGACTGCCTCGGTGCTCCGGGGGAGGGGGACTTTGGCTCTTCACAACCGCTGCTCTTCCTCTCTAGATTTTAATGGTAGCTTGCATCCATTATTGTTGCACTACTGCCATCTATTGGATCCTAATATCTATTTCTCAAATTCTCTGATCCCAGTATTGTTTTTAAACCTAAAAATCTTCTTTTTCCCCTAAATACTATTTAGCTTATAAACCACATTCTCAAATTTAAATTCCTATTAAAACCTAATTCCGTTTTTAATAATCTTTGATTTACATATCTTCTACAATTAATAAAAACATGTTCTATTGTTTCCACATCATGACACCAACTACAAAAACCAGTAAGATGTTTCCTGTGACCGTTCTTATTCTATTTATAATTATTTCCTCCCTCCTGTTTATTCCTCTAATCCTTACTACATCAACTGTATTTTGTATCCTATATAAGTGCCTTCCATTTATTTAATTATCCCACCTACCTTTCCATATCTTCTTGCTTTCTCTCCAAACTATACTTTTGCCTTCAGATTTGGATAACTTTACTGGCAAATCAATACATTCTTTTTTAATAGCCTCCTTAGCCAACCTATCTGCTCTTTCATTACCCAAAATACCTACATGAGCAGGAGTCCAAAATAAAATTAAATTTTTGTTTTGTTCACATATTCTATGATGAACAGCCATAACCTCATATAATATATTTTGATGATTATTTGTACATCCATTTTGAATACTCAATGCAGATAATCACTACAAATTATTTTATTTATATTAGTATCCTCTACCCATTCTCAAGCTAATAATATAGCACATAATTCTACTGCATATATACTGAGATAATTAGATGTTCTTTTTTAAATAATCTTTGTCAGGAATCACCACTGCTATACTAGTTGCTTCACTCTGTCTTTTTATTTTCATGTATGTATATCTACATGTGTGTTGTCTCTTACTTTCCTGTATCTGTTTATTTGTGTGTAAATGCACCCCAGCAATCAAAAAAAATGTTATGAGAAATTTTACTCACTGCTGCTTTTTGTTTCAGTCTATGTAGACGACTGTTTTGAGTCGCTGCTAGCAGAGCTGGAGAAAATAAAAAACTAAGCAGGTTGATGCAGCATAAGAGCCCCCATCACTGACAAGTTCATTTGTGAAACCAACAAAAGATGATGCCATCAATCTCTCATTCAGTCGATTTTCAAAAAGACCATAAAATCATTTTATTAGTAATTGCTTATATTACATAATAACCACAACAATTTTGTTTACATGCATGTTTTAGATTTTATTCTTTCAGCTTGGGTATTTTTTTTAACTGCCAACAGGTGACCTCTAAAGGTAAAATCATCTTCATGTCCTGGGGTTGGGAAGTGGGCCCTTATACAGCTGACTGCACACGAGGGGATCACAGCCCTGGTATCTTTGCCTAAATAGTCCCAACACCATCTCACAAATTGTCTATAGGCTATATGCCTATGCTGTTGCTTGTATTGGGACCAAGCAACCTGCAATGTCCAAACATTTAGACACACCGTTTCCATGCCAGGATGGTCTGTGATACAGCCAGGGATTTCTCCATCCATCTCCTCTCTGGCTTCTTCCATCTTAGCAACAACCAAGCTGATTTCCTGGCAACAGATGCACTCTCTCACAGAATCCATATTTGGCAGTGAGAACAGGAACACCTAAAAAATAAGATTGATTAATTGTATATTTGTATATGAATTACACACCATAACTGATTTGCTAAATTCACTATTAATGCATTTATGGTAAGTTGGAAATGGATTTACAATAAGGAAATCTTTAGGCCTCAATATTACTCAGTGTATATTTTTGATATATTATTATTTTTGACTTTTGTTATGCTAGTATGTAGGTAGGCTAAATATTATTATATGTACCGATACTGTTTATAAATTGTTGTCAAGTGATTCTTTATCATAAGTAGCACGTCATCATTGGGCCTAACTAGGCCATGGCATAAATTCATTTTTGACTGTGAATACATGCTCATTCATTGTAGTGATACATTTTGTCCTCATCTCTTCATTTAAGATAAGATAAGATAGACGTTATTGATTTCACAGTGGAGAAATTCGCTTGTCACATCGGCTCAGTAAAAGTGACAAAAGTTGGAAAAAGACCGATTATCTTGGCGTTTAAAATAACACAAAACAGCGCAAGAAGACCTCGTTTATTTATTTTTATTTTATAATTTTGTAAACAGCTGCCGATTAAACTGAAGGTTACAACCTTGACACGATTATATGCGTTGTTTTACCGAAAAATAAATTATACGAGCCGTGAAAACGGCAGCAATGCGCGCTCCCGACAAAGGGAGGGGGGGACAGATTTTCACAGGGGAACTGAATTTCGCACAACACCGGCATTTTATCCATTAAATATCTATGGTGCCTAAAATAAAATGATGTCAACATACGAATAAATATTTGAACTGCGTAGTTAAAAGAAAAAACGTGTCCTACCATTCATCTAATCTCCCGACGTCCAATCTCCACTCCTTGTCCGACTCGGAAGGCTGTAGTTCGTCCGCTGCCTTCTCTTCATCTGAAACGTCTGGGTCGAACATGTGAGGCTCGAGAAACAAACATTCTTCCTCCGACACATCAGAATCGTCACCTGGTAGGAATCGCTCGGTTGAAATCGAAATTTCACTTTCAGACTTCTTGTCGTCGAAGTGCAGTAATCCGCCATGTTGAGATGAACGCTCACGACATGACGTCACCACTTCCGGGTTGGAGGGCGCATGAAAAGTTATCAGAATCTTTAACGATTTTCTCTTAAATGTGAATTTTTTTTTAAAAAAATTCGGAGGTATATTTATTTTTTCATATTTTGCTATATGTATACGGAATGTTAAATCAAACTGACGGACGCTTCATAACCGGTTTAAACCTAATTACTTTGTACAGACAAACAGAGTTAGTCACAGAATACCAAACATTCAATAGTTGAGACAAACACACACAGGCTTTTTCCTCGCTCTTTAAATACAGATCTGTCATGCCTCAATGGGGCGGGGGGGGGGGGGGGTACACTATGGTACTCTCTGGCTCCATAAGGATCCATTTCTTTATCTCGCCGACACCCAGACCCTTGTTCCTTTTTCTCTTCGTTACGATTTCCACAGTAGGTTTACTAGGTCTAAACACCCATAGACATTATATACGTAGACGCCCCGTCGTCGGGTGGGAGGCATGCCGACAGAGCGGCCATCTTAGGTCAGACCAAGCTGCGCTCAGAGAGAATACACGTCAATTCAGGAAAGTGGTACTTTATGTTTTCAGACACTCTGGATCCGGTGTATTCTCACCCGATTTCTAGATAAATCAACTGACTGAAAATGTCACCCCTTTAGGGGCTACATGGGACCAATTGATTGAATTAAATGATTTTCTAACTTAATAAATAATTTCGATTTTTTTTATTGACAGTTAGCAAACTTCCAGAGCTCCGTCCCAGGATGCCCGATTTTTGCTCCGCTTATGGGTATGCAAATAAAAGGACACTACGAACCAGATGCCGGGGAATTATCTTCCATAAGTAAAATTTTATGATAGATAATACTCATGCTTTGCAGTTACAGTTTTTCCCGGCATAAACACAATATGTGCTAATGGGTAGCAGGGATGGAAGCAGAGAAAAGTACATTGAACACCCTCATTTCTGAGAGATGTGACTGAGGATACATATATTGTTTTTTGTGTGTATGTGTATATATATATATATATATATATATATATATATATATATATATATATATATATATATATATATATAGTATTTTTGTTTTTGCTATGATTTTGTAATCTCTTTGATTCTAAGATGCATTATTCATTTTTTGTTGATTTTTTTTCCCCCCGCGTTGCGGTTTGTATTATATCATTTTTAAATGCTGTTATTGTATTGCCACCTCTGCTCTCACTTGTCTGTATATAGTTTTGCTCCTATGTAGATAAGCGCTGTTGTCATCACATACTCTTAAAAAGTGTCAGATGGTCACTAATGAGTATCTATTTTTTGTACAGTTTAAAGTGTCCTTTGTAAATATATTTACACATGAAGTAGGAAGCTACCCTGTTGGAACCGATTGATGATAAAAGGGTCGCAATGAGTAGTCTATGAAAATAAATTTTCATCAAATATATATATATATATATATATATATATATAGATAGAGAGAGAGAGAGAGAGAGGTGTGTGTATAATTTGTGTGTGTTTATTATATTAATATGTAACTGCAAAATATATAACTGCGTTTATATATCTCATCCAGTTTGACTTCAGTTTAAATAGTTTTGGTTCTAAATAAATATGTGTAATCTGTCTGAAAGGTCACGAGCATTGGGAACATATGATTAAAATGAGATCTGAGCTTCCTCCTATTCATTCTGACAGCAGCTGTCTGATCTGTGGTCTGACATACCTACCCAATGATTAGATACATGATTAATATAATCAGACCACTCAACTTTTATCAAAAGTTAAGAGTGAGATTATGCTAATCTTGGGGGCGGGGCTTGTTTGGGGGTGGGGCTAACTGGACCCTGGAAGAGCCGGTGGAGTCAACTCCATCTCATTTTTATCCCACCAGACATTGAAGTAGACATGTATTACTTTTGTTAAAAAGAGAAAAAAACGTGTTAATACTTTATTGTTCAGTTAGTGGATTAATTCAATTCAATTCAATTCAGTTTTATTTATATAGCGCCAAATCATGAAACATGTCATCTCAAGGCACTTTACAAAATCAAGTTCAATCATATTATACAGATTGGGTCAGATTATACAGATTGGTCAAAATGTCCTATATAAGGAAACCAGTTGATTGCATCAAAGTCCCGACAAGCAGCGTTCACTCCTGGGGAACCGTAGAGCCACAGGGAGAGTCGTCTGCATTGTACATGGCTTTGCTGCAATCCCTCATACTGAGCAAGCATTAATTAATTAAAACATAAACTAGAACTGCAAGCAGTTATTAACGGGTTCCAAGCCCACCCACGCCCCGCCCCCTTTGAGCATGTTCCTGGACTTCAGTTCAGCGTTCAACACCCTCATCCCACAGCATCTGGTGGAAAAACTGGAACATCTGGGCTTCAGCACACCCCTCACCACTTCCTCACCTCCTGACCACTGTCGGTCCGGGTCTGACAAAACACCTCTGATGTCATCACCCTCAGCACGGGCTCCCCTCAGGGCTGCGTCCTGAGTCTCCTGCTATTTACTTTGATGACTCATGACTGCGTCCCCAGGTTCACCCCCAATCACATCGTGAAGTTTGCAGACACAACGGTGGTGGGCCTGATCAGAGAAGACAACGACCAGGACTATAGAGAGGAGGTGGAGCAGCTGGTGGGCTGGTGCAGAGAAAACAGCATGATCCTGAACGTGGTGAAAACGAAGGAGATCATGTTCGACTTCAGGAAGAACCGGCCTCACCACGCTCCACTGCTAATCAACAGCTCAGCTGTGGAGGTGGTCAGCAGCACCAAATTCCTCAGGGTGCACATCACAGACAACCTCACCTGGTCTGTGAACACCACATCACTGGTGAAGAGGGCACAGAAGCGCTTGTACTTCCTGCGGAGGATGAGGAGAGCCCACCTGGCCCCGCCCATCCTCACGACCTTCTACAGAAGCACCATAGAGAGCATTGTGACCAGCTGTCTCTCTGTGTGGTGTGGAGGCTGCAGCGCCTCCGACCGGAGGAACGTGAGGAGAGTGGTGAGGACAGCAGAAGGGATCATCGGGGCTCATCTTCCCTCCATTAAGGACATTTCATCCCAGCACTGCATGTCCCGAGCCCGTAACATCATCAGAGACCCCTCACACCCCCACCATGGACTGTTCTCCCTGCTGTCCTCTGGGAAGAGGTTCTGCAGCATCCGCTGCAGGTCCACCAGGTTCTGCAACAGCTTTTTCTCCATATCCATCAGACTGTTGAACTGTTGAACTCTAAACTGGACTCTGCGCCATGTTTGCACATTTGCATCATTGCATCACTATCTAGCATTACCAACGTTGCCGAACTTTTATTATCCTTTTAAAAAATACACAACTCAACGTTAATGCATTTTTGCACAAATGCCTGTTGCACCATTATTTTTGCAAATAAAGCGTTTGAACATTCTTCTGCACACTGTTCTTGCACAGTTTTTCTCCTGCATTGTTTACATTTTGATCACTGCTGCACTTTATATACTGTACAGACCAGAAGTTTGGACACACCTTCTCCTTCAATGAGTTCTCTTTATTTTCATGAATATGAAAATTGTAGATTCACACTGAAGGCATCAAAACTATGAATAAACACATGTGGAATTATATACTTAACAAAAAAGTGTGAAACAACTGAAAATATGTCTTATATTCTAGGTTCTTCAAAGTAGCCACTTTTTGCTATGATTACTGCTTCGTACACTCTTGGCATTCTCTTGATGAGCTTCAAGAGGTAGTCACCTGAAATGGTCTTTCAACGATCTTGAAGGAGTTCCCAGAGATGCTTAGCACTTGTTGGCCCTTTTGCCTTCACTCTGCGGTCCAGCTCACCCCACACCATCTCGATTGGGTTCAGGTCCGGCGATTGTGGAGGCCAGGTCATCTGGCGCAGCACCCTATTACTATCTTTCTTGGTCAAATAGCCCTTACACAGCCTGGAGGTGTGTTTGGGGTCATTGTCCTGTTGAAAAATAAATGATGGTCCAACTAAACACAAACCGGATGGAATAGCATGCCGCTGCAAGATGCTGTGGTAGCCATGCTGGTTCAGTATGTCTTCAATTTTGAATAAATCCCCAACAGTGTCACCAGCAAAGCACACCCACACCATCACACCTCCTCCTCCATGCTTCATGGTGGGTACCAGGAATGTAGAGTCCATCCGTTAAACCTTTTCTGCGTCGCACAAAGACACGATGGTTGGAACCAAAGATCTCAACTTTGGACTCATCAAACCAAAGAACAGATTCCCACTGGTCTAATGTCCATTCCTTGTGTCCTTTAGCCCAAGCAAGTCTCTTCTAGTTGTTGCCTGTCCTTAGCAGTGGTTTCCTAGCAGCTGTTTTACCATGAAGGCCTGATTCACGCAGTCTCCTAACAGTTGTTCTAGAGATGTGTCTGCTGCTAGAACTCTGTGTAGCATTGACCTGGTCTCTAATCTGAGCTGCTGTTAACCTGCGATTTCTGAGGCTGCTGACTCGGATGAATTTATCCTCCGCAGCAGAGGTGACTCTTGGTCTTCCTTCCCTGGGGCGGTCCTCGTGTGAGCCAGTTTCTTTGTAGCGCTTGATGGTTTTTGCGACTGTACTTGGGGACATTTTCAAAGTTTTCCCAATTTTTCGGACTGAATGACCTTCAGTTCTTAAAGTAATTATGGCCACTCGTTTTTCTTTACTTAGCTGCTTTTTTCTTGCCATAATACAAATTCTAATAGTCTATTCAGTAGGACTATCAGCTGTGTATCCACCTGACTTCTGCACAACAAAACTGATGGTCCCAACTCCATTTATAAGGCAAGACATCCCACTTACTAAACCTGACAGGGGACACCTGTGAAGTGAAAACCATTTCAGGTGACTACCTCTTGAAGCTCATCAAGAGAATGCCAAGAGTGTGCGAAGCAGTAATCAAAGCAAAAGGTGGCTACTTTGAAGAACCTAGAATATAAGACATATTTTCAGTTGTTTCACACTTTTTGTTGAGTATATAATTCCACATGTGTTAATTCATAGTTTTGATGCCTTCAGTGTGAATCTACAATTTTCATAGTCATGAAAATTAAGAAAACTCTTTGAAGGAGAAGGTGTGTATAAACCACCTCCTCCATCACCATCTGGTACGCTGGTGCCACCGCCAAAGACAAGAGCAGACTGCAGCGTGTCATCCGGTCTGCAGAGAAGGTTATTGGCTGCAATCTTCCATCTCTCCAGGACCTGTACGCCTCCAGGACTCTGAGGCGTGCAGGGAAGATTGTGGCTGATCCCTCGCACCCCAGTCACAGACTATTTCAGACACTTCCCTCTGGCAGGAGGCTGCGGTCCATCAGGACCAAAACCTCATGACACAAAAACAGTTTTTTCCCATCCGCTACCAGCCTTATCAACACGGCCCAGAGGCCCCGTGACACTTGACACTGCCTCTCTCCCCTGTTCAGGTCCTACAAGCTACACCAACGTAGCATCTCCAGACCTTCTGCGTTACACTAACGCACAGTATACCATGTATATAGCTTTCTGTGTATATATGTATATACACACTGTATATATATATATATATATATATATATATATATATATATATATATATATATATATATATATATAGCGTTCACTGAGCGAGAGGCGGGTTACACCCTGGGCAGGTCAGCAATCTGTCACAGGGCAACACAGAGACAGACAGAGCAAACAACCATTGTTGCACACACTCACACCTAAGGACAATTAAACTAACAGTCATGTTTTTGAACTGTGGGAGGAAGCCGGAGTACCCGGAGTGAACCCACGCATGCACAGGTAGAACATTCAAACTCAATGCAGAAAGACCCAGAGGATTTGAAAGACCCAGGAGAATTTGAAAAACCCAGGAGGATTTGAAAGACCCAGGAGGATTTGAACCCAGAAGGCAACAACACTACTCACTGCTTCACTGTGCAGCCTCTGTTTATGACAGTATCATGTAAATCTTAGGCACAAATAAAGTGTTGCCTAAACAAAAGTAATTTGTATAGTAAGTATAACTTCCACTGACTGTAAAATTACCTGTGAAACGTTTTCACACAGCCAAACTGCTTGTTGTTGCAACCAAATGCTATGGGGTTCTGTGTGAGAAGGGAGTAGCAAGATGGCCGCCAGTGACCTCTCCTAGTGACTGGCCGCCATCTTGCTACTCCCTACTCTGACACTTTTGCAAATAGGCCCTTCCCACTTGTTTCAATCATTACCATATTTAATACTTTAGTTCAGGGGTATGCCTGGAAGGCAATAAAGAAGGTTATGTAAAAATCCGATCAGCCATATTTATGTAGTAGATTTCTTAACATCACAGCGCCCCCTAGTGATGGACGATCCTCAAACGCGGGTCAGATGTGCAAAATCTTATTTGGACTATGGGTTATGAAGGACATGTTAAAATCTGTTATGGTTTTAGAATAATCAGCAATTATATTTAGAGCTAGCTAGCTAACAATCACTTATTTTAGCGTTACTTTTCGAAAAAGTCAAAATTCAAAAATCCGCCGCGTTAACTTTTTTTATTTGTCCATTACACGCTTATATATGAAGTTTTGCGCGGATCGCACAAAAAATGTAGGAGGAGTTTAACAAGAAAGATTTAACCTTTGTAGTCATGTAGCGCGAAAACTAGCTGGGAAACGAAAGGTGTGCCAATTCCCTTTTTGATGCAGAATCATCCAATAAACAAAGAGACATCAAGTTTTTGAGTATGGGACCAGTAGTTTGGTGGTTACAAGGCGAAACGCATTGTCCTTTGTTATAGCGCCCCCTAATTGTTGAGGGGTCTGAATTTCTGGGTTTGAGTAGGGGTGCACGTTCTGAACTTAGATACCTGATCCAATTGATTCGTTACAAATCCGCGTGGGCTGCACAACGCGTTTTAATTCCGTAATAATAATAATTTAAAAACACACGAAAAACAATAGGGTTCTCTGCACTGCAGTGCAGACGAACGGCTATGCGTTGCATAGCCCGTTCTTTCTGCACCGCGGGCTTGGAACCCTAATAATTTAAAAACACATGAAAAACAATAGGGTTCTCTGCACTGCAGTGCAGACGAACGGCTATGCGTTGCATAGCCCGTTCTTTCTGCACCGCGGGCTTGGAACCCTAAAAACACACAATTGTTCAAATAATACTGAATAAAATAAAATAGTTTTAAGTTATTTACCGAATTATTACACAGTTACAGATTCATCTATGGGTTTGTTTCATTGTAGATCTATAACCTGATTGGTGAATCAGGCTGAGTTCCATCAAGCCTATACGGCATATGGCTTATCGGACAGTTTCCCCTCAGCAGCAACACTGAAGCACACAGAGGTTCCCGCTGCGTCTTTACGCACGATCCAGCTGCTGATGTCTCCCTCTTTTCAGCTCAATGCACTTCTAGACTGTTACAGTTTATAACCATTATCATGACCTTTCACAGCAACAGGTTTCTCATCTTAGTCGCCGCGCTGACCAGACAAATCTGTATTTGTCTCGTCAGTGCGCTCTGGGCGGTGAGGTGGGCGGATTTTACCCCCGTTGGTGCGCTGCGTGCGAGGGATAAGTTGTGGGGAAAATTCATAAATAAAGACTGTAAAGGGCTCCTTTAGAGGAAACAGGGGGACTGACGGGTCTGAGATCAAGCCCCTGATGTTACCTTAAAAGTGCGCACCAAAATTACATGTAACATAATTTTGCGCACCTGAACTAAAGCGCAAGGCAGCATGCCCACCGAAGCGCCACTGATTCTATGTTGTTAAAAACAAAAGAGCATGAAACACAGCCACTAACTCTCCTATTGACTTTAACTGGCACACTTTGCTACGGATGTGAGGACATTAAACGTAGTGATTCACGTTTTGAATGGTGAGAAAAGCAACTGGGTCCGAGGAAAAGGAGGGGGGAGAGGAGCAAGCGCTGAGGCACAGAAATACGGTGCATGTAGTTAAAAAATGCAGAATTAATAAAAACGAAACTTATAAACAGACTAAGTGGCGTTTTAAACTGCATCTGGTTAGCAGAACTGTTTTATGATCCAGAGTGCAGCCATGCCTGGTTCTGAATGAAGGCAATATCTGGAAGCAGCTCTTCCCCCACCCCCTTTCCCCCTGCGTACGCAGTACAGGACCTTACCGGCTTACTTTCACCACTGGTTAAGACTAAAATTATTCATAACTCTGATCGCTCTGTTAACACGAACTGCAGCAGGAATTACGGATGGCCACAAGCTGTGAAAGAAGCGACACAGCTCAGCAGAAGGCGGAGTTTTGTCGTCCGCAGCCCAGATGGGCTTTGTGATTTTTATGCGTGAGAAATGCCATGTTTGCGTGTGAAATACCATGTGTTGCGTGTGAGCGTGTGAAGTCAGTGAAATGCGTGTGTCACACGGTCAATGCTGTAAGATACTGGAGACAACAATAAAGACCGCAACGATAGCTTGCTCGGCAACTCGTTTACTGAAAACACAGGACATGAACTTCCTTGTTGGTGACTGCTGCTAACCAACAGGTACAGAGAACATGCAGCGCCCCTAGAGGCACACGAATACATTACATCTCCCCTTCTTCAGCTTATTTGTGGGGACTCCATAGCAGATTAAATAACTGAAGGTTTCTTACACAAATTTAAAAGCCAAAAATAAACAATATTCAAGACCCTTGAAACTTATTAGTGTCAAGTCAACAACAACAAAAAAAGAAAAACATTACAATTGACATTTTCTTTAACTATTCAGGAGTAACTTGAGTCTATTACCAAATATTGAAAGCTATCAACAAACAGTTGAGCCTACAGGCTCATTTCACTACTGAACTCATCTACTCATGACAAGCAGCAACTACAAATCCAGTCTCTCGGGAGGTTTAACTACTCTGCCAAGCTTAGTGGTGTAAAGCCGAGAGGGCTGTGGTTGACCCACATTCAAGGGTTCCTTGGCAGGTGATGCTGAAGACTCAACTAGGGAAGAACTCAATTCCTTTTGTTCTGGTAGGACATCGGGGAACTCCTCCCAGGGCTCATCTGGCACGAGGTGACGTGACTGGTTTGCTTTTTCAGTGCTTTTGCGAAGGTGCTGACAGTTCCGGCGGAACTCCTTGCCACCAGAATTGACAATGTAAGACCTGGGTGTGCTGCTATGTTGCTGGATGACAACAGCTGGAGACCACTTGGAGTGGCCAGGGTAGGGCTGCATTCTCACTTCTTCCCCTGGTACCAGCGCAGAGCGAGCGTCCATTGTCCTGCCTTTGTCATAGTAGTACTTCTGGGACGCTTTGGACCTATTGAGTAAGTGTCTAACTTTTAAAGAGTTGTAGGCCTTTGGGACAAGCAGTTGTTGAGCTGCAGGGAGTTTGTTTCTGGGTCTTCTGCCCATGAGCAGCTGCGCTGGGGACAACTCCACTGTCTCTAGTGGAGTTGTTCTATAGTCAAGCAATGCCAGATGTTTGTCTTGTTATGCCAGAAGATGGTTGAATATGCTTATTATTATTATTAATTATAATTTGGCATTATAATTTAAATAATAAATCATTCAACTCAAAATTCCGCTACAACAAAATATAGTTCAAATGGTGGTGATGTTAGCTATAAGCTTGTAAGTATTTGTACCACTAATGCATTAGTTAATTTGCTGTTATGAACTCATTTATGCTGGGATAAATGATCTGGTCGGACTTGTGACCGACGAGGTTTATCCGGCAGGCTGTGAGAATCCCAATGTAACTGCAATTAGAGTTTAAATCCTTATTCGTCTATCACCATCCAATGATATTGTCTCTGTATTAATGTCAGATGTTAACTCCAAAGGAGGTTAGCTCTGATTTCTGAATAACCATACAACTATGAATTAGACTGGACACAAAACCAACTCTATTCCGCAGTGGTGTTTTATTGAACCAAAAGCAATTCCCTGTTACAGTAATTCTCTGAGTCAACGACTTTGGAAATCTTGCTCACTACTAACTAACACGCAAAATATATATGGAGATAAAAGAATAAACAAAACAAACAAAACGAAAGGAAAGAAAAACAAATGGATTAAAATGAGCGGTTGCAACTCTTAGTTCAGCTCACGGTTGTTTAAACCACATTCAGAACATCGGCATTTGACATAGCATTGACAGACAGAGCAGCTGTGGGAGTCCTACTGGACGCTTTGATGCCTTACAAAGCTATCAGCTAAGCTACAGCCCAGTCATCCGACACCCTCCCAAGATGGCGACTATGATGACGTATGCTCTGCAAATTTGCGTGAAGCGTGAGGAGAGGTCTTAATGATATCACCGCGCTTAAGCTAAGGTGAGGTGGTACCTCGCTCCGAGAGGGAGTGGTTTACGCTCTGGTTCAAAGAGAAACCGCGAACTAAGATTCAAACAAAGCGATCAAATTCTCTGATAAGGAGAAGCGAAAGAAAAGGGGGAAAAGCATGGAGGAAGATGGAAAAGAACTGAAACAGTGACCCACGGCGGGGTTATAGATAAACCACAATCAACACAGCAAAATCAAATGTAAAATACATGCACATACAAAGAAAATATTCAGCAAAATAATTCCAACTTCGTCGTGGAATAAAAGCATTAACCTAAGCCTACAAATTTCTACGTCTGCCCAGGCACTTCTAAACACCCTGTTGGTGAGACAGAAATAAAAGGGGAGAACCCGTTACTTTGAGGTGCCTCGGGGCTGGTCCGGAGTGAAAGTCCCGGCTTCGGTCCGGAGCGCTCCGGATCACGCGACGTCCTGAACGCGTCTTGACGACCGCAGGGTCCGCAGGCTGCAGCGGGGACCAGACTGAGAGAGTTCCTTCGTCTTTCTCTCTCTCTCTGGGCTCCTAGACGCTTGTTGGGCCAAACAACGCGTCGTCCTCTCTCGATCACTGGGAGATAAGGCGGCTTCCAGTATTTGATCAGAGGGAATTAAAGGTACCTTTTTGAGTCGACCTCCTGTCTGCACAGGGAATGGTTTTGCTTCGAAAAAATCTCGGTCCAGCGAGAAACTCGAGCACGTGGCGTGGGATTGCCCCAACGGAAACAGCTGTGTGTGTGTCTTCTCGGGTTGGCAGGGCGCCAGGGAAGAAGGTCGATTGTGAGGTGCAACCGAGTTTTATCAACTTTACCCTAGCAACGTTATCGGTTGCTAGGGCGCCGGCCATTTTGGGCCGCGTTGCATGATGGGAGTTGGTGGCCATTTTGACCACCATGCATCATGGGAAATGCAGTCTGTCACGTCCTGACATGGCACAACAGTCTGAAGCTTTGTTCCACAGTCTTTTAACTGTTTGTACTGCTCGTTCGGCCTCTCCATTTGAGTGAGGTGTGTGAGGTGATGATGTGAGGTGTGATATGCCATAGTTCTCACAAAAGTCTCTAAACTCCTCTGACACATACTGGGGGCCGTTGTCAGTTCGTAAGACAGTAGGAATCCCATGTCGACTGAACTGTGACTTCAGTATTTCGATGGTGGTGCAGCTTCGCTGATCCTTGAGCTCCTCCACTTCAATGAATTTGGAAAAGTAATCCACTAGAAGAAGTGCTTGCCCTCAAACTCAAAGATATCAGAAGCCACTAGCTCAAATGGCAATTCTGGGGTTTCCGTTGGCTTTAGAGGCTACCTTGGTAGTTTGTTTTGAAACTCGGCACATTTGCTGCAATTCTTCACTACCTCCTCTATCTCTGCACTCATGCCCGGCCAGTAGAGCACTTCCCGTGCTCTCTGCTTGCTTTTCACAATTCCTAAATGAGACGGGTGTATGAGTTTTAACATGTGCTGTCTCATAGTGGGTGGTATTACTATACTTAGACTTAGACTTAGACTTTCTTTATTGTCATTTTGTATACACAGAGTGCATACAGAACGAAATTTCGTTTTCACACAGCTCAGAAAGATTGCAGTAACTCTACAGGATACCTTGTGGTGAATTACAGTACAGGATAAAGTGCAGTGATAAATCGCAGTCACTTACAGGATAAGTTTCAATTGAC
Source organism: Fundulus diaphanus (assembly GCA_037039145.1). Lineage (NCBI taxonomy): Eukaryota > Metazoa > Chordata > Actinopteri > Cyprinodontiformes > Fundulidae > Fundulus > Fundulus diaphanus. The sequence goes on along the minus strand of CM073133.1, from coordinate 56,782,832 downwards.
TTCCGGATAAAGTGCAGCAGTGAACAGTAGGCAGTTGAAATGTAAACAATGTAAAACAGATGTAAACAAATATGCAGTAAGGTGCAGCAGTGATTTAAAAGTAGACAGTTGCATTGTACACAGTTTTTCAGTACGTTTCCGGGTAAGGTGCAGCAGCAATTTTGCAGGATACGATACAATGTGCAAATGTGCAAATGTGCAAATCAGCGAATCGAGTGTGGTACACAGTCCGTTTTTATACTTCAGCAGTTCAACAGTCTGATGGCAGCAGGGAAAAAGCTTTTGCAGAAGTCAACTGACATACACATCCCTTTGTACACTACTCCGTCACATATGGTCAGTTGACTTCTTGAGTCCCAATATGGCTGAACAGTCATTGGGGCCTCTCTCCTGTGCTCCGGCCAGCCTCGCTGAATGATGTGTTGTAGGGAGCTCAGTTCTTTTTTTGTGTATTCTTGTAGCTCAGCGTACCTTTCTTCACTTACAGCCACAAAGTTCAGCATGGAAACACATTCCAACTGTTCCAATTCTGGAGTATTGTGTGTCAGTTGTGCTCTGGACAGTGTGTCAGGCAGTTCCATATCTTTCCCTTTCCTGTACTTCACAGTCACATCATACCACTGGATTCGCAGGCGCATCTTCTGTATGCGCATGGGGGTGGAAAGCAGAGATTTCTTAAAAATGTCCTCGAGTGGTTTATGGTCATTGTACACCGCGACTGACTTTCCAAAGATATAGTGATGAAATTTTGTGCATGCATGGACAATAGAAAGCATCTCCTTTTCTATTTGCGCATAGCGGGTTTCCGCATCGGTCAGAGACCTTGAGGAGAATGCAACTGGGTGATCGTCCTGCAAGAGCGCAGCACCTAATCCACTGCTGCTTGCATTACAGGAGATCTCAACTGTTTCTGATGGGTCGTAGTACTTAAGTACAGGGGGGTGTGAGCACAGTTCTTTGAGCCTTGCAAAAGCTCTTTTCTGAGCCGGTTGCCACGCAAACTCCACATTGCCTTTCAGAAGCTGACGCAGTGGTGCATCTTCCTCACTGAGATTTGGTATGAATTTTGACAAATAAGTCACAAACCCCAAAAAGCGGCGAACTCCTTCCTTGTCTGTAGGTTCTGGCATGTCCCTTACTGCTTGGATCTTGGCTGGATCAGGCTTCAGGCCGTCAGCAGTCAGTAAATGGCCAATATATGGGACTTGGCTCTGCCGAATGCGACACTTATCGAAATTAAGCTTTAAGTTGTAGCTTGTTGCTCTCTCGATGACTTTGTGTAAGATCTCATCGTACATCTCAACAGTGGGGGCCGCAATCAAGATGTCATCCATAATGGCCACTGCTCCTGTAATGCCCTCTAGCATGTCATCCATGATCCTCTGATAGATCTCGGGGGCACATTTTATTCCAAACGGTAGCCTCAACCACCTAAACCTACCAATGGGCGTGTTGAAAGTTGTCAGGAATGATGATTCTTCATCTAACTCAATCTGTAGGTACCCCGACTTGGCATCGAGGACTGAGAATATTCGTGCTCCAGGCACAGATGACACGACCTCTTCAATGGTGCGCATGGGGTAATGTTCTCTTTTGATTACTTTATTTAGATCACTGGGGTCTATGCAAATTCTTAACTTGTCTCCCCGAGAGACCGCCACCATTGAACTGACCCACTCAGTGGGCTGCTTGACCTTTTTGATATAGCCATTTTCTTCCATTTCATGCAATTTCTGGATAATCCGTCCCTTGAGTGCAGCGGGCTGTCTGCGCACGGGGTGGACAACACCTTTAGCATTGGGCTCTATTTTGATTATGTACTTCCCTGGTAGAGTCCCTGTGGTGCGTACAAGCTCAGGAAAGTCACGTAGGCCTTCAGGAACAACGTCTCGTCTGCTAACGCCCTCCACAGGCGTGTTCGCTTCAGCTTCCGCAGTATTTTGTAAGGAGTTCAGCCTTGCTATCAAACCTAAAGCTTCAGCCGTGGATCCGCTGAGCACGCTTTCTTGTGCAATATCCACAATTTCAAACTCAGCCGTGGCACGCTGTTTGTAATGCACTGATAAATCTACAGTAGCTACTGGCTTGAGCTTATGATTAGAGTAGGAGCGCAACAGCTTGTTAGAACGCTTCAATTCACCCGTGTGCACGAGTTTTTGGTAACTGTCAAGAGTCAATGTGTTGCACCTGGCACCAGTATCTATTTTGAACTGGACTCTTTGTGAAAGAATCATCAAATGCACCGACCATTTATCCACAGTTAATGCAGCTGTCGGAAGCACAACATCCGTTAGGCTAATGTTCAGTATTTCATCATCAGTCTCCTCCAGTGCCTCCACATTTAGTGTGTGAGCAGCACGTTTACGGCACACTGCCATCCAGTGGTTTGGTCTGTGGCAGTAAGAGCATGTAGAGCCCTTGGCTGGGCACTTGCCATCGTTCCATTTGTGATCAGGATGCTTGCCGCAGCTACCACAGAAAGCTGGGGGCTTGGACTGAGTGAACTCGCGATCTGGGTAACGAGTTTTCCTACTTTGGCCAGAATGCTTAGGTTGAACACTTTGTGCTACAGTGGACACTTGAGAACATGTAACATCATCTCAAACTATTTTCAGCTGTTTCTGAGACATCTCATATTGTTGTGGAATCTCAATTGCCTTGGCTAGCGTTATTTCCTGTCCTTTGTCTAGTAGTCTTTCTTGCACTCGTTTTTCACACACTCCCGCGATAATCGCGTCAATCAGCATGTCGTCGGGATCAGCATAGGCACAATCCATTAACAGTAGCCGTAAATCCTTAACGAAATGGTAAGGGATGGCGAGCTATCCTCTTGTTCTTCCTTGGCCTGATATACTTCTCAAACTTTTCCAGTACTTTTCCGGGATCCTCTTTTTCTCCGTCAGTCCAGGAGAGCGTTTTGTAAATTTCTCTGCCTTGTCCGCCTATCCACGTACCCAGCCAGCCAGCTTGCTGCTTCGCTGTCAGGTCAGATAAAGGTCCAAAAAAAAAAACGAAATTAACGTGGCTCCGAAAGCGGTCAAATTCCTGATATAGATCAGCAGCTTCCCAGTCAATTGTTGGGTGCTCAAACTGCGGGGTAGCCATGCTACACTTCTGACACCATGTAAGATACTGGAGACAACAATGAAGACCGCAACGATAGCTTGCTCGGTAACTCGTTTACTGAAAACACAGGACATGAACTTCCTTGTTGGTGACTGCTGCTAACCAACAGGTACAGAGAACATGCAGCGCCCCTAGAGGCACACCAATACATTACAAATGCGTGAGAGTTGAGAGCTCTGTATAATTTACATGTAATACCGTTTATGTTCAGACTGTTAAAGTTGTGTTTTCTGTTAAGGAAAGTTTGTTTAGTTGTTTGAAGATGAGTGATGGAGCAGTATGCACTGGCTAACCCCGACCAGCAGGGGGCGCATTCGCTACACTGTGTGTTCTTGGTTATTCAGAGAGTAAGAACACATGAATGTGAAGTAGAATAGACCCCTTGCAACCACGTGACTCGTTACCCAGAACCCCTTGCATGGCGGCCATATTGGTTGGCATGCCATTGTCTACACAACGCGCCAACATGCAAACAAAGTCTTACGTGGATGAGTTACAGCCTTCTGATAAGGCAGCTTACTTCGCTAAATGTGCAAGGATCGGTAATGCGGACCCTTTGGCTCTTCCTGATAAGGTTTTTTCTAGTAATCCCGATGATTGGCCATCAGTTTGCTACGCGGATCTGGTGAACTACCTTGTGTTGTCACCCACCCCAACGTACAGTGGCGATCAGATGAAGGCGTACAAGAGTTTGGAAGCGCACAAACAGTTCACTGCCGGATGGATACGTGAACTGTCTGTTTGTTACCTGAATGATGTAGCAGTTGTCCGTGGAAGGGTGAGTCTAATGTTTTTTATTCTCATAACTTAGCCGGGCGTACACTGTACGCGCTGGCCGTCTTTTTCCGTACGGGGGTGCGGGCCGGGCGGTCTGCCGTGCCGCGCGGCCGGCGGCGCGTCTCGTCTTTCCTCTCTCCCCTCCGTTCCCCCTGACGCCCGGTGCCTCCCGTGGTCTGGGTCCCTGTCACCCACCGGGGCACGAACAGTATGAGCACTCCGGTCGCGCCGTACACAGGTCGTGAGCGGTGATCTTTTAAACCCCGCGGTTCCGTAGCTGAATATAAGTACCACGACTGAAAAACTCGTAGAGTGTATGCCCATGAACGGGCGGGAGGGGAGGTGGCGATCGTTACACTGGCCGGAGAGCCGCCGCTGTCTGGAGCAGCAAGAAGCGGGTGCTGCTCCAGACAGCGGCGGCTACAGCAGCAACAGCGGCTTCTCCGGCCCGTGTAGCGATCGCTACACCGGCCGGAGAGCCGCCGCTGTCTGCTGCTTCAGACAGCGGCGGCTGCTGTAGCGCATTAACTCCGCTTCTCCGGCCCGTGTAGCGATCGCCACCTCCCCTCCGCCGCTATTTAAGTAGAACAATGAATAGAGCAGAATTAAGTTGTATTTACCGGAGATGAAGTGTAGACAGCAAATTCTCTCGTAGTATGATGGATCCCCCAGTCCATTTGGAGTGTCTGCCTGCGCTCTTTTCATTGAAAATATCCATTTCTTTCTTCTTTCCTCATCCTTTGGTAAACGACAGAAACGTACATCCAACGATTTGGAATGCCTCTCTGTGCAACCGGGAGCACAACAAGTGGTAGGCATTGTTTAGATTCCAAAAATAAACTAACTAAAAGTACGCTCTAAATCACCCGTTTTGTCATGTAGTAGACGGGCTGTCAGGCTAGCGTGCCCACCAAGATGGAGGCGCGCGCCCCCGATCACGTGACTGTGACGTCAGATGCAAGGGGTCTATTGCGTGTGGCGAACTGTGTTGTTAAAAATAACTTTTGGCTCCTTGCAGGTAAGAAGGAGGGTTAGAACTGGATAGTAATGGGTAAAAGCGAGTTTATGATCTCAGCCGATTTAGGGTATTGTTTATGACTGTTGTGTGGCAAGTAGAAAGTACCGAAAATGGTTAGCTTATAGTTAGCGCCAGTTGCTAACTACCTTGGGTGAGCGCGGGGCTGGGGAAAACAAACAATGAGCCTGCACTGCGCGGGAGGAGTTTGTCAGCATGTGTAAATAAGCTAAAATACGGAATGATTTATTTGATTAATAGTAATTTGATTAACGTTGACAATGTTTGTTAAATATGATTGGTTGACTCTATTTGAGCAAATTTGCTAGACAATGTATAACAAAACTGATCTGAAATAGGTGCTATGTATATGATTTATTGTTATTATTTTGGTGCAGAAGTTTATGATTTTTCTGTGTTTGGAATAGATTCAAAGGCTATGGTTTATTGTTTATAAGTGGTGCAAAAGTTCAGAATTGCACTGTGTGTTCTTGGTTATTCAGAGAATAAGAACACATGAATGTGAAGTAGAATTGCGTGTGGCGAACTGTGTTGTTAAAAATAACTTTTGGCTCCTTGCAGATTGCAATAAAGCTGATTCATCAAGTTAAATTTGTAGTAGAGGACAGTTTCATTCTGGACCACGCTACATATTTTGGTAGCAGAATGAGGCTGAGATTGTAGTTCAGGAGGAAAGTGAGTTAGAGAAGTTGAAAATGCAGTACCAGAGATTACAGCACCAGATGGAAAAGGAAATCGGGGCATTGGAGGAAAAGATAAAGCGGAGGACACAGGCAGCAGGAGGAGACACTGCGTCTGTCCTCATTACTACAAAAGAAGTGGACACAAAGCCTGCCACCACCACACCAGCCGGACTGCCTGAGGTTACGCTGAGGCGGGAGTTCCGGATAATGGGACAGATCGGGGAAGAATTGTCTTACACAAGCCTCATAAACCAGATCGAGTCGGCACTACAGAAAGGACATGGAGAAGCGGAGATCATTGAAGCAGTCACACGTGCTGTGAGCCCAGGTCTTCATCTTCGGGAGATGCTGGAAATAAAGCGAGGACTGACCCTACCCACCCTGAAGACCATACTCAAGGGTCACTACAAAGTGGATTATTCCTCTGACCTACTGCATCGTCTGATGAACATGACACAAGATCCAAGGGAGTCAGCCCAGAACTTCTTATTCAGAGCAATAGAACTGAAAGAGAAGCTAATGAGAAAATTCGGCGATGATGATGAAAGTGAAGAAGGTGAGCAGTTTAGTCCTGAGCTAATTCAGAGAAAATTACTCCGCTCTATAGAGACTGGTCTTTACAGTGATGCGGTTAAGTTCCAGCTCAAGCCGTATCTTTGCGACCGTACTGTCACAGATGAGGTGTTGATTGAGCGCATCAATGAGGCAACAAACTTAGAACATGAGAGACAACAAAAACTGAGGAAGACAGTCATGAACAAGCCCCCAAAAGTCAGTGAAGTGCAGGCAGAAGTGTACCCATCTGACGCCTCAGCAGCAGCAGTAGGTACTGTTAACCGTGAACAAGGGGGAAGAAGTAAGAAATATCAAGGACCAAAAGCAGAGGCCAAAGCAGAGCTAGACTCAATAGAAACGCTGAAGGCTCAGGTGCTAGAAATTAAGAAGTTGGTGTTACAGACAATGGAGGCTACACAAGTTAGATTGGCCGAGCGAACATTCACACCCAGCCGTACTCGGCCCAGGGGTTGTAGGGCATGTCAGGAAGCTCAGATGGGTGACGCCTGCAGACATTGCTTTAAGTGTGGGCAAGAGGGGCATCTCTACAGAGGATGTCGACGGACCAGAGAGCAGCAGGGAAACGAGATGGGGCTGCCGAGCCGGGACCCTCGGTAGCCCATGAATCATCACGTCTCACCATACAGCAACCTGCCTCCCCTCATGCACCACCTCAAATCTCAACAGTTAACTATCTTCCACCACGACGCAAGGAAAAACTCATCAAGTTAATTGCTAAGAGGCACACTGTCCATTGCACATTAGATACAGTTCCAGTAGTAGCATTATGGGACTCGGGTGCTCAGGCAACAATCATTAATGACGAATGGAGAAAGCTACACTTACCACACAGCACGGTGCGGCCTCTCAGTGAGCTGTTAGGCTCGGACATTGTATTGGGAGTTGCAGCCAACCAGACTTAAATCCCCTTTATGGGCTGGGTGGAAGTAGAATTTAGGCTAGGGAAAGACTGCGCCCTGACAAAACCACTTCTAGTACCTGTTCTAGTGTCAAGTGACCCACACGTAGCAGTAGAACCTATAATCGGCTACAATGTGATAGAGGAAATAACAGAAGAGGGTAGTAAGACAACAAAGACAGAGACCACTCATACAGTGAGTCAAACCTTTCAGATAACAGTCAAGACCGCACAAGCCGTGCTTCAGCTTATTCATGCCCCTACTAGTGAGGAAGATGTAGGAATTGTGCATACAGGAAATAGAACACTCACTCTAGTTGCTGAACAGGTCACCACAGTGTATGTTACCATCAACACTGGGGCTCAATATCATGGCCAAGACCTGCTGCTAGTCCCAAACGAAGAGCTAACATTGCCAGAGGGGGTAATGATAGAGGAGGGTCTAGTCAGTGTCCCCAGGAAAAGGTCAGGTTATGTACCAGTCCCCATTGCCAACACAAACAAACACAGTGTAACCCTGACCCAGCGCACTGTTTTGGGTCACCTGCAGACAGTGAAGACTGCCTACGCGGCCAGCATTGAGCGGATGAACAGGGGGGAAAGGGTAAAGCCAGCAACTCCAACAGCATCAGCCCCAGGCAGTGACAATTCAAAAAAAACAAAACCTGCCTGGTGGGACCCTCCGGTTGACCTCAGTCACCTAAACGAGAAGCAAAGTAGGATCGCCAAACAGCTGCTGAGAGAAGAGTTTCACGCGTTTGCATATGACGATGACGACATCGGCTCAATCCCCTCACTGAAACTCCACATCACGCTGCACGACACCACCCCAGTAAGAAAAACATACATGTCCGTCCCAAAGCCACTCCACCAGGAGGTAATTCAATTCAATTCAATTCAATTTTATTTATATAGCGCCAAATCATGAAACATGTCATCTCAAGGCACTTTACAAAATCAAGTTCAATCATATTATACAGATTGGGTCAGATTATACAGATGGAACGTTAAGGCTGTGTTGTGACTACAGGGAGCTGAACAAAAAGTCAGTCCCTGATCGCCACCCTATACCCCTATACCCCGAATACAAGACATGCTCGACTCCCTCACTGGCAGTTCCTGGTTCTCCGTACTAGACCAGGGTAAGGCCTACCATCAGGGGTTCTTGGACGAGGAAAGCCAGCCCCTGACAGCTTTCATAACTCCCTGGGGCCTGTACCAGTGGGTCCGAATCCCATTTGGGTTGAGTGCAGCACCTGCAGAATTCCAGAGGAACATGGAAAACTGTTTGCGTGGCTTGAGAGATGTAATGTGTCAACCGTATCTAGATGACAATCTTGTCCATAGCTCAAGTTTTGAAGACCACATTAAGCACCTGAGGACTGTGTTACAGAGATACCAGGAACACGGGGTGAAACTCAGTCCCTGAAAGTGTGAAATGTTAAAGAAGAAGGTGAGATTTCTGGGACGGTTAGTGTCGGGAGAGGGCTACACCATGGACCCCTCTGAGGTGGCCCCAGTCCAAGCCTTAAAGGAGAAAGCACCCACAACAGTGGGAGAACTGAGAAAGGTGATGGGATTCCTCTCATACTACCGAACATATATCCCAAACTTCTCCAGAATAGCCCAGCCTCTCTACCAGCTGCTATCAGCATCAGATCTAGGGAGTGGAAAGAAGGTCAGGGTCACAACCAGGAAGAAAGGCAACCTCCCACCTAACACTCCTATACCATGGACAGTTAACCACCAACAGATATTAAACTCTCTCATCGACAAGCTGATAGAGCCTCCCCTCCTTGGATACCCAGATTTGACCCAACCATTCGTCCTCCACACGGACGTATCCCAGGAAGGACTGGGAGCTGTACTATACCAGAGACAGAATGGTAAGATGGTAGTTATAGGCTATGGTTCCAGGACTCTAACCCCGCCTGAAAAGAACTACCATATGCACTCGGGGAAATTAGAGTTTTTAGCGCTAAAATGGGCAATATGTGAACGTTTTCGGGATTACCTTTATCATGCCCCACACTTTGTAGTATATACAGACAACAATCCCTTAACTTATATTCACTCGACAGCTAAGCTTAATGCGACAGGTCATAGGTGGGTGGGTGAGCTGTCTGAATTTGACTTCTTGATTAAGTATAGACCAGGAAAGAGTAACGCAGATGCGGATGGGTTATCCCGCATGCCATTAGACATAAATGCGTTAATGACACAGTGTACAGAGGAGGTGGGTCAGGAAGTGTTTGGTGCAGCAGTGCAGGGTCTCCGTGTGCAGTTAGACATCCCTCCAGTCTGGGCAGCTAGCGTCCCCATAGAAGCACTAGATTTAGTGTGAGATCCAAGTGCACACCCCCAGACCAAGTCCCTGACGCCAGAACAGATTCGAGACAGTCAGGAAAAAGATCCTGTCATAGGCCGAGTCCTGCATTACAAGAGGAACAATCAGCATCCGTCCAGGAGAGCACTTAAAGCCGAGCCAGCGGATGTAGGGGTATTAATGAGACAGTGGGCAAAGTTGTATGTCGATGGGGATGGAATCCTCTTCAGGAGAGCAGGAGATAAACACCAGCTTCTCCTCCCTCCATCATCAAAGAGTATTCCACGAGCTTCACAGAGAAATGGGACATCTTGGGGTTGAGAGGACATTAAACCTGATCCAAGATCGGTTCTACTGGGCCCGGATGCACTCCGACATAGAACACTTTGTCACTCAAGAATGTGAGTGTATCAAGGCAAAGCAACCTCACAAAGTGACCAGGGCTCCCATGACAACCATTGTTACAACACGGCCAGGCGAGATGGTATGCATTGACTTTCTGCACTTAGAGACAAGCAAACAGGGGTTCGAGTACATTCTTGTTGTGATAGATCATTTTACTGGTTTCGCCCAAGCCTATGCCACGAAAAATAAGTCTGCCAGAACTGTGGTTGATAAACTATTCAATGATTTTGCCCTGCGTGTTGGATTTCCAGAGAGGATTCACCACGACATGGGGAGGGAGTTTAACAACCAGTTAATGGATCAACTACGGAGGAGCTGTGATGTGTGTGGGTCCCATACCACATGTTATCATCCTCAAGGTAATGGGAAATGTGAAAGATTTAACAGGACCATCTTATCCATGCTCCGCACCCTCACAAGTGAACAGAAGGCTGACTGGAAAAGCTCATTGACAAAACTGGTGCATGCGTACAACTGCACCCGCAGTGGGGTCACAGGGTTCTCTCCCTACTACTTGCTTTATGGAAGGTCACCCCGTTTGCCAGTAGATTTGCTTTTCAATCTACAGCCCAGAGAAGTAAAGGAGACTTATGCTGAATATGTACAGAATTGGCAGAAACAGATGCAACAAGCCTATAAGATCGCATCTAAAACAGCAGCCCGGGAAGCTCTACGAGGCAAGAAAGGTTATGACAAAAGATCATATGGAGCCGACTTGCAACAGGGTGGACGAGTGCTTGTACGGAATCTGTCAGGGAGGGGTGGCCCTGGGAAACTGCGGGCCTATTGGGAACCTAAAGTGCATGTGGTGGTGAGGAGGAGGAGCAGTGACAGCCCAGTGTATGAAGAGGCACCAGAGGGAGGAGGCAAGAGTCGTGTGTTGCAATGGAACCTTCTACTCCCGTGTGACAGTCTGCCCCTGGAAAAACCAGAACCAGGTCCTGCTAAACGCGAAACAAAGATACAGGCAGGGACAAGAACAAGAGAGCAGCAAATCACGGAGCCAGAGAACGATTCGGACAGTGATGAAGTTGAGCTGGTGTGTCGGTTCCCATACCACCGGGAACTAAGTCAGAGAACTGCAGTCTTAGACCCAGAGGCGGAGCCATTTACACCAGCTCCCACCATGCAAAATGGAGTGCCAGGTCGGGAAGACGGAACGGTTGCTCAGGAGGACGCAGAGACTGACAATAGAGGAATCACAGCTGATGGAGGTGAGGTGAAAGACACTACAGAGGCCAGGGATGGTCTACTAGTCATCAGAGGAAGATGATCTTCACCTGCCACCAGTGATAAGCTACCCGCAGCGACAAAGGCACCGTCCCTAGATTCTGACCTACAACGCCTTGGGTGAACCAACGTGGGTGAAAGCTGGTGCAGAGAGCCTGCGTGTCGTGAGTATGACCTCAGCCTGCAACCCACCGACCATGTGGCGACCCTGGACATCACTAGACACTGAAGTAATGAGTTGAACTCACACAAACATTACTCTAGTTTGGAGAAAATGGACTTGGTGAAATTCCATGGAGTGTAAAGAAAAGACATTTCCAGGAGAACATATTGAAATAATACTGTACAGATAGAGATACTGGTAACAGACTAAAAGAACTGAGGCCGATATGAGTTCTGTTACAATTGAGAGTTGATCTGATTGGGGTCCACAGTACAGTAGCTGATATTAACTGGCATAGAGCTAAATAGGCCGGATACTTTCATAAATGGGTACTAATTGAACTTCATGTCAAGGGCCACATTAAAGAAAATGTAACATCACTATGTAATACCATGTTTCAGTAAGAAAATTTGATATGTGACAGGGTACGTTTTGGGTATCAGAAATGTCTGAGGACATTTATTATTGGGGGGGAGAGTGTGGCATACTGAGCAAGCAGTGGGTTGAAACACCTACCCAATGATTAGATACATGATTAATATAATTTACATGTAATACAGCTTATGTTCAGACTGTTAAAGTTGTGTTTTCTGTTAAGGAAAGTTTGTTTAGTTGTTTGAAGATGAGTGATGGAGCAGTATGCACTGGCTAACCCCGACCAGCAGGGGGCGCATTTGCTACACTGTGTGTTCTTGGTTATTCAGAGAATAATCTTATGTGTTCTTGAACACATGAATGTGAAGTAGAATTGCATGTGGCGAACTGTGTTGTTAAAAATAACTTTTGGCTCCTTGCAGGTAAGAAGGGGGGTTAGAACTGGATAGTAATGGGTAAAAGCGAGTTTATGATCTCAGCCGATTTAGGGTATTGTTTATGACTGTTGTGTGGCAAGTAGAAAGTACCGAAAATGGTTAGCTTATAGTTAGCGCCAGTTGCTAACTACCTTGGGTGAGCACGGGGCTGGGGAAAACAAACAATGAGCCTGCACTGCGCGGGAGGAGTTTGTCAGCATGTGTAAATAAGATAAAATACGGAATGATTTATTTGATTAATGGTAATTTGATTAACGTTGACAATGTTTGTTAAATTTGATTGGTTGACTCTATTTGAGCAAATTTGCTAGACAATGTATAACAAAACTGATCTGAAATAGGTGCTATGTATATGATTTAATTTTATTATTTTGGTGCAGAAGTTTATGATTTTTCTGTGTTTGGAATAGATTCAAAGGCTATGATTTATTGTTTATATGTGGTGCAAAAGTTCAGAATTGCACTGTGTGTTCTTGGTTATTCAGAGAATAAGAACACATGAATGTGAAGTAGAATTGCGTGTGGCGAACTGTGTTGTTTTTTTGGCTCCTTGCAGATTGCAATAAAGCTGATTCATCAAGTTAAATTTGTAGTGGAGGACAGTTTCATTCTGGACCACGCTACACATACATAAATTCTGTCAGAATATTCAATTACTTTTAACCACACTAAGAACATTTAAATGCACTGAACCATGTGTTATAATGGCTATAGCTTTAAAGTTTTCAGAAAACAGCGTGAAAATTAGTTCAGTAATCAGCGAGTATAGTTGACTAAAATTGATTCTGCACCTGGTTAACACATTACACTGAGCTGAGTTGTCGACCGCCCCAAGATGGCGCCCCTAAATCTCGTCAGCGCCTATAGGCGAGAGCAGTCGATGCGGGGTCTACTCTTTATATATGTCTATGAACACCATCCAGAGTGGAAGTCTTCACCTTAATGCACCCCCCACGCAACACTGTGCCTCTTTTAGTTCCGCTACGTCACTATTTTTTTTTCTTTGTTATACTGGCCAGTTTCTCCTTAACTTCACCTATATATTCTGTCTATCAGTCAGGTTGGCAGCTTTTAAGCTTCTTTATGAGAAAACTAGGGGACTATCCAAACCAAAAAATTTAATATTGTATACAGATGAAGATCCATTTCCTCTGTATATAATAAGGCACTCTAAACCCACATTCTCAAGCCTACAGTATTTTTTAGGGACTGGTGCCGGGACCCTCAGACTCTCCACCGCTGAAGCCGCATGCAAGTTTTTACGTTTGGAAACAACTGTTCTGAAAAATTCCTCTGCCCTTAAAAGTAAAAAAAAATTCTGCTCCCATAGGATCTGACATCACAGCCTCTAGAGATTGAAAAAAGGAAATATCACCTTGTTTTATTTGCAGTTGCCACCGTGATGTCATCTCCTGTGGCCCTTCACCAAAAAAGTGAAAAATAAAAACACCCACTCAGATTCGGTGGAGTCACCATTTGATAAGAATTGACTGCATCCAGTCACACCTGGTTCTTTTTCCTGAAAGACGTGGTGTTCTCTAATAGTAAACTTCAGTGACTTCTGTAGTAATAAAAAGACTCTTGAAACTATACTTCAACATATTTCATTTAATTCAATTCAATTTTATTTATATAGCGCCAATTCATGAAATATGTCATCTCGAGGCACTTTACAAAGTCAAAATCAGTCAGATTATACAGATTGGTCAAAAATTTCCTATATAAGGGAACCAGTTGATTGCTTCAAAGTCCCGACAAGCAGCATTCACTCCTGGAGAAGCGTAGAGCTACAGGGAGAGTCGTCTGCATTGTCCATGGCTTTGCAGCAATCCCTCATACTGAGCAAGCATAAAGCGACAGTGGAAAGAAAAACCACCCATTAGCGGGAAGGAAAAACCTCCAGGAGAACCGGGCTCAGTATGAACGGCCATCTGCCTCGACCGACTGGGGGTTACAGAAGACAGAGCAGAGACACAACAAGACAGACAAAAAGCACAGAAGCACACATTGATCTAGTAATCTGTTCTACATTAGATGGTAATAGCGGGTGATCTGTCTTCCTTGGATGATGTCACAGTTAACAGAACGTCAGACCAGGTGTGCCTACTATGAAGAAAAAGAGAGAACAAAAAGTTAAAAGCTGAAATGACGACAGTCATTTCAATGCAATGCAATGCAAAACTAGAGAACAGTAGAAATCAGTAGAGTGAGAAAAATAGGCCCTGATGTCCTCCAGTAGCCTAAGCCTATAGCAGCATAACTATAGAGGTAGCTCAGGGTAACATGAGCCACTCTAACTATAAGCTTTGTCAAAAAGGAAAGTTTTAAGATTAGTCTTAAAAGTAGACAGGGTGTCTGCCTCACGGGCCAAAACTGGGAGTTGGTTCCACAGGAGAGGAGCCTGATAGCTAAAGGATCTGCCTCCCAATCTACTTTTAGAGACTCTAGGAACCACCAGCAGACCTGCAGTCTGAGAGCGAAGTGCTCTGTTAGGAACATACGGGGTAATCAGAGCTCTGATATATGATGGAGCTTGATTATTAAGGGCCTTATACGTTAGAAGGAGAATTTTAAATTCTATTCTTGATTTAACAGGAAGCCGATGAAGGGAAGCTAAAATTGGAGAAATATGATCCCTTTTGTTGATTTTCATCAGAACTCTTGCCGCAGCATTTTGGATCAGCTGAAGACTTCAAACTGCATTTTGTGGACTTCCTGATAGTAAAGAATTACAATAGTCCAGCCTTGAAGTAACAAATGCATGGACTAGTTAAAAAGGCAGAGGGATGCTTACAGCTCCAGTAATGGACTCTCACACACAAAACAGAGGTGTAACCAAGAGTCCCCACTCACGGTTACATCAGCTTGTACAGCTGAGCAAAGACCTGGTCCAGGATTGGTTGAGTTCCCCATGTTGTCTCCCAGGATCCACGTCACCATTAGACTGAGAGCTTATCTCCAGGGATATCCCCGTCCGGTGATAACAGTCCATTTATTTATGCATGCCACACGTCCCTGACTTTGTGAGTTCTACACAGCACCTTCCTCTGTTGTCTCATAATCTGTAAAAATAACACATATCATCTCATGGCACTTTACAAAGTGAAATTCAATGAAACTATCCAGACAGATTAGTCTAAATGTTTCCTATCTAAGGAAACCCACCAGTCTTGACAAGCAGCTTTCACTCCTCCTGAAAGAGTGTGTAGCAACAGTGGACAGTCGTTTGCATTGCTGATGGATTTGCAGTGATCCTTCATTCTCAGCATGCATAATTATGCGAACAATTATTCTAAACCATTTCTCTGCCTCCAAAAATACAAAAACCCACTAACACAGGAGATAACAGCCTAGCGATAGGAGATATTTAAGAAATAATCTTCTCATCTTATTATTTCTGCACAGCGACCAGCTGTGATGTAATCTCCTCTAAGGCTCCTTTAGCCAAAAAAGAGTAAGAAGAGTGATCTTCCATAGCTGAAACGCCATTTTGTGAAGCTACACTGTGGGAGGTTAGAGGACTCTTCGTCCTGCCCACTCCTTTTACATCAGAGAAGTGGTCACACATTTAATAACTTCTTTTCAAAGATTCTTTATTGTCACCATGTGTTACCATGGGAATTCTTTTTGGCCACTCCGGCTAAGAGCTGGTGAAGATTCTCAGTCATCCAGGTCATGGTCATTCCAAAGAAAATGGACTGACTAAAGTATATTTAATACATAGAGGTTCATCTTAGTTTTTTTCTGTATATGTATTGGGTTTATGTACGTATGTAGGTATGTATGTATATGTTTGTATACCAGAATATGTACAGTATATATATATATATATATATATATATATATATATATATATATATATATATATATATATATATATATATATATATATATATATACCTTGTGCATTGTGTATTTATTATTTTATGTGAATGTTGATATTTTCCTTAAAAATGCTTGTTGGTTTATCTGAACATAGACATTTGTTGTGATATTGCTTTATTTTGGCTGTAGCCGCTTAGCAAAGTTATTCCGTTTTTTTTTTTACTAGGGGCAGACAAAATAAGATTTTATCGTTTTTCTGCTCCCATTTGCTCATCAGAAATTTATTTAAGTTTTTGTCATTTTTGCCATGGAGCAATAAATAAATAAATTTGAAAATCTGTTTAAATAAAAGTTACTATTAAATCTAATTTTCAAACAACCCTGAACTTAAAGAGCTGAGGGAAGCAAACCAAATTTTCTTGACAATGATGTGACCAATACAGTTGTATAGAACATGATTTAATTGTTTTTATTTTTTTGCTAACAGGATTGTGTATACAAATAAATTATGTTGTGGATACATCTACAAAGCCCAAGCTTTTAGCTTAGTTTTTGTTATTTGCCGTTTAATATGTCAAATGTTCTTTTACTTCATATTTGCCCATCTCTAAACCAGGTGTGGATCACCTTTTAGACCTTATTTATTGTGCTGTCAGAAGTAAAATCTTCCTTCCTCATCTTTATATAACTAAGTGTTTTCATGTCAGTGTCTTTACTGAGATCAAGATATAGAATATGTGTAACCTTGATTGTGGCTAACCTCCTCCTAACCTGAATGGGGTTTCTTTATGTCCTCTACAAGGGAAATCCAATCCCCCATGTCTAAAGAACCTCCTCTGTCCTCCATCATGTGCCCTGGTTCTGAGGACTCAAACTTCGATGACTGTTCGTTTCGTAGCCCTCTGGAGCAGAGAGAAAGTGCTGTGGAGAGGGAGATCCGATTAACTTTAGAAAGAGAGGAACAACACCAGCGTGAGAGAGAAATGATCGCGCGGAGCCTGACAGTACCAAGGTAAGGAAAATAAGCAAAACCCTGAATGGGCTATTTAGGTCTGAGCATTGGCAGAACTTCATTGATGCCATATTAAATATGTTGTAGGAGCACACTGATTGTCCAGATTTCTCATTTCTTTTCTTTTTACTGTGTTCAGACTATCCACCCTAGGAACAGGACGGTCTGTGCCCAAACCTCCAGTCTGCCGGACCCCTACTCTGTCGATCTCACCATCCCCCTCCTTCTCCTCCTCTCTCCCCCGATCAATATATCATGAAATGACAGCCAGTAATGTCATCATCCTTGAACCCGACTCTTCTGGCTCTAGTTCCAGGAACCGTCTGCTCTCTTCTGCCTTCGGTGGCCTCTCTGATTGGTCTACCAGCCTTGATGTGGCATCCTCCAAAAGCGTCATTGTGGTGGAGACTTCCAATTTGATTATTCGCAGTGCTTCTGAGTTTTGCCTGAGCTCTGGGCCTCCGCCTATGGAGCAGCAGGAGAGCACTTTCTCTTCGAATCCATTCTTCAAGTTGCGTTCCAACAGCAGCCAGTCTCTAGTGGAGCAAGAGATCAAGATGGTGAGGCAGAGGGAGGAAGAGTGGAGGAGACAAAGGCAGGAAATGTGGATGAGAACAAGGGAGGATGAGTGGAGGACAGGGAGAGAGAGGTATGACACTGTGCTGGTGTCACCAAGTCTAAATGAGAACATCACTTTCAATGGTACGTAGCTTTTTTGTGGCATGTATGTATAAAACAGCAGTTTCTGCCTATGATTCGAATCCCACATATTGTTTTCAAATTCAGATTCACACTCCTGATAAAAAAAAAAATCTGTTGAATGACAAGAATTCACATTTTGCACTGTTGGATCTTAAGAAGTTTCCAAGTTTCCTAGAGCTGAAGATGCACAAAGAGGAAATGGGAGTAAGACAAAAAAAACTGAGTAAGCAATTTTTTGCAAACAAGCATTAAATTGAAAAGTTTAGGATCACAACATTGAATATTCCAAAAAAAAGTAAAAAACAAGGCAACTGGACTTGTTATCCGTAGTAGAAGACGTTTCGCTTCCTCTCCAGGAAGCTTTCTCAATTCAAAAAGTCTGGAGTAATGTGGAGTAACCAGCTTTATCCCAATGCCAAACAAAGGCCTTGTAATGGCTTAGATAACATGCAAATTCAACCGAAACAGGTCCAGCCCTTAGTAATGGGCGGTTGTTAAAGCCATTGAGCCAGCAGATTGGACCGAAACTGGTCCACTCCTCTGTAACGAGGAGTCGTTAGGGTTGTTATTGGCCTGGCTTAAAGGAACAATGTTTTGATCACCCGAATGAGGGTGAGAGTTAAGGTGAAGATTGGCCGGAATTAATCCTATTGCTGTATTGTAAGTTTTTGAGAGTTGGAACCTAAGGCCTCCTCCTCTGTTTAAGGTTGGTTTTTCTCTCTTTACGTAGATGGCTTCCTTCACACCCCTTTCAAACCATCTGTCTTCTTTGTCCAAAATGTGAACATTTTGGTCTTTAAAAGAGTGTCCTTTGTCCTTAAGGTGTAGGTGGACAGCAGAGTCTTGTCCTGAGGAGGTAGCTCTCCTGTGTTGAGCCATGCGTCTGTGGAGAGGTTGTTTGGTTTCTCCAATATAAAGATCAGAACATTCCTCACTGCACTGAACTGCATACACCACTCCGCTCATCTTAGGTTTGGGGGATTTGTCCTCTGTCTGAGGGTCCTGTTTGGTTTGAAATGTACTGGGATTTTGTGTTTGGAGAAAATCCTCTTGTGTTTTTCAGAGACTCCAGCAACATACAATGGCGGATTCAGGCAGGGGCGCGGGGGGCGCGCGCACCCCCTTTTGGAGACCAAAATTATTTTTTTTAGAGCCGGCGGGCATTGGGCGGAAGCTGTACTTTTTTTTTACCTCGGAGTGGCCATCGCTCTGTTTGTACTATCTTTGATGTGTCAATCAAACAATTCAACCAATCAAATCAACGACTGAAGACAGCATGCTAGCCAATTACAGCTGGAGAGGGGCGGGTCGCTTGGTCATACAAATAGCTTTCAGAGCGAAGCCGGCGGCGTGGGTGGCTCGGCTGTGGTCACCGTCGGTGTCGGTAGAGCGGGATGGATATTCGGTCTGATTACCAAACAATTACAAGAAGAGACAAAGAAGCAAGCGAGAACGAGCTGGAAGCAGCGCTATTAATTTCTGTTTGAAACGTCAGCATTGAAGTCAACACTGGAGTAAACATTCACGCTGGGAGGGTTAGCTAGACAGCTAGCAGCACAAGGAGCAGAACTCAGGAGTAAAACTGCCAAACTGAAGAAACTTGGGTTACTTCAGGTAGAAGGGAACTCTGCTTTGTTCTGATCCTTGTGCTCCTAGCTGCTGTAATTACAGAACCTCTTCTAGTATGAATTTTTATTTCAGTCAGTGTTCAGCCTGGCACCAGTTCATGTTTATGTATGCTAATGCTTGACTTTTGAGTCAAGACACAGCTCTACAGGTTGATGTATCTCACTGTTAGTTTCCATCCCAAACCCAGCATGAAACCTGCCCAACTAAAAAGAAAAAAACAAGCCCAAATCCAGTGTTGGGGGTAACGCGTTATAAGTAACGCGTTAGAGTACTCTTATTAGTGTTTTTCAGTAACGAGTAATCTAACGCGTTAGTTTTGCGAATTCAGTAATCAGTAACTCCGTTATTTTCCAAAATAAGCACTCGTTACTCCGTTACTTTAAGAATTTCCCTCGATAAGGAAAGTGAAGTCCCTGCTTTTCTGCATTTAGTCAGATACGGCTGCTTGCGTCTGTACCATGCTCCTTGCCTCTCTGTGTGTGTGTGTGCGCGCGCACCTGTGTGTGTAAGCTACTTGTGTTTGTACCCCGGCAAGATGGGCGAGAAGACAGCGTTTGATTCTTGGAGGTAAGCACGTTATTTTTAGTTAAACAGCGAAAAGCACAAGAATATGGGTCCGGCAACACCGATGCATCGGCGTATGAGTCGAGCTCGTAGAGCAAAACCTGTGTCCACGCGCGTATGCGCTACGTGACCGATACAGGAACTGTTTCGAACTGACTGACGCGCCAAACTGTTTATGTTTCTTCTAAACTGCGCGCGTGTGCATTCGCGCAGAGCATCTGGATTCAGCGCGCACAGCAAAGCTATGCTGCACAGTCGTTTCAGAAAAAACGGCTGATCTACACTGAGTAGAAAGCTGCAACTCTGAGCAGCTCTTCCTCCCTTTGTCATTCTCAGCCAGGCCCGTATTAAGACAATGTGGTGGCCATGGGCACTATACCTCAAAGCCCCCCCCCCCCTTGCCCGTGCTGTCCTCCGGTCAAAAACATCAGACATAATCAAGGGGATTTCTTTACTATTTACTAATTTACACAACTACATGTAGGCATATGAGCAGTGAACAATATTCAAATATCTCATTTTAAAATGTTGAAATAAAAAAAAATCTTGATTTATTTATCATTTATTGTTATTGTGACATCGGTGTTCACAAAACGAATAATGCATGGTCTTTCAACAATTTCAAGTAAATAATATAACAATTTATGAAAAATATATTTTTAAAGCATGTGTCATGTGGTGCCCCCCCATGGTTGGTGCCCCTGGGCACTGGCCCACTGGCCCTTATGGATAATCCGGCCCTGTTCTCAGCATGTCCGATTTCAGAACAGATGATATTAGTCAGGTAACTAAACACAGCGCCCGACCGACCTTTGAACGTGAGCATGAAAAAAAATCCCGATCACTGGAACGCAAATAACGTGATTCACCATGGCAATGACAGGAAATAAGTTTGGAATTGCGCATGTAGAATTAGAAATATTTAAAGAAGGCATATGGACAATATTAAACCATAAGAAACAATGCCCTTGCTGCTGAAAACCGCAAGAGAAAATTGTTGAAAAAGTCAATGCATGCTTGATATGAAAGTTATGTGATGGACAATTAAAGCTGCTTTCACCACACTTCAATGTTCAACACAAAAGGGGGAGTATGTGTGTGTGTGTGGCGGGGGGGGGTGCATTGAATGGTCATGTCAGCAAAAAATTTGTAAAAAAATAAATAAAAAAGCCAGAAACGAAAAAGTAACGCAATAGTTACTTTTACTAGTAACTAGTTACTTTTATAGTGGAGTAACTCAGTTAGTAACTCAGTTACTTTTTGGGAGAAGTAACTAGTAACTATAACTAATTACTTTTTCAAAGTAACTTGCCCAACACTGCCCAAATCTCAAGCTCTCTTATGTTAAAAGCGCAGAAGTATGAAACACATGAGAACATGCCACAATGTACACAAAATGTACAATCAGTCAACCAAATAACACACAAGATCACTTTAACCATCATGATATATCAACTGGGAAAAAACAAAAAAAAACTTTTATCAATAGCTTCCCAACATGAGTAATAAATCTACCTTAATATAAACTTAATTTATCTTATAGAGCTCAATCAAACATTTCTCTTTCACACACATGAAATATATTTAAGTTGATCAGTAGAACTCAACCCCTCTTGGGGAGTTTACATTGACCAATACAATTTCATAGTGACACTTGATTAACCATTATTCTTTTCTTGTTTTATTATAATAATCAATATTATTCATTATAACTATTATTCATTGATGATGTCAGATTCGACTCATTTAAAAAATTAATTCATCAGTAAAATGAGTTCAATGAGATGGCATTTTATTAAAAGGGTTTTAGTTTTCTTCCAGACATGGACAACCATTTTGATATATATTTTGTTAGTAATTCTTTCTAAAAGCCCAACGAATGTGAAAAGCTTCCCGAATTTTTACAACCTGCCTATAAGCTATTTTAGTTCCAGCTCATTGTGTCCAAAAGAAGCCTAATTGGGTGGAAACCTGCCTAATTTGGTAACACTGAATATACTATTTCTTTTTGTTAGATTTTTTCAGATTTTGGGATTTTATTGAGAGTTTGTTTCTTAACACTGTAGGAGTTGTCACAGAGCCACTGTTCAGCCTGAAGCATGTAAAATGCTTTTTCTTTTTTTTTTTAAAGTGTGCCCCCCTGAAAAATGTAATGCCCTCCTGTAATTTGTTTCTGCAGCCAGGTCTGTCCGAGCATGAATTTGAATTGCTCACAGCTCAGATCTTGCGTTATTACAACGCGATTAAAACTATTTCCAAGAAACTTGCATATGATGAACGATGAGAGTGAGAAAGAGATCTTTACATCATATAAAGATGATCTACCATCAGGATCAACATTCAAGCAGGAAATTAAGTTGTGGCACAAAAAGTGGTCATCATCAGTGGAAAAACCCAGCTCTCTCCCTGAAATTCTAAGGATAACAAATATACAAGTGCTACCCAAACATTTCTATGATTCTTCACCTTCTGTCAGTTATACCTGTTACGAGTGCTTCTGTGGAACGTGCTAACTCGGGCCTTAAAGCAGTGAAAACTTTGCTGAGGTCGACAATGGGACAAGAAAGGTTTGTGGCTTTGCTACTTATGTATGTCCACAAGGACATTCATTTAGACATCAACAAAATCATAGACATAATTGCCCAGAAGCATCCCAGAGGGTTGACATTCATAAACCCATTATCATCGTCATCATAAAGTTGAAGGTGTTGTAGAAGAGAACAATATTCTTTGTCAAGTCTTACTGTTCTATTATAGGCTTATGGCTTAACTTCACCATACATGTTCATTGGTTTAACTTACTTTAAAGTTTTTTTTCCTCTCAACATAGTTTATCTCGTAAAAATATATTCAAAACTCCTTTATCACTTGAACCATAGCAAACTGTTCCAAGTCCTTGGGTCTTTTTAAGTAATTTTTTTCTTAATATAGTTTATCTGGATGAAATCAATTGTTAAAATACATGTATATTAAAAAATCATTAATCATTTGAACCATACCAAACCATTCTTAAGTCCTTGGGTCTTTTTATTCCATTTTACTAAATAAATATCATTTCTGGAAATAAAGAAAATCTTTGTTTGATTAATTGTTGATAAGGATATTTTTTTAAGGATAATTTTTTCTTCAAACTACTTTTTAACCTTGTGCATGCTTTAAAAACCAAGAAATTTTGTCTTAAAAATCCTTTTTCAATTAAAATAATGTAATCATGCTAATTCCACTTATGTTCATCCATTAAAATGATTATCGATTCAAAAACCCATAGATGAATAATTAGGGTAGTGTGGAAGAGTAAAGATGGCATTCTTTGGTCGTTTGCCTCACATTGTCTTGACATGACCCTTAGGTGCGCACCCCCCTTTGAAAAATCCTGGATCCGCCCCTGACATATGGGATGACGATGTTTTTGTGTTTATTCTTCTCATCCTTATGTTCTGCAGCGGGTCTTTTGGATTTTCTTGCTGATTTGACAAAAGCCCAGTTAGGGTACCCACAGGTTTGGAGAGCATCTTTGATGTGTTTCTGTTCTTTGTGCTTTCCTTCTGTTTTAGTTGGGACATGCTCGGCCCAGTGTTGTAAGGTTCTGATGACAGAAAGTTTGTGCTCCAGTGGGTGGTGTGAGTCAAAAAGAAGATATTGGTCTGTGTGTCTGGGTTTCCTATATACTTCAATGTTGAGGTTTCCATCTCCTTCCATGTTCACCAAACAGTCGAGAAAAGGTAGCTCTTTTGAGGACCAAAATGTTCACATTTTGGACAAAGAAGACAGATGGTTTGAAAGGGGTGTGAAGGAAGCCATCTACGTTAAGAGAGAAAAACCAACCTTAAACAGAGGAGGAGGCCTTAGGTTCCAACTCTCAAAAACTTACAATACAGCAATAGGATTAATTCCGGCCAATCTTCACCTTAACTCTCACCCTCATTCGGGTGATCAAAACATTGTTCCTTTAAGCCAGGCCAATAACAACCCTAACGACTCCTCGTTACAGAGGAGTGGACCAGTTTCGGTCCAATCTGCTGGCTTAATGGCTTTAACAACCGCCCATTACTAAGGGGTGGACCTGTTTCGGTTGAATTTGCATGTTATCTAAGCCATTACAAGGCCTTTGTTTGGCATTGGGATAAAGCTGGTTACTCCACATTACTCCAGACTTTTTGAATTGAGAAAGCTTCCTGGAGAGGAAGCGAAACGTCTTCTACTACGGATAACAAGTCCAGTTGCCTTGTTTTTTACTTTTTTTGGAATGACCATGACCTGGATGACTGAGAATCTTCACCAGCACAACATTGAATAACACAAATCTTCACAAATATGTGGATTCAGTGTCTCTTCCTGCCAGGTATCCACACTGTCATGACCTCCTGATGGCAAAGGCGAAAAAGCTTCAACCTTTTCGAACTCGAGCAGATTTTTGAGCTGCATAAGCAAGGCCTCTTGCAGCATGCCATTACTGCTGAGGTTGGAGGCAGTAAGACGGTCATTTTAAACTTCTTAAAAGATCCTAAAGGTTATTGAACAAAAAGGTCAAGTCAAAAAAAGAAGTTTTGATCTTTGTACCTGAGTCTTAATAATCAATCAATCAATGACTTAATCTGGATGGAATTAAATTGGCCTCTAGTAATAAAGTTCAACTGGCTGTCCGTCAAGTCACGGGACGATCCCTGGACTGTGAGAGAAGGGTTTTAATAACAAAACATGTCTTCAAAGGTGTTGTCTCCTTCAATGGCACAAAATTGCCTGTTTTGGGTTTGCACAAGATTACCAACCATTGGACATTGAAGGTGGAAGAAAGTTTTATTCCCTGATGAGAGAAAATATCCTTGATGATCCTGAATGCTTCCAACATTACTGGCATGACAAGGAGATCCCATCTGAGATGTTTTCTACGGGTTACAGTGGAGGGCTTGCCATCCTGGTCTGGGGTGCTTTTTCCTTTGATGGAACAATGAAGCTACAGGTTGTGTGGAGGTGTCAAACGGCAGCTGGCTATGTGGAGATGGGTAAAAGCCATCAATTCAATTCAATTCATTTAAATTTTATTTATATAGCGCCAATTCATGAAACATGTCATCTCAAGGCACTTTACAAAGTCAAATTCAATCATATTATACAGATGGGGTCAGATTATACAGATTGGTCAAAAATTTCCTATATAAGGGAACCAGTTTATTGCTTCAAAGTCCTGACAAGCAGCATTCACTCCTGGAGAAGCGTAGAGCTACAGGGAGAGTCGTCTGCATTGTCCATGGCTTTTCAGCAATCCCTCATACTGAGCAAGCATGAAGCGACAGCGGAAAGAAAAACTCCCCATTAACGGGAAGGAAAAAACTCCAGCAGAACCGGGCTCAGTATGAACGGTCATCTGCCTCGACCGACTGGGGGTTACAGAAAACAGAGCAGAGACACAACAGGAGAGACAAACAAGCACAGAAGCACACATTGATCCAGTAATCTGTTCTATATTATATGGTAATAGCAGGTGATCTGTCTTCCCTGGATGATGTCACAGCTAACAGAACGCCAGACCAGGTGTACCTACTATGAAGAAAAAAGAGAGAGAGCAAAAAGTTAAAAGCTGAAATGACAACAGTCATTTCAATGTAATGCAATGCAAAACTGGAGAACAGTAGAACTCAGTAGAGTGAGAAATATAGGCCCTGATGTCCTCCAGTAGCCTAAGCCTATAGCAGCATAACTATAGAGGTAGCTCAGGGTAACATGATCCACTCTAACATGTTACTTTCAAAAAGGAAAGTTTTAAGATTAGTCTTAAAAGTAGACAGGGTGTCTGCTTCACGGACCAAAACTGGGAGTTGGTTCCACAGGAGAGGAACCTGATAGCTAAAGGATCTGCTTCCCATTCTACTTTTAGAGACTCTAGGAACCACCAGCAGACCTGCAGTCTGAGAGCGAAGTGCTCTGTTAGGAACATACGGGGTAATCAGAGCTCTGATATATGATGGAGCTTGATTATTAAGGGCTTTATACGTTAGAAGGAGAATTTAAAATTCTATTCTTGATTTAGCCAATGAAGGGAATCTAAAATTGCAGAAATATGATCCCTCTTGTTGATTTTCATCAGAACTCTTGCTGCAGCATTTTGGATCAGCTGAAGGCTTTGAACTGCATTTTGTGGACTTCCTGATAGTAAAGAATGACAATAGTCCAGCCTTGAAGTAACAAATGCATGGACTAGTTTTTCAGCATCACCCCTGGACAGAATGTTTCTAATTTTGCCGATATTCCTGAGGTGAAAAAAGGAAACTCTGAAAACTTGTTTAATATGGGAATTAAATGACATGTCTTGGTCAAAAATTACACCAAGATTTTTTACTTTATTACCAGAGGCCAAATTAATGCCATCCAGATTAAGTGATTGATTAAGAAGTTTATTTTTTGAGGACTCTGGTCCAAAGATTACAACTTCTGTCTTGTCAGAATTTAAGTGCAGGAAATTTAAAGTCATCCAGCTTTTGATGTCATCAAGACATGACTGCAGTCGAAGTAATTGATTGGATTCATCAGGATTTATGGATAAATATAGCTAAGTGTCATCAGCATAACAGTGGAAATTAATCCCATGCTGTCTGATAATTTTACCAATCGGAAGCATATATATAGTAAAGAGAATTGGTCCAAGGACTGAACCCTGTGGTACTCCACAAGTGACCCTAGAGTTTGAAGAAAATTTATTATTAACATGAACAAACTGGAATCTATCCAACAGATACGATTTAAACCAGCCTAATGCTTTCCCCTTAATCCCTACAGTATGCTCAAGTCTTTGTAGGAGAATATTGTGATCAACTGTATAAAATGCAGCACTGAGATCTAACAGGACAACTACAGACAAAAGTCCATTATCTGAGGCCATGAGAATATCATTGGTGACCTTCACCAGAGCTGTTTCAGTGCTATGATGAGCTCTGAAGCTTGACTGAAACTCCTCAAGTAGGTCATTACTTTGTAAATGTTCACAAAGTTGATTAGCAACTACTTTCTCAATAATTTTAGATAAGAAGATTAGATATAGGTCTGTCATTTACTAACTCATCTTGATCAAGAGATGGTTTCTTAAGTAAAGGTTTAATAACAGCTACTTTAAAAGCCTGTGGTACATATCCATTTACTAAGGATAGATTAATCATGTCTAAAATAGTGCCACTGATCAAAGGGAATATCTCTTTAAACAACCTGGTTGGGATTGGGTCTAACATACAGGTAGAAGGTTTAGATGAAGCTAGAATTTTAGATAGCTCAGAAAGCTCTACTGCTTCTAAACAGTTCAGACACTGCGCAGGTTCTAAAGATTCCTCCAACGCTGCCTTACTTACTGAGGACGAGGTAATCATGTTTGGGAGGATGCCAATTATTTTATTTTTAATGGAATCAATTTTATTTATGAAGAATCCCATAAAATCATTACTGCTAAGAGCTAAGGGAATGGATGGATCAACGGAGCTGTGACTCTGAGTAAGTTTGGCAACTGTACTGAAGGGAAATCTAGGATTATTTTTGTTCCCCTCAATTAATGATGAAAGATATGCTGCTCTAACTCTGCAAAGGGTATTTTTATACAACAATAGACTAGGTAGATTAGACAGATTAGGTAGGATTCCTCTTGATGTGTAGAGCGCCATTTTCTCTCCAATTTCCTAACATTGTGCTTCAGCTGTGTGGTAATGACTGGGTCAATAGAACGATGGTGCAGATAACAATGCCTGCCTGACAAAGGATTTCTCTGAAACATCACTCTTTTGGAGCGTCCTGTGTGTTACCCTGATTTAAATCCAATTGATTTAGGGTTGGGTGGCGAGGGGGGTTAACAAAAATGTTAGCACAGTGGTACTCCATAAGTAAGCCTGTGGTTCAAAGAAGATTTATTATTAACAGGTATTTTGTTATCATTATATTTTTCCTGAGTCAATTAAAAGAGGGAACGTCTCTTCAAAGTTTGCTACAGCATTGTCTGATAAAAATCTACTATAGTGAAATCTTCTTTTGGGGTGGAGGATTCAGTTAAATTTAACTCAAAAGTTATTAAAAATGGTCAGATAGGACAGGGTTTTGAGGAAATATTGTTATATCTTCACAATCAATGCCCTATGTCAGCACATGAAGGCAAGAGTGTGACGGTTTATACACATTTTAAGCAAAACCAATTGAGTCTAGGATTGTATTAAAGGCTACATTAAGGTTATCACATTCAGTATCAACATGAATGTTAAAATCCCCCACTACAATGACTTTATCAGTATTTAACGCTAAATTAGATAAGAAGTCTGAGAACTGATCTAACAACTGGCAGTAAGAGCCTGGTGGACGATACAAAACAACAAACAGAAGTGGTTTTATTGCTTTTTTAGTTTGGATGAGGGAAACTGAGGGTTAAATATTTAAAATAGTTGCAGCTATTATTGGCCTAAGACTAATTAATGAATCAGACTGAAAGATCATTGCAACTGCTCCTCCTCGTCCTGTGTTTATGGGAATATGAAAATTTTAATTTTTAGGAGTGTACTCATTTATACTAATGTAGTCCTCCTGCAACCATATTTCTGTGAGACTAAATAAATCTATCTGATTATCAGAAATCAATTCATTAAGTTTCAAGAGAGAGACCTTATAGTCAATAAGACACATTTAATTGTTTTATTTTTTGGTTAAATTTGAGTGTTACTTCTATGAGATTTTCATTATTTCCTCCTTTTAAATATATATTTTTTTATCTATTTGGTTTTGGCCATGAGCAAGTCCCAGTCTCCATGCGGTAATTGATGGGTAACAGTAAAGAAGCTGCAGAGAGGTTTGTTAACTATGGTTCTGCTTCCTGCTCTGGACCCTGGGTTGTCAGCATTTTGGAGAACTAATAAATTCGGCCAGATTCATAGAAAGAAGAGCTGCACCGTCCAAAGTGGGATGGATGCAGATTATCTGAATCAGAATGTGTGACTAAACATGTCATCGCCTCAGTTCAGGCAGAGGACCAGAGAAAACTAAGGAGTCCGACATTGCAACAGTGCAAAATATGAATTCTTGCTGGTCTCAATTTTTTATTCAGGAGTGTATATTTTACTATTTATGACTCAAGCAAAATGCTCTTCTTTCTTCTTACCCCTATTATTTCCTAATTCCTGATTCCAGTGCCAATGGTTCCAGACAGATCTGTCTCCTCCCCGTCGTCACCCTCCAGACCACGCAAAATGGAACGGTCTAGTTTGTCTTGTGACCAAAAGGTTGGCAGACATACACACGCATGCATGTGTCAGGGGCATAGCATCACGCTCGGCTCTGTCTCTGGTGTTTTTGGGCCTAAGCCTGAGCACAGAGCAGGCTGAGTAGAGTTTTCATAGTTGGACATGTATTGAGCAAGCACGTGTGAGATTTAAACACACACATACAGTCTCACTGCTCACTCAGCTTGGTGGCACAAATATAACAACATAGTGGGAAGAATTGTAATGGTGGGAATGGATCTGCACATGGATCCTTCACCTTAATTTTGATTGACAAATAATAGAAGAATTCACTCAATGAAAAACAACCGTCCTTATTTGCATAATGTGGCAGAATTGAACAAAGAAAAGTAAAAATGGAGACAGAAGAATGTAAAGAGAATACATGGTGCATCTATAAGTAAAAGTAAAAGATGAAATGAAACAACAAAAACTATAAAATTTAAATTAAATGCTTAAATAATGTGTTGGAAATAAATAGAGAAAAACATTTGAAGGTCAATAAAATTATAAAACATCTGGTAAAGTAAATAAATTGAATATTTTAAACAAAGACGTATTGGTATGGATACAATTATTTATCAGTTTTAAAATAATTGGCGCATTTTAAGTGTATTGGTTTATTATTTGGGACAGGCAGACACCCTGTCTACTTTTAAGTATAATCTTAAAACTTTCCTTTTTGACAAAGCTTATAGTTAGAGTGGCTCATGTTACCCTGAGCTACCTCTATAGTTATGCTGCTATAGGCTTAGGCTACTGGAGGACATCAGGGCCTATTTTTCTCACTCTACTGATTTCTACTGTTCTCCAGTCTACTGTTCTCTAGTTTTGCATTGCATTGCATTGAAATGACTGTTGTCATTTCAGCTTTTAACTTTTTGCTCTCTCTCTTTTTTCTTCATAGTAGGTACACCTGATCTGACGTTCTGTTAACTGTGACATCATCCAGGGAAGACAAATCACCCACTATTACCATCTAATGTAGAACAGATTACTGGATCAATGTGTGTTTTTTTTGTCTATCTTGTTGTGTCTCTGCTCTGTCTTCTCTAACCCCCAGTCGGTCGAGGCAGATGACCGTTCATACTGAGCCTGGTTCTGCTGGAGGTTTTTCCTTCCCGTTAATGGGGAGTTTTTCTTTCCGCTGTCGCTCCATGCTTGCTCAGTATGAGGGATTGCTGCAAAGCCATGGACAATGTAGACGACTCTCCCTGTAGCTCTACGCTTCTCCAGGAGTGAATGCTGCTTGTCAGGACTTTGAAGCAATCAACTGGTTCCCTTATATAGGAACATTTTTGACCAATCTGTATAATATGAATTGAATTTGACTTTGTACAGTGCCTCGAGATGACATGTTTCATGAATTGGTGCTATATAAATAAAATTTAATTGAAATTAATTGAATTGATTTTATATATTTCTGCTTTTATTTTTTTAATTTGATAGTTTTGATCCTCTCTTGTTTTGTGTTGGTCCTCTTAGCTGTATGAATATACACTGTGTTCTGCTGCTCATCAGATAGATATGCCAGCAGTTGTTTCATCTTCAATGTTTCAATTCAGTTCAATTTTACGATATATGTTATCTCAAGGCACTTTGCAAAGTCAAATTAAATCAAATCATACAGATTGGTCAAAAGGTTTCCTATCTAAGGAAACCCAGTAGATTGCATCAAGTCAAGAAGCATTCATTCCTGGAGAAGCGTAGAGCCACATGGACAGTCGTCTGCATTGTTGATGGCTTTGCAGCAATCCCTCATACTGAGCATGCATGAAGCAACAGTGGAGAGGAAAACTCCCCTTTAACAGGGAGGAAAACCTCCATCAGAACCAGGCTCAGTGTGAACGGTCATCTGCCTCGACCGACTAGGGGTTACAGAAGACAGAGCAGAGACACAGAAAGCACAGAAGCACACATTGATCTAGGAACCCTTTCTGTGTTATATGGTAATAGCGGATGATCTGTCTCCCCTGGATGATGCCACAGCTAACAGAACATCAGAGCAGGTGCACCTACTATGAAGAAAAAAAAATCACAGAACAAAAAGTTAAAAGCTGAAATAACAGCAAAAAATGCAAACTGGAGAACAGTAGAAAAATAGACGCTGATGTCCTCCAGCAGCCAAAGCTTATTGCAGCATAACTACAGAGATAGCTCAGGGTAACCTAAGCCACTAGTTACTATAAGATTTGTAAAAAAGGAAAGTTTTAAGCCTAGTCTTAAACATTTTCAAGGATTTTGATCAGTTGAAAGTCAACGTTTAAACACAAACCAAACAAAAAAGAAACACAACAAATCAAATCCAAACCTCAATTACATCACAGTGCAGCATCTCTTTTTCTACTGTATATAAGTCCCTTTCATTAAACTCTGTGAGGGTACCATTTCAAGTCCAGAATGTAGCAATCATGTAATAAAAAAACCTTGTGAAAAGTTCAATCATTTTCCCTGACATGACCATTGGGAGCCAGTCACACAGAGGTTTTAAAGCCTGGAGTTGATCTTTCTAAGTCGCTGTGCATCTGTTGTAAAATTATATAATAAATCAGAGGTGTCAAAGTCCAGTTCTCTAGGGCCAATGTTTTGCAACCTTTAGATGTATCCCTGGTCCAACACACCTGAATCAAATGGCTGAATTAGGTCCTCAGCATTCAGTCAAGGACCTGGTCCCAATAATCACACCAGACCCAAGGCCCACTATTATGGGTGTACCTGGTGGAAGTGCACATGAGGATTTACGTGCACAGGTTGTGTGTGAAAAATTGGAGAATTGGGACAGTATGGGTTATGTCATCGACTTGCGTCTGTGTTGTAGCTGCAACATCAAAAATCACGGGACTGTGTCAGGTATGGGGTTCAGGGCAGGTGTGGTGAGTTGTTCTTACCTGTCTCCAGCAGGATGCGAAAGGCAGATGCCGCCAGCAGGTGTTTCCCATCTCTAGCCTAGCTAGAGGAACACTTAAGGTGGCCGGAGACGGAAGGAAGGCATCAGAGCATTAGTTCACCTGAGCGGTACCTAACTTGTGCTTTATTACTAGTCGTTCCTGGTTCCTCATCTCTGATCCAGCTAATGCTCCTTGTCTTACCTCCTCAGATCCTGCTTTACCAATCCGCTTTTTATGATCATCTTCACTCCAGTCCGCTGACAGTTCTGAATCCCCTGAGCCTTCCTTAAAGGCATACTATGCAACATTTTTCAGTTAATTAATGTGTTCCATACCGTTTTGGATGATTAAATGAGTCATTTCAGGTCGAACAAAGGTTTTCTCGGCCGCCCTGGTGGTCTGTAGGGGAAATACTGTACTTGCAACTGCAGGAGCCCTCGGCCCGCACCCACAGGCTCAGAAGTCTCGTGCATCGCGAGAGTCGGTCTTGCTTTACGGCGAGAACTGCTACACGCCCCCAGTGAAACGCATGCTCGGTGCTAGCGCAGTGGCGATATTTGTGCAGTTATCATGGCGGAACCAACGATAAAACAGCGAAAGCCCATGTCGGAGCAGGCAAGAAAGAGGAAAAGGGCTCTGGAAAGAGAGAGGAGTCGTACACGGGTGAACATCGGGAAAGCTTTTTCCGAATGGCGAGAGCTAAAAGAAAGAGAAGGCTGCAAGGCTGACACGGACCTCGCGTTTCTACTGATGCGATTGTAAGTAACATTGGAATGGTTACTCTCTCTCTGTGTGCATGTTCATACTTTCACTGTGTTAAGCCGGGCATACACTGTACGAGTTTTTCAGTCGTGGTACTTATATACATCTCAAACTGTGCGACGGAACCGCGGGGTTTAAAAGTTCACCGCTCATCTGTGTGCTGATCTGTGTTCTCAAACTGTACGGCGCAACGCTCGGACGCGGCTCGGGAGGCACCGGGCGTCAGGGGGAACGGTGGGGAGAGAGGAAAGACGAGACACCCCGGCGGCCGCGCGGCATACGGAAACAGACGGCCAGCGCGTCGCGCGGACCGGAACGTTCGCCCTCCACAACCCCCCCGCGAGCCGACGTCCGGGCCCAGCGGGTCCCGGGCCGGGCGGAGGTCGCTTCGGGGACGCCCGCTCCCCTCACTCCACTGGCGGGGACGGAGAGGAGGGCGCCCCCTCGTAGCTCTGCTTGAACAGCAGGATGGTGATTCGTTGCGTTCGCCTGTCTGCTAAGCTCAAAACAACCGCGCCTGGCTTGACGGAGAAACCAGGAGAACAGCTGAGCATCTTTACGACAGTGCACTTTTACTTTCGCCCTCTGAGGGGAGCCTCGCTGGAAAATCAACCCCGATTGCATAGTATACCTTTAAGCTCTGGTCGACCTGAGGTTCCTATCCCCACTGGCATCCTGCTGTACACCTGGCCTGACCATCCTCCACCAAAGAACCACCAATCGAGCGTGAGCCCCACCTCAGCTTGCCACTGCTCGACTAACTCTCCCCTGGTTCCCACTGCCATCTTCAAAAGTCAGTCACTCCTTTCCATATTTCCAGCATGTACTAATACTCTTTCTATCTTCTTCAGAGAGCAAGACCAGAGCCTTACCAGTCTGCCATTATCCCATTCAGCTCCATAACCCTTCTCTCCTCTCTTACTTCATTAAACATCTTAAAAACCGTGACTTGTCTCCGTGTTTGTCACTTCCGGGTCACAATGGAAAACATAATCATGACAGAATGCTCTGACCAACCTAACACGGGAGCACAGATACGGAAGGCAGTTTCTCACCAGGGTGCACTCCTAGGACAACATAAGACTCTTCCAGTCTATGCGAACTCAGCTAGATTTCATTACTAAAACAATAAATATTTTGTCTGTTCAGTTAGTCCTTGCTCAACTTCCTGGTTTGTCTGTAGTTCCTCTGTCACTGTCACTACCCAATCTGTACCGGTAGCACGATCACTGAGCTATATTATACACTGGAGTGCTAATAGCCCACTGTTAGAACGAGTCGCTTTGAAGCCACCAGCCGCCATATTGGTACTCCCTATTTTCCCCCAGTAACTAGGGAATATGTGCGCTACAGCATCGAATAACGAGGATTTGCTCATGTTCAGGGGGGGCTTAAACCTTTAAAATGTCAAATGCCATATACTTTTATGTTATGTTCTAAAGTACTGAGAAAGTCATGTGCTGAAATATGTTGCATTTTATTTCTTTAAATATATATATATATATATATATATATATATATATATATATATATATATATATATATTAGTGCTGTCAGTTAAACGCGTTATTAACGGCGTTAACGTAAACCCATTTTAATGCCGACAATTTTTTTGTCGCCGTTAATCGCGCGTCAAAACACACACACCGTTCCCTAATGTTTTTCCCCCCGCCGCGTTCTCCGGACTGTGTTTCTTTTACCCTCGGCGCTTTCCGTAGTTTCAAGAGTGCTAGAAAACTGTAGCAAAACAGACCCGCGCTCACTGTTGCCAACAGTTTCTTTTACCCTCGGACACATGCGACTTTGGGCTTCTTTTTTCTAAAAGTGCTATAGAGCAATTTCATGAGTCACGGGTTGCGTTTTTTTGGGCAGGTTTCTGAAAGTGAAATCGCTTATTTGGGCTCTAAAATAAGTGACGAAATAGGGGTTATTAGACCTGCCTGCACTAGACGCTTTGAGTGTATCCAGCTGAAATATCCCTCCGCCATAGGACGTAAAGGCAGACAGAGCAACTCTGCACGTATTTTCTGCAGTTTACGGTGCAATAACCAGTGGTAACTGCTGAAAGTAGATTAGGCGGTGCAGATCACCATTTTAAGCAGATATTGGTTCTGAAGATGAGCTTTTACACGTTGATAACATTGCAGAAACCCCAACCCATAAACTTTAATGCTTATTAATTTGTTGTCTCTGTATTTGACAAACCAAGGATGAATCACGTTGCCAAACGAAGTACCTGGAGTGATTAATCAGTTCCTAAACACTCTCTTTCAGGGTATTAAGCTCCTGGCCCAGTTGCAAGCAAAGTGTAAGACTGGAATGACCTGGAAATTTAAAACCTTTTTCCAGGCTTAAACTCTATGAATATGGATAGAAACAGCAAGCCAAAATATTCAAAGAAATTATTGTCGTTGGTGTGAAAGCTCAGAATTAGATGTGTGAGAGAGAGAAGAAATGATCAAAACTTATGACTTTATTAATATGTACAATTTTTATTAATTTATATGTTTATGCATAATACCATGTCTATCTTTGTTTAAGAGGCAAAAAAAATATATCGGCATGAAAACAGGTATTTATTTACACATTTGTTTACACACTGTGTAAACATCAGGGCGTCATGATTAGTCATTTAGCCATTATAGTCCAGAGTTTAACATTGGCACCAGGATGTTTTCATTCCAATTCTGAAAAGTGCTTGAAAAATAACAAAATAAAAATATTTTTTGTACAAGCATGTATTTTATTAGTGTCATTTATTGCAAAATTGCATATTAAAATGCCCAAACGGCTATTACACTTTCAGAAATAAAAGGATAAAATATGCGATTAATTAGCGATTAATCTCGAGTTAACTATCGACATTATGCGATTAATCGCGATTAAAATTTTTAATCGTTTGATATATATATATATATATATATATTAGTGCTGTCAGTCTTCTTCCGCTTATCCGGGGTCGGGTCGCGGGGGCAGCAGCTTCAGTAGGGAGGCCCATACGTCCCTCTCCCCGGCCACTTGGGCCAGCTCCTCCGGAGGAATCCCAAGGCGTTCCCAGGCCAGCCGGGAGACATAGTCCCTCCAGCGTGTCCTGGGTCTTCCCCTGGGCCTCCTCCCGGTGGGACGTGCCCGGAACACCTCACCAGGGAGGCGTCCAGGAGGCATCCTAACCAGATGCCCGAGCCACCTCAACTGGCACCTCTCGACGTGGAGGAGCAGCGGCTCTACTCTGAGTCCTCCCCGGATGACTGAGCTCCTCACCCTATCTCTAAGGGAGAGCCCAGACACACTACGGAGAAAACTCATTTCGGCCGCTTGTATCCGGGATCTCTTTCTTTCGGTCACGACCCAAAGCTCGTGACCATAGATGAGGGTAGGAACGTAGATCGACCGGTAAATCGAGAGCTTCGCCTTTTGGCTCATCTCTCTCTTCACCACAACGGATCGGTACAGCGCCCGCTTCACAGCAGACGCTGCACCAATCCGCCTGTCGATCTCCCGCTCCATCTTCCCCTCATTCGTGAACAAGACCCCAAGATACTTGAACTCCTCCACTAGGGGCAGCACATCCTCCCCAACCCGGAGAAGGCATTCTACCCTTTTCCGGTTCAAGACCATGGTCTCGGATTTGGAGGCACCGATTTTCATCCCGGCCGCTTCGCACTCGGCTGCGAACCGCTCCAGTGAGAGCTGTAGATCACGCCCTGATGAAGCCAATAGGACCACGTCATCCGCGAATAGCAGAGACGCAATCCTAAGGCCACCAAAACGGATCCCCTCAACACCTTGGCTGCGCCTAGAAATTCTGTCCATAAAAGTTATGAACAGAATCGGTGACAAAGGGCAACCTTTTTTTTTTTTCCCGTTAATGGGTGGTTTTTCTTCCCACTGTCGCTTCATGCTTGCTCAGTATGAGGGATTGCAGCAAAGCCATGTACAATGCAGACGACTCTCCCTGTGGCTCTACGGTCCCCCAGGAGTGAATGCTGCTTGTCGGGACTTTGATGCAATCAACTGGTTTCCTTATATAGGACATTTTGACCAATCTGTATAATCTGACCCAATCTGTATAATATGATTGAACTTGATTTTGTAAAGTGCCTTGAGATGACATGTTTCATGATTTGGCGCTATATAAATAAAATTGAATTGAATTGAACCTTGGCGGAGTCCAACTCTCACTGGAAACGAGTCCGACTTACTGCCGGCAATGCGGACCAGACTCTGACACCGGTCGTACAGAGACCTGACAGCCCTTAATAAAGGGTTATATATATATATAACATTTATAAATATATAAATAACAATATACAAAAACATATATTTACATGTATGTATACATATATATATATATACATATACACATACTTATATATACATATATATATTTAATATGAATAACATGTAAAATATTTCAGCACCTAATTTCCTAGTAGTTGATAGTGTTAGTACATCCACTGACTGTAGAATTACCTATGAAACGTTTTCACACAGCCAGAAAACTGCTTGTTGTTGCAAACAAATCCTATGGGATTCTGTGAGAGTAGGGAGTAGCAAGATGGCGGCCAGTGACTTCAGTTTTTCGGCAAAATCAGCACTCCAGTGTATAATCCGTTCCGCACGATCCATTCCATCAGCTAATTTGCGCATGCGCGAACAGAATAACTTCCAGGTCGCCAAAAAATAATGTAATTACAGTACTGAAAATACTTATTTCTATACTTAAATAATTAAAGAATGCTAAACTATATCGTATAGAAAATATTGAAGACTTTTCTGGAAGAAATTGATGCGTTTTACATTCTCTCCATTGTATTGCTTGACGTCATCATCGGATATGCTCAGAAGTCCGGGAATATATTATTGCGTAACATTTACCTGTATTGTCTGAATGCACTCTATTAGTTTTATTATTTGTTCAAACAGGACTGGGAAAAAATATTTTCATCCTTAATTATAAGGTGAATTTTGTTATACAAATAATCTTGTACTAACTATTAGTTTTATTAGAAAGTTAAAACTATCGATTAAGATTTTAGCGCCCTCTGGTGTACAAATCATAAACAAGAGTAGACCCCGTCATTAAAGTAGCCGCATTGTTTATTTTTTTACAAAAAACGTACAGGGAATAGAACAAAGAACACATAACAAAGCCAAGGTATACTTTATTAAAATACATTTATTAAATACAAAATACACAAATACATATGCAAATCAAATAAATGATTAAAAAAAACCTGAAGAATATTCGAAATAAAATACTTTTCTATACTCCTATATGTGTTTATAGCTGGGGGTTTTTATGTACTTTAAGAAATGGTGTATATATTTTTATTTCCCTAACCACAACTGGGAAACATTTTTGCTGTTAAAAAAAAAACTTTAAAAAAATTATTTTTATGTATTTCTGTAATTATTTGTAGAATATGCAATATTTACGCAAATACCAAGATATACAAAAAGAAACCTCCGCTCCGAAAAAAGATAAAAGAATAAAAAAGTAAGAAAGACGAAATATCGCCTACCGGAAGCTATTCTGTTCGCATGTGCGCAAATGAGCTGATGGAACGGATCGTGCTACCGGTACGGATCATAGACATCATATACGTAGACGCGTCGTTGGGCTCAGGTTCGCACGTCAACATCACCGCCATATTGTATGTGGCAGAAAAAAGTTGATGATGTAAGATTTCTTACATAATTCGCCTCTTGAGAGGCTAAGCTCTACTGTTTTTAAGCTTTACTGGCTGGGTCTGTTTTTGATGAATCCAGTATCAATGCTTATTGCTATCAGTAATTTGTAGATCTTTTTAAAAAGACATTTGTTCCTAAATTGGGAGACCCTGAAGCTAGTAATGACTGTCAGCTTTGAAGCAGGGTGATTGCCTTGTGACAGCCCTTCGGATTCACTGATGCCCAGTAGTTTTTCAGGCTCTGGTTAATGACGTCCTCCGTGATTTCATCCATAATCTTTTTTCTTCTACCTAGATGACACTCTCATTTTGTCGTATAAGTCTTAATGAGCATTGACAGCTTGTCAGGTAAGGCTTATAGAGGCTGCCGGAGAACCGCCTATTCATCAAGGCTGAGAAGTGCGAGTTTCATGTAATGATTTAGGTTTTTGTTTGTTTGTTTTGGACTTTTTCTAGTATCAGCCTGTTACCTCTCAGCCACCAACCAATCAGCTCAGTCTCCTTTCAGCCAACATTCTGTTCTTAATCAGATCCACCTGCTGTGCTAATTAGAGTCAACTTTGCTCTCCTGTTCACTTGCCTACTTATACCTGCCTCAGTCATCCACTGACTGCGAGAATGTCTCGTCTTGCCTCATGTGCACTGCTGCCCTGTTTCTACCAGTTCCTGTGTGCTCTGACAACTGGACTGTAGTTCCCTACTCATGTTCAGCTCTCACTGATTTGTGCTTCCAGAGTCTGCATGCTGCTCGAAGTGTGCCTTGTTCCCTGCGAGTTCCAGCAGCTTGCTCTGCCCGTTTTGGTGGTTCCTTAGTCTGCATTGTCTGTTCTGATCATCCCGTTTTTGTCTCTGGTTCTGGCCAGCCGCTGCCTTCATCACTGGTTTGTTCCGTAAAACCCATGGCCAGTCTGGTTCTGCTTGCCTCATCAGCCACTACTCATCTGTGAAGTCTGGGTCTGCCTGCCTGCTTTGTCAACCATAACTCATCTTTTCAATAACGTAACTGTTGTCTGGCTGAATATCGGGTTCTCCAGTGTTATGCATAACATTCCATTTCCCATCCATGGGATTCGCAAACTTCTATTGCAGATTCATGAAAGACTTCAGTATCATTGCCCAACTGTTGACAGCTCTCACCTCCTCCAAGACCACCTTCACCTGGACTCCCTCAGCCGAGACAGCCTTCAAAAAACTCAAGGATCTGTTTTCTTCTGCACTCATCCTGGTACATCCAGATCATAACAAATAGTTCATCCTAGAAGTTGATGCCTCTGACATCGGAGTGGGAACTGTCTTGTCTCAGCAGTCCGGATCCACTAATCATCTCCAACCCTGTGCTTTCCTCTCCCATTGATTCTCACCCACAGAGAGAAATTATGTGCGACCGGGAGCTTTTGGCCATCATGTCGGGTATCTGGGGTTCTGGGTTCCCCGGTGTCTGTCTCAACACTCTGGGGGGCGGGTTTCATGGCTCCACACAACCACTATTGAGGCTTTTCCTTACAGATAAACCTTATATATACAAGTGCACTCTTGCAAATACCTTCAGGTGCCTGAGTCCAGGTGCTTACAGATTCACTTCTATACAGAAAGACCCTAGCTATAGTTGTCACATTATACATCTTATATGCTATGTATTTTCCAGTGATGATCAAGAGATTTGTTTTTTTGTACCTGTGAAACTTTTTTGGTTACTTTTACTGTTCTTTTTATATCTCTCGCTGCAGCTGTAGAAGCAGACTCCATGGATCTTAAAGCTTTTTGTATATATATTAGGGCTATCAGTTTTAACGCGTTATTAACGCGTTAACTTTGTTAGACCATAACACCGACAATTGTTTTGTCACGCGTTAATCGCGGGTCCCTAATGTTTCCTTCCCCGAAGCACTACCTGGACTGTGTTTCTTTTACCCTCATCGTTTCTGTAGTTCAAAGAACGCTAGAGACGGTAGCAAAACAGACCCGCACTCACTGTCCTCTTACTTCATGTGACTTTGGGCTTTTTTTTTCTAAAATCACTTGTAAATTTCATGAGTCGCGGGTTGCGGTTTTTTGGACTTGTGAAGTGAATGCCGGGAACTCAGGGAAAGTGAAGTCGCTTATTTGGGCTCTAAAATAAGTGATGATAAACAGGAGTTATAAAGAGACCCACTTGCCACTACAGACACTGTGAGTATAACCAGCTGAAATAACCCTCATTACGTGCTGGAGCGCATCCTGCGTCGCCGCCGTATTGGAGGAGTCTTTTCTCCTCTAGACTGACATAGGAGCCAACGGGAACAACTTTGCCCATATTCTCTACAGTTTACGGTTGCAATAACCGGTGATAACTGCTGAAAGTAGATTACGTGGTGCAGATCACCATTTTGATCAGAGGTTAGTTCTGAAGATGAGTGTTTACACTCTGATAACATTGCAGAAACCCAACCTATAAACCATACTTTAATGCTTATTGATTTGTTGTCTTTGTATTTGACAAACTAAGGCTGAATAACATTGCCAAATGAAGTACCCTGGAGTTACAGTGTCAGCACATGCAAGCTGTGCTAAACAGTCTCTTTCAAGGTTAATAAGCTCCTGGCCCAGTTGCAAGCAAAGTGTAAGACTCTGGAATGACCTGGAAATTTAAAACCTTTTCCAGGCTTAAAATAAAAATTTTCTGTATGAACGTGGATATAAGCTGCATGCAGAAATATACAAAGAAATTGTTGTTGGTGTGAAAGCTCAGTATTAGATGTGTATGAGAGAGTAAAAAAATGAACAATAAAACTTGTGACTATTTAAAGTAAAATGTATTAATTTATATGTAAATGCATAATACCATGTCTATCTTTGTTTAAGAGGCAAAAAGCATGATTTTGTAGTGACTTGTTCTTAACAAAACAAAAATGAACCTAAGCCACAGTGAGGCTGCTGACTGGCACTCAGTTGACGCGTCGTCCTCTTGCATCCAATGAATTAACTTCAGGTATGATTGAAGAGCTTTTATTGATCCAATGCTCTCACAAAAATGCAAATTGTAATTGCCCACTGGCTTACAACCAAAAGATGATATAATTGCCGCAACGCAGTGATCAATAACAAAACAACAAATACTACCACCACCGACGACGACGGTCAAAAAAGTGTTTGTTTCTGCCAGAATCAGCACACCTGCCGTGCGACTACCTGTGACTCCATTTAAAACAGATGAAGCCACCCACTGTCCCTTTTAGGTATTACAACAAACTGTAAAATAAACACAAAACTCCAAAATATGGCTCTAATATATTTATTTACACATTTGTTTACACACTGTGTAAACATCCAGGAGTTATGATTTGTGATTTAGCCATTATAGGCCAGAGTTTAACATTTTATGGCACCAGGATGTTTTCATTCCAATTCGGAAAACATTCGAAGGAAAGCGCCGAGGGTAAAAAAAAACACAGTCAGAAGAGCGCTGCAGGGAAAAAAACACTAATGCGATTAACGTGCATCAAAAAAAAACGTTGGCGCTACGGCCTAACAAAGTTAAAACGCGTTAAAACTGACAGCCCTAATATACACATATATACACACATATATATATATATATA
This sequence comes from Fundulus diaphanus, assembly GCA_037039145.1. Taxonomy (NCBI): domain Eukaryota; kingdom Metazoa; phylum Chordata; class Actinopteri; order Cyprinodontiformes; family Fundulidae; genus Fundulus; species Fundulus diaphanus. Next base: position 56,740,908 of record CM073133.1, on the reverse strand, counting down.
TATATATATATATATATATATATATATATATATATATATATATATATACACGCCCGACAGGGGGGGACAAACGGGTCTGTTGTCCCGGGCCCAGGACAGAGGGGGGGCCCAAAACTGACTCTGACCAGCGCGCGCGCACGCTGCTTGCAGAAGCTGCACCAAAGTCTCCCTCACGGCACTCTGCTGCTCCCCCTCCCCTCTCCTACATGGCTCAGCGGCGCCAGCCAATCAGCACGCAGGCTCAGCCCGGCCCGCTGAACTTTAATAATATTTAATAATATTCTTCAAAAAACGATACTACTGATACTACTACTACTACTACTGTTACTACTACTGATACTACTACTGATACTACTACTACTGTTACTACTACTGATACTACTACTACTACTACTACTATTATTACTACTGATACTAATACTACTACTACTACTGATACTACTACTACTACTATACTACTACTACTACTACTTCTACTGATACTACTACTACCACTACTGCTGATACAACTACTACTACTTCTGCTGCTGCTGCTACTACTACTACTACTACTACTACTGATACTAATACTACTTCTTCTACTACTACTACTACTACTACTACTGCTACTGCTACTACTGTTTAACTAGTTCACCTCTTTAATAACATTCTTTTAATCCTTCAGCTTTTGTGCTTTCATGTTCAAATTGGTTCTTCTTTGATTTCAATGTTTTTCAGCTAGTTTTTCTCTTCTGCAGGGATCTTCTGCATATTCTGCTCAAATCATTCTGCAGATTAGCATTCTCACTCGCTGTTACGCAGGAACAGCTTTTTCTAGCTTAATTCAAAATGCTGCAGCAAGAGTTCTGATGAAAAGTAACAAGAGAGATCATATTTCTCCATGTTTAGCATCCCTTGATTAGCTTCCTCTTAAATCAAGAATAGAATTTAAAATTCTCCTCATGTAAAAAGCTCTTAATAATCAAGCTCCATCATATATCAGAGATCTGATTTCATTATATGTTCCTAACAGAGCATTGGGCACAGGAATGGGCTCAGCCTTATGGACAAGATGGGAAGAGTCCAGCGACAGGGGCTTTTGTGCCTTCTTTGAGGTCTGAGATATCCTGGTAGCCACAAATTAAACAAAAGAATAAGATATAGAAAGAATTTCATTGTATATTACAAAATACATCATTAATTCCTTCAGATAATGTGGCATTTAATTGTGGTATGCTAAAAATCTAGCCATACAACTACCTTGCAGATATGAGAAGGGAAACAGCAGACTGAAGGAACAGCTCCAGTTCTGATCCTGACTGTCTGACCAATCCCATCAGAGTCCTCCGCTCTAAAATACTAACTGCAGAGCATGGATGAAGGACTAGCAGAAAATTCTTCTCTTCTCACCACTTTTTCCCCATTGCTTTCTTAGAGCTTTATCTTTGGGAAACCTATAGAGTATAAACAATGTAAGTAGTTTAGTCTTGTGTGTAGAAAAGAATATTTTGTTTCTTGCTTGTTGGTTTGCCTGCGGGATTCTCATGATGTGCAGGAATTCCCAATATTTCCCCCAAAGGTAGCAAATTCTTTTCATTATCACGGGCAAATAATATCATTCAGATTTGCTTCACTCTTACCTGTGAAAGGTAATGGCACCATATATGGGTTGTTTGGTAAAACGGTTAGTACATTTCCACACAGCACAGGAATGAGGCATCCTCTTAGATTGACGTTCAGTACTCTCTGACACATACAGTATGGCGGTGATGTCGGCGTGCAAACCAGTGCACAATGTGGCATCTACGTATGCATTTCTATTAACAAGACATGCTTGTAAATACTTTTTTCCCAACTGTAAATGTAGAGTATGTATCTTTTTACACTCAAAACTAAAATCTGTTGTGTTATGACTTGTGTACATGGCATATTTTCATATTTTTGCTCAAAATGTTACATGCAGCAATAAACTGTGTGTAATATGCTTCGGCAAAGCTGAGTATTGGGACTGGACTAAGTTCTGCAGAGCCCTGCTGATGATCTGATTATTTGACTCAGATGTTTGGACCAGGGATAAATATGAAAGTTGCAGGACACCGGCCCTCAAGGACTGGAGTTTGACACCCCTGTAATAAACCTTCTGAGCAACTAGTCAGCCTTTCACTTCCTTCTCCTTATTACTAATAGCGATGCCAGTATTATCTTGACAGATTTCCAGGAACATTTTGTATTGTGGAAAAAACCCATAGCTCTCTTTGGTCTCCCAGCACAGCCCAGCCTGGATGCAACTTGGAAGTGTGTGCACCCCACCCCACCTGGAAGTGTTACTGCAAGGGAGCTCAGCACATACCAACTTTAACAGACAAGGCTAAACTGTATTTATTTAGAATGGAATAGAACAGAATACAATAGAATAACCCTTTATTGTCCCGCTATCGGAGAATGCAGGTGTATAAGCAGTAAGGGTAAAAGTCCACAACAAGAAAAAAATTTGTAAACAACCTGAACTTGTACAGGTCTTTATCAAGTCCAGAAGACAGTGGTAAGCTACATTGTAGCCACTGTTGCTCTGGGACAGGCTGACAGAATCAATACTACCATGCACTGGCACCACTGGGCCCTCTGACTACCAACAACAGGCAAAGAGAGTAGAGTGTCTTTCCAGAGACACAACTGAGCCGGCCGGAGTGTAGGGTTGAACCACAGGACGAACTACCTAACTCCTCCGGCACTGTTTCCCCTACTAATTGTGTATATTGTGTAAAAATGTCACAATAAGAGTAAATGAAATGTGCAACTAAGTTGTGTTGTGCAATTACATGTTTTAGGTTGTTTAATGTTTATTAAAGCCATACTAAGTCATTTTCGAGTGGTGCTCCCCCTACAGGACCTTTTGAAAATAACACTGTCATAAATAGACCAGTTCACGCATGACGTCACGAGCTACATCCGCGCTACATCCGGGTCCCGCTGGTAGGCAAAAACAGTACTGTTCTCGTCTACTACCATGACAAAACGGGTGAATTAGAGCGTGCTTTTAGTTCGTTTATTTTTGGAATCTAAACAATGCCTACCACTTATTGTGCTCCCGGTTGCACACAGAGGCATTCCAAATCGTCTGATGTACGTTTCTTTCGTTTACCGAAGGACGAAGAAAGACGAAAGAAATGGATAATTTCAATGAAAAGGATGCAGGCAGACAATCCCAATCGACTGTGGGAGCCATCATACCACGACAGAATTTGCAGTCTACACTTCCTCTCCGGTAAATACAACTTAATTTTGCACTGGTCATTGTTCTACTTAAATAATTATATAAATAAAAATATATACTTAAGTCAAGACGTAAACGTTCGTTTCATAATAATATACGTACATGTACAATGTATGCAAACCCTCTGGCATGAGTCTGTGAAAAGGATTAATAAAAACAAAAACACCAAAATAATCCTTTGTGAACAATGTTTTTTGTAACCTACCGGTGGCGGGTCTTCCTCTCTGCTGAGGCGTTGTCTGTGTCCGACTCCGCTTTCGTATGTTACATAAACATGTCTGAGCATGTCCCGATATGAAATAATTGTAGCCGTCCAGTGATTTCATGGCTTTCATGCTCTCTCGTGTGCACTGGCCTGGCGTGTTAATAACGTAGCTGTATATGTCGCCGTACGGAACACTTGGCCAGCATTTCACAGACTCGCTCCATCCCTTCAGGCTTTTGCTGTGTGGATCTGGCAATCTGATACCATCAACCATCAACTTAGTCTTATAACGATCTTGTGATACGTTATCTAAAGAACAAAAATACGTTGAGAACTCGTCGTTTCCTTTGTTTGAGTCCGCCATTGTGTTCGCCTTTTGCCTACCAGTCCGGCGCGCATGCGCGAAAAACCCGAATCAAAACAATAACAATGAACTGGTCTATATCCACAAGACCGCCTCAGGGTTGGAGGCATGGTCTTGGCAAGTGTGGTTTTTCGGCCAGATGACAGACCCCTCAAATGTCTCATAAACATTTGGATTACCATTACAGGGACCTAGAAGAGGATATATTAAGGTAATAATGTTACTTATTATGGCTTTAAATAACAGTGAATATCAGCACAAACAGCTGATATTAGGACTATAGTTGAAAGAGTGATTTGAGCACTGTCATTCGTTTATTTGCAAACTCTGCACACATATGGAATAAATGGGTTACAACATCTCTTCAAGTATAAGTATTTATTACCAGAATTAAATCCTCATGCTGAGGACACCATTATATAAAATTTTTACCTGAATTTTCCAATCAAAAACTCTGCTTTTCTGGGCTCGTGAAACTTAACTAAAAACTACTAAGCAAAGTTAAGATTAAAGAAATGAAGGAACTATGTACAGACAAAAGATCATAAAGACAAATAAAAATAGTTCAAAACCATCACCATAAGAATGATTCAGTGAATCTTTAGATCACTGCAGATCCGAGTGAGAGAACCAAAGTTCATCTTAAAGAATCTGGAATGAGGTTAAATTAGCGTAACTAATTTAGAACAACATTTGGTATGTGTTCAATTCAATCACAATGTAACTCCAAGTTTGATAAAACATTATTTGTGGAAATAACATTTTTAAAGAATTATTTGCTAAATAAAAATATATAACCTTGATCCTTGATTTGTATTAATGTAATTTTTTCTCCAGAAATAATTAAGAGTAAAATTGGTAACTTAAGTAGCTAGAGGGTAATGTAGGGGGACAATCGACCAGAAATGTGTCGGAGCACATCCGGGCCATTAACTTGTTGGGTTAATATTAAATTACACAAAACACAATTAAATCAATATTAAGGTTCCCTATTAACTCTGTACTAACGGCCGTAGCACTATTGGATGATAGCGGAGCAAAATGAAAACAAGCATTATGGTTAAACAAAACATGGTTATATTTAACTAGGGTTGTAGCGAGAACTAGTGGCTAAAGCTAGCAGATATTCAGAGCTTATTTTAAAATACTTTTAAGCTATATTTGGTATAATGAGCAGACCGGAAAACACAAACATTAATGTCCCATCAGTGTTGTCATAACCATAAAGCCCACCTACAACATATCAGCATAGCTGTGTTTAAAAAATCTCTAGCAGCTAGCTTAGTCTGTTAGTTCCAGTCAAACCTTAAAAACACAATGAAAAGAGAGTAAAAGTAAACCATTTTAAATGATTAACTTAACTTTCCCTGCCAAACCTCTGCCTTTGTTGTTGACCTTGGGTGCATCTGGTTGCAATGAATTGCTGCAGGGACAGCTAGCTATCCGGGCTGGTGGCGAGGAAGCGGCTGGTCTCACTCCTTTTTGAATCTCGGTCTGGGTGAGTCCTGCGGGCTGCGCTCGGCCTGTCAATGCAGCAGCGTGGGATCAGAAGGGTTTTGTTAGGAATCCTGTGAGGGTCTCTGCACAGCTTACAGAGGGAGCAAGTTTTCTCCTGCGAAAGCTGAGAAAACATTACAAATAGCCTGTTTTCATGGCAGTCGGCTTTATAGGTATTGATGTTGACTTCACAGAAGGCAGTGAGTACCTAGCTTTGATTCTAGCCTGCACTCATGTGGTTGAAGGTCTCCAAATTCCATTTGGGCCCACAGCCGCTTCTTCTCTCCAGTGTAGACCTTTCCCTTCTGAGGTCCATGGAAAAGAGAGCATCTCTCCTGTGCTGCTAAAAGCAGCGGGCAAAGAGGAAGATTGGCCCGGGAGGCCTTATAAAGCGCTGTTCCACTGGCTCGTCTGTTTTCGCCCATCCTAATCGGCTCCTCCCCGCTAGGATTATCTTCGTCCAGTTTAGTGACGCCACCGGCCTAGAAAGGCCTAGCAGAGGGACACACCTCCTGGGCATTGCTTTAGCTCCCGTCCCTCCAACGAACACCCTCAGTTGACACTTTAAAGAAATCTGCAAGTAAGATAAGATAAGATAAGAAGGCTTTATTGATCTCACAGTGGAGAAATTCACTTGTCACACATCGGCTTAATAAACAAAGAAGGTGCCAAAAGGAGGAAAAGGTACATATGGTATATAGAGTGTGTCCACATATATACAGTGTATCAAAAAAATAAAAAATAAAGCAGAGATTTAGGATGACTTATGTACATTCAGGTGACTTATATACAAATGGATTGACATTGTACATTAACGTGGTACCAGGTAAGAACAACAGTGAGGTAGTGAGATAACCATACAGCTGAAGTCACTTATTAAGCAGGATTATTTAACAGGATTATTGCACAGGGTATTAAGTAGAATTGCACACTAGTTATTGCACATTAGTTATTACAGTTATAGTGCAGCATTGTAAAGTCTGATAGCAGCAGGGATCCTTATTACAGACAGGGTGTCTAAGTCTGTCACTAAAGGAGCTGCTCAGCACCTCTACAGTCTGGTGCAGTGGGTGAAAGGTGTTGTCCATGATGGATGTGAGCTTGGACAACACCCTCCTCTCCGCCACTTCCTCCAGAGTGCAGTCCAGGACAGAAGTGGCCTTCCTCACCAGCTTATTCAGCCTCTTTCTGTCCCACTTTGCGCTGCCAACAGCCCAGCAGACGACAGCGTAGAGGAGGGCTGAGGCCACCACAGTCATAGAAGGTCTTAAGCAGGGGCCTGCTCACTCCAAAGGACCTCAGCCAACCTCAGGAGGTGGAGGCGGCTCTGGCCCTTCTTGTATAGAGCGTCGGGGGAGTGAGGTGGGGGTCTTCTCCTGAAGTCGATCACCATCTCCTTGGTCTTACTGGTGTTTAGACACAGGTGGTTCTTCTCACACCAGTCCACAAAGTTCATGATGACCGACCGGTACTCCAGCTCGTTCCCCTCAGACACACAGCCAACAATGGCTGAGTCATCGGAGAACTTCTGGAGATGGCAGCTGTCCGTGTTGTAGGTGAAGTCCGAGGTGTAGAGGGTGAAGAGAAATGGAGACAGGACGGTGCCCTGGGGGGCCCCGGTGCTGCAGACTGCCACCTCTGACTGACAGCCGTGCAGCCACACGTGCTGAGGGTGGTCAGTGAGGTGGTTGATGGTCCTGGCACCAAGATGTTTGTCCACTCCAGCGTCCTCCAGCTTTCCCCTTAGCAGCACCGGTCTGATGGTGTTGAAAGCGCTGGAGAAGTCAAAGAACATGACTCTCACAGAGCTCCCGGTGGTCTCCAGGTGGGTGAGCACCCGCTGCAGCAGGTAGATGATGGCATCCTCTACTCCGATGTTGGGCCGGTAGGCAAACTGCAGCGGGTCCAGGGTGGGGCTCACCATGGTGCGTAGGTGAGCAAGGATGAGGCGCTCCATGGTCAGAGTGACTGGTCTGAAGTGGGCCGGTTCCCTGGCGTGTGGTGTTTTGGGAACCGGTACCACACAGGAGGTCTTCCACAGGGTGGGGACCACCCCCAGGCTGAGGCTCAGGTTGTAGATGTAGCTGAGGACCTGACAGAGCTCATCAGCACAGGTCCTCAGCAGCCTGGGGGGATGCCGTCCGGTCCTGAGGCTTTCCTCTGTTTCAGCCTCATCAGCTGCCCTCTCATCTGCATTGAAGTGACTGTGAGGGGGGAGGAAGACAGGACCTAAGGTGTGGATGGGTCGGGGGTTGGTGAGAGTGGCAGTGGGGGGGAGGGTAGGTCTCTGGAGGGCTGGGGGTTGGAGACATGTGGAGAGTTGAGGGCAGGGAGGGGGCTAGTGTGAGGGGAGTCAAACCGGGTGAAGAACCTTTTTAACTCATCTGCAAACTTGGTGTCACCGTCTGCAGCCCTGCTGGTCCTCTGCCCAAAGCCGGAGATGTTCTTCAGACCTTTCCACACATCTCTGACGTTGTTCTGCGCCAGCTGGTCCTCCATCTACCTCCCATAGTCTTTTTTTGCCGCCCTGATCCTCCATCGGAGCTCCAGCTGGACTCTACGCTGCCCCTCTCTGTCCCCTGAGTGGAAAGCTCTCTTCTTCTGGTTCAGGAGGACTTTCAGCTCAGGGGTCACCCGGGGGGGGGGGGGGGGTTGTTTGCAAAGCACTGTAGTCGTCGTGTAGGCACAAAGCTCTCCCCACAGAAGGTCATGTAGCCAGTGATACATTCAGTCAGACTGTTGATGTCATCACCATGAGAGCTTTGGAACATGCTCCAGTCTGAGGTTCTTAAACAATCCCTCAGTCTCTCAGTGGCCTCATCTGACCAAACTTTCACTGACCTCTTCTGCGCTATTGTTCTCCTCACCAGTGGAATGGTAAATGATAAAAATACATTATAAATAAAACATAAATAAAAGAAAAATATCTATATTCTAAACCTGTACATGCAAGATTGTCTTGGATAATTTTAAGGAGTACTCCACCGGGATAAATATCTGGATCACACATTTATTTAATAATAAATAACAGAGCCTGTCTTTACTCTGTCTGCTTTGAAACTGTGTGAGTGTTTCTGCCGGTTACCGGGGCAAACCGCTCCTTCTTCTGGCTGTTTTCAGTGGCAGAGTTTATATATACACCTTTTGTTGAGATCTTTTGTCACAGCAATGGCGGGGGTAAAGAGAACACATTAATAAAAAAGATTTTAACCAAAAATAAAAAAAATATTTTTATTTTCTTGTTTAATCCCCCGGCTTTTGGCCTACGCTCCCGAAGCAATCAGCTACCTCACCTGGGGGATTTCAGACACATAGTTAAAATGTAAAGCTTTATATTACACATTTATAGCTTAAAATATGTTTAACCGCAGTGATATTTTTATCAGTTTGATTAGGTGCAGATTGCCAATCTGCAGCCAGTGGGGAGAGCATTGACCGAGCTGTAGCTTTTGTATAGCGGCCAGAACTGCCAAAGTAAACCGCTGCCTTGCCCGGGGGATTTCAGACACATAGTTAATATTTAAAGCCGAGGGGCTTTAAAGAGGGGCATTCGCTCAAAACTCCTCTTGAGTCAGCACAGTTTGACCCTGCTCTTCAGCAGAGCCACAAGAACTGGCCCTTAAAAAAAACTTCTTCTGAATCACTCGAAGTGAGCAGAGCAGCCAATATGAGCCAGTGGAACTGGGCCTATAGTTTCAGTAGGCACTCCGCTGTGAGGGCAGTCCCTTGGGGAGGAGAGTCTGGAGCTTCTCACATTTCTTGTGACTTTCAGCCACAGTTTGCCTGTTTGCCTTTTGGTTGAAGCCAGAGCAGTCACTAGACACCATGTGCGTAGCTTCTGTGGTTCAAGAGAGTGACTTGTTTAGGTTGCTTTCAGCCTGTTGTAAATGTTACAAGGTGATAGCCTTGGCTTTAGGGCAGCGTGGCGAATCCTACCTTAAATTGTCTAATGAAAAAGCCAAGGGGATGTTTGCTAGGCATAAGCAACACATATCCAACAATACTGACATGCTGCTACAACAATATTAAAACAAGACCAACTTTGAGAAGTCTTGTGTACACATTTAGTAAGAGCCAAAGGTTGTTTTCACACCTGATAATCTGGTAGACTCAGTTTGATTGGGGACAAAATTGCAAATTTTCAACTGATGTGGTTAGCTTTAACGCTGCACTTTATCAAACAAACCAAACCTTATGACCAACCTGTTCAACCGCTCTGTAACAGCACAACTTCCTTTACCGAGAAAATGTAAACAAAATGGAAGAGCAACATATTTTAGCCATGCCAATGCAATGCTGTATTTTGGCAAGTGTGCTAGACAAGCACAATTTAACAGTGGGCTCAGCATGAGCAGAGGACCGTGAAAATTGTTATATTTTACACAAGGTGTGGGAGATGGCTCCATATGAGTTGGCGGCGTGCTAGCAGGGGCACAGCTTCATGGACCTTACCAAGCTCCGCCCACAACTGACCTAAAAAATCTGAAGTCTCACAAACAAAGCCTCGCGGCGCTTTAATTCTATGGAAGTTTCTATGTAAACATGGCGTCTTCCACTTGGACTGATTCTTTGCGGAGTATTCCCAACTCGATTAGTGCGTCATTTCTGCCTGATTTTGAACAAATATCATCTACAACAATGGACAGAGGAACTAACACGTTCATGTCATCATTTTTGGATGAGTTAAAGGTATTTGAGCCACGCGATGCCTCCAAAGTTGTGCATGTCACAGCAAAATGCTTTCGGTCGATGAGGAAAACGGCAGACCCTCACACCCTCAGCATTAATATAGATGTGGACAAGATAACTGATGCCTATTGTTCTTGCAAGGCTGGGTAAGTTGTGCATTCATCGTTTTGTCTGTTATTTTTGAAATCAGTGGATAATTCCTGTGGTTTGTTGGCAAATGTTTGTGTGGCTAGCCTGATACGCTGTACTTGGTGCTAGAGTGGCTAACACGAGGAACAGTTTCATCCAAAGCCTTTTCTGCTAAAATAAAATATTTAGTGTATGTCAGATACAGTACACGTTGGACATTGATCTGTTTAGCTAACGTAAGACTGTGTAGCAGACAGGCTTCACGGTCTTGAAGGTGTAAAGTTGTATCAGTACTGCCGTTATGTTGTACTTAGCTAAAATGCTCATGTGGTCGTGCACAAGCTTTGATCCAAGCCCGGCATTCTGCTCCTGATTTTGGAAATCTGTGAATTTTCCGACCACAAATACGATCAGGATATCTGACATCACCAGTACAGATACCCCACTGGCAATGGAGAACCATTATTTTTCGATTGTTGATTCGAAAACTTTATGCCGGTATGCTAGTACAGAAGTAGTCTAGCACTACATTAGCTTGTGTTTGTGAGACTTCTTCGCACGTTGTAGCCACTCTATGACGTAGAATGGGCATCAGCCAATGAAAAGCGGCCCCTCTGGTAAGGTCCATAGAGCTGATGTCATGCTTACACAGATGTCAAACAAAGTATTAACAATATATGATTTACTTTATTAGTATTATTGCTCAATTAAAATTGGATTTAGGCGGACCCGAGTTCATTTATTTTTGGTCTGCATAATAGTTAAATTGCATATTAACACCTACCCAAATGAACTGATTAAAGCAGACTAAACAGGGCGGGTGTGAATGCACCATAAAAATAAACTCTCTAAGGTCATCCACATTGTAATATTTTTAAAATTGTAGTGCAGTCTTAATTTGGTGCAAAGTGGCCCAAATAGGACAACAATAAAGAGCCAATTTCACAAAACAACAAAATGCAAAAAATGTCCAGAAATATCTAGTCTCTTATTGACAGTACTGACAATTCCATAGTAATCATGATGTTGAGCTTCATATTTCACTGCATATCCCAACTGGGCTTTCTTATAACTAGAGAAGAAGCCTAAACGGACTTTAGTCAGCCATTGGGTGAAAAGGAGGACCCCAAACCAAGACCAATAGTCATCCACTATGTTGCAGTAGAAACTGAGACCTTTCTAAACATGATGTCCCAGTCCATAACAAACCCCAAAACACATAGGACAAACAGTGGTTTCTCCCCCATTTGTCAATTATGCAAAAACCGTTTACAAAACCTTCATTCAAAGTTAGTTTTAGAGCCTTGACAACCACACAAGCCTACATCAGAAAACAAGTTTAATCTATCTTTAACAGTCTTTCTCAAACCAACAAAAACTAATCTTTTTTATTGTGTTTAACTTTACACAACAGTTGTTTTAAAATTTTCTGTTAGGTAACTGATTTTTTTCTTTATTCATTCATTCATTTATTTATTTGTTACATTGTGTTGTGAACTTTGGGATTTGTTAATCAGTTGGACTGATTACACTTCTTATCAGTTCAAATATTCATGGTTTTGCTCATTATTTCATCTACCTGTCACACTTTTACCCGTTTTTCAATCATACCTCATTTCATCTTTTCCATAAACACTTGTGTGTATCCTTCCATCCATCCATGGCTCTTTGCTCTAGTAGTTTAGCTGAATTTCCCCCTCCCTCCAGTTTCCCCTCCCCCTGTTTTTAGTGCTGCATCTTCAGAATGTCATGGAACAGCGCTGGGAGGCCTCGCTCTCAGCCAATCAGAAGAAGGAGTAAGTAGGAACAGCTTTGAACTGTTGGCAGCCACATTGGACTGTACTGGCCTTTCCTTGCTATATGTCTTGGAGGCCAAAGTGATATTGTTTCAGCAGCAGCTGTTGATGTCAATATCTGTCAAAGCTACATGTTAAAATTCTATATGAAATATATCTTTTTCTAAACACAAGGGCAGAGAAATGAATGGTGGCTTTTTGTAAGCTTGGTTTTAAGAATATGGCAATTTATTTGCTTTTCACAATTTCTCTCTGGTAGGAAGTGTTAAGAAATGCTAATTTTTTGCTAGATGATATGTACAAGTTTGAAATAATGTTGTGTCACTTATTGTCAGATTAAAATCTGTTCAAAACTCCCAACAGGATTTCAGCAGAGCTGGTCCAAGATCACATGTGGCCCCAAACAATGTTTCATTCCGCAGGTCTTTCAGTTACCACCACTCACCATAGCTCAATACAGTTATACAGTCCATGTTTGAACAATTAAATGATATTTATTTTTTTGGACTTACCCTTAGATATTAACAAAAAGAAATTAACACAGTGAGAAAAGTTTCAAAATTCATTTTTAAAAACTGTTTGTCAATCCACACTAAAATCTTTTCAAATAACTGTCAAATTATACCAAGATAGTATGAGTAGGTTAAAAAATTAGTCAGTGATTTAAAAGTTTAATTTCTGTGGTCATTTTATTTCCCTTATTTTACCTTGAAATGTGTAAAAATTGTAAACCAAAAGCACAACAAGATAGTTAATTTATTTGCTTATTTTTAAATGCAGCACAAAAGTTTTTGTTTTTGAATGTTTTGACCTTTCAGGGATTAGGATGAATCTCAATTCTGTCCTTTATTTAGCCATATTTGTCCTTTAGAATATGACATTTTCAGTATTACAAAGAGGGACAGAGATTATTTTTCAATTCAATTCAATTCAATTTAATTATATAGCGCCAATTCATGAAACATGTCATCTCGAGGCACTTTACAACGTCGGATACCTTTTTTAAAGTACCTTTAAAAAAGGTATCCAGGTTCCATTCTTTGTCCAATACAAATGCATAGTTAAATAAAAAGTCTCAAGTTTTGGATAAATTTAGGACCTAGATGTAGGCTAATAAAGCCTGTGCCCATTGGTGAAAGGAGTTGGTTCTTAGTACCGTTTAATTAAAAAAAAAAACTCAACTCATCCTCAGGCAAATCAAACAGTTTGGATACACCAAAACATCAACATTAAGCCTAAATTTTGTTAGCCAGAATTTAAAAAAACAAACAAAAGAAATGATGTAAGTATGTTTATGTTATTGTCAGGTATCCTGAAAACTGTAATCCACATCAGAAAATAAAAAGCTGCTTTTTTGCAGCCAACACTGTAACTGAGGGCTTACACATTAGACTTGCTGATAACACTCCAAATACGTCACTAACATTAACAAACACTAAATGATGTGACTAACAAATTAGTCACATCATTTGATTTCTATTCTGATAGCACTTGAGATATGCCTTTTTAACACGTTTAACATATTTACAGCTTTTTAAAAAGTTGTTTGGTGAATTCACATACCTAGAGCTGAAATATTAATAATCCCTGAGCAGAGAACAGCACAGGAATTACATAACTGAATTTTCCCTCTGTACAAGCAATTCTGGTTAAATAAATGTAAGTAATATAAATCTGATCCATGATCCAGATCTGTCTGAAGTAGAAGACAAAAGCAGCTGCTCAAATATGCTTATGTCTTGGACCGGCTCTGTATCTCACTTTAAGAATCTTTATTCCTAAATTCACATTTTCCACATTATGTGAACTTGTGTTGTTATTTTTTCTCTATATGATAGCTACTAACCTTTTAATAACCTGTGTTTGGGATTATAGAATTAGTAGGTCACATATTTATTAAATTTATTGAGCATGGCTTACAGTGATTTCAGTTGTTGGCTTGGTTACCTTGTTACCTTTAAATTACTTTTTAATTTAAAGGCAATTTTCTGCTAAACAGAATTTGATGTGCAGAAATAGACAAACATATTTTTATCTAATTTTGGAAAACTATTTTATTTCAAGTGTAAGACATTGAAAATCCATGTCCAAAATAAATAAGTTGCTGGAGTCACCAATCAAGAGTTGTTTCCAGGTTTTCTCCTGTTGTCTCAATAGAACAAGCATTCAATGTATAGATCATCCTGTACCACTTTTCTTTGATCTAATCAAAGATGATTCCTGAAACCAATGTGTGTGGTTTTATTTCTGCTCTTTAAAATGTTGCCCAAAGTACTCGTTCGACCTTTGCTTGTTAGTGCCTCACAGATTCTGGTGAGAAATGAGGTCAGTCAGCATGATGTTTTTTAAGGAAAGAAAGAAAAACAATCACATAAATAAATAAATAAAAACATGGGGAAACACTGACCTGCTGTCTGACCACAGTTTATTGCTTTTCATGTGTCCGCCCGTCAGACAAAAAGAGAAATCCTGTTCAAACTCTGTCCGTCTGTGATTCTGCAAAATGAGCATGTATTTAAACTTATGTTCTAACAAAAGTTCTGCTGAAGATTTGTACATATTTTTGTCTCCTACTGTGCTCCTATAAGAGATTTCATGTATATTTGATGCATATATTTAATGAACAATGCTTATGGGTCATTATCTCATAAAAAAATGCTTATAGTTGTGACAATAAGGTTTGACAATGTTGTAAAATGTTGACAAATGAACACACGCACACACCACACTATATAGTGTATAAAAGATTTTATAATGTGGTATGTGCATGTGTTCATTTGTTCAACATTTTACATTAGTTTGGTCACTGAATCTCCAAAAGAATCATACCTGTAGAAATGTTGAACTGAGGAACAATTGCTTTATTCAACCTGCATGTATTTTTTTTCTCCCTGGGTATTTAGAAGCACACTTTAAAAATCTAAGAAATGAATGTAATCACAATATTAAAGTACATTTAAGATGACATAAAACAAACGAATCTGCTGACTTGTTTTTGACATTGTGAATTGTAGAAAGAATTCAACCATTGTTATAATTTGCCTGGGCAAACCCTCAGTTATCCGGGTCATCACAACAGCAAACAGGCTTAAATCGGAGGCAACCAGACTTTCAATCAATTCGTTTTGAAAACGATTCAACACTTATCCAGGAGTCTTTGTTGCTGATTTGGCAAAAGCCCAGTTAGGGTACCCAAAGATTGGCTAAAATTGGTGACTATGAGGTAAGATCACTGTCAAAAAAAAACTTGTACATAAAAGGACAGTTGTGTGCATATTAGTCAGAAGTTGTGCATAACAAACATTTGTAAACTCATAATAATTGAAATCTCATGCAAAAGATACAACATACAATTTAAATAGTTACAACTTCAATAACTAATATATACAAATTTCAAGTTTAAATTTGGGCTTTACTCTTCATGAACACAAACAACAGCGGCTGCTTAAGAATACGGATTTCTTCTTTGAGAATACGAATTCACAACAGTGGCCTGACATCACGGTTTCCAAGGCTGGTTAATCGAGCACAGAGTGCGAAGATAGGAGCCGCGCATGCGTACTATACAAATACGGACTCGCGGTCTCAAGTCCGGTCTTGGCAAGAACACAGGAAGTTCGGACTTGACGAGATCGCGAGCACGCAGCACGTATCTCTGTGTATTGGAACAGAAGTATACTCGTGTACTTGTGACGTCATCACACGTGTAACAATAGGAACTATTGTTATAAGTATGTTGCATACGGACGTGTGATAGTGTGACACCGAGTTGATAGCAGCGGTGCCAGACCGAGCTGTTGTAGTTTACCTGAAGATCTTAATAAAGTTCTGACCCAGTTGGGTTATTGTGCAACCAAGTTGGACTTTTTGAGTAAACACACGAACCGAAAGAACAAGAATAAAACATGGTGGCAGCGGCGCGGACTCGGTCTGGATCACAGTGATTGAGTGACGTAGCAGCACAGTGAGTGTCGCCTAGCATTAGCTTCAGCTATCGGGAAGAGTGACTAACACGCCGCAACATGGATGGGCTGAAGCCGCCGCGGACACTCTGCTTGGATTCCGGCAACATTGCAAAGACATGGAAGAGCTGGAGAGATGACTTTCTGCTGTATGTGGACTTAACAATGGCTGGTGCAAACAACAAACAGAAGGTAATGCTGTTAAGTTATTTAGTCGGAGACAGCGGAAGAGACCTTTTGGACACGCTTATGATACGGCTACCGATGCTTGGAAGCTCGATGATATTATCACGAAGTTTGATGAACATTGTAACCCCAGCGTCAATGAGACTGTGGAACGTTATTGTTTCTTTACCAGAAATCAGGGAGCCAGCGAGAGTGTTGACAGCTACGTCACAGAGCTAAGACTGCTAACTAGTGATGGGTCGATGAGGCGTCATGAAACGTTTCGACACATTGCCACTCTGTGCCGATACTGTGCCAATACTGTGTCACTGAATACTGACACCTGCTGGACCTTAAAAATCCCTACAGGCAACCTGGTTGACAGAGTTAACTGACACTGATTTGATGACCAAGTATACACACTATAATTTAAATCATTGTATGTTGCATTGTATTATTTTATATTTTCATTTGAATTAAACATATATATTTGATTTTTTTTAGATACAATCAATAAATAATGTGAAGGAGGATGCTTGTGGACTGGCTTTTTTATTTTTTACAAATGGTTGATCGGGCGCTGTGTTTAGTTACCTGACTGCACTGCAAAAACGGATCTAAAAATAAGTAAAATGTTCTTAAAGTTAGTGTATTTGTCCTTGATTTGAGCAGGTAAATAAGATTATTTGCCAATGGAATGAGTATTTTGACTCCTAAAATAAGATAATTAAACACCCTGCACTTGAAATAAGATGATGGAGATGAGTTGTTCCTATTTTAAGTGCAAAAATCTTATTCCATTGGCAAATCATCTGATTTACCTGCTCATATCAAGGACAAATACACTAATTTTAAGAACATTTTACTTATTTTAAGTTCCGTTTTTGCAGTGTGATATCATCTGTTCTGAAATCAGACATGCTGAGTATGACAAAGGGAGGAATAACTACTCAGAGCAGCAGCTTTCTACTCAGTGTAGATCAGCGGTTTTTTTTTCTGAAACGACGCTCAGAACAAAGACGCACAGCGCAACCCGCCCAACCAAAAAGGCGTTGCAGAACCCATCCATCAGTGGTGCGCTCCGATCAGCACCTTGCGCTCACAGAGCGAGACTGTGGTACAACACCATCACACCAGAGTTGCAAAATGGTTAAAAATTAACCATTATTAACCGTTATTTTGTTTACAGTTCAGCTTAGATTTTCTTTACTGCGCAGCATAGCTTTGCTGTGCGCGCTGCTGTGCGCGAATGCACACACGTGCAGCTTAGAGGGAACAGAAACAGTTTGGCGCGTCAGTCAGTTCGAAACAGGTGCTGTATTGGTCACGTGACTTTTCCGTAGCAATACACACATCGACATGGGTTTCGCTCTATGAGACCGACACATGCGCCGAGGCATCGGTGTTGCCGGACCCATCACTACTGCTAACTGAAACGTGCAACTTCGGGACATTGAGGGATTCGCTCATTCGGGACAGGATTGTGTGTGGAGGTCAGGGTGACCACCTGCTAATAAGCCCAAGGGGGGACAAGGGGTATGTTTCTGAGGGACAAAGTGGGACACTGCTTGGCGCGGCGGTGCCCCCACCTCACGGGCAGACTCACTGATAGTGGTTTACACATTTCTAGCACATACCACCTTACATGGTATATTAATAATGCCCTATTCCCATAAACATGTGTAATTGCTGATGTATGCTCAGGAATAGGCCAACCAATGTGTATTTCTTTCTAAATAAAGATTCATAATACGTTGAACATTCAATGAACAGATGCACTTCCAATTCCGATTTACTTTAGCTATTTAATTTTATTTATTTTTCATTACAATTTATTCACTTTAAATAAATTATAATTTAAAATTAAAGGATTAACAGGAATTGTAGTTGCTCTACACCACAGGAACTGTACAAAAGTCTTAACTCACGACTCCAGAGGTTCACAGAACGAGAAGGGGGAGGAAGGATGGTGAACTTGGATGTTGGTAAAGGCAGGCGCAGGAAAAAAAAAAACTGTTCAACATCCTGGGGACACTTTTAGGACTTTGGGGTCACCTTTAGGACTCAAACCTTTTCAAGCCAAAACATGAAGTGGGCAGAATGTTTAGATGTCCACTTATAACATCAGTTTAATCCAAAACATTACAAAATTAACTGACCAGCAATCTAATCACAACGAGCCAACAGCCAGGATGTTTCTGAATCAGACCATTCATTAGCCTACCTTCCATAAGGTCGCCGCTGCATCACTGAAGGCTTCCCTTGGAGCCGCAGCACCAGAGCGCTCCGGTCGTCTCAGTAGAGCCGGTTGATGCAGTCAGGATCCAGCAGCGTGAACGTCGGACTAGTTTTGGCTTGAACGGCCAACAGCCTCCATGAATACCAGGTTATCCTTGTTGATATTTATTAACACCGATTCAACTTTTTCACTGCGGAGGTTCGCCTCGGTAAAGTCGCACTGCCCGCACCAAGTGACGACACGAAACAGGTTAAAATGTCCTCGTACGTTATATGAGGCACTTCTTCATGTCATCCTCTCAGTCATGAATAGTTTGAAGCTGTGGCCATAGTTACTTCGTCGTTCGAAAATAAGGTGGATAGAGCGACCAACTTTTTTTTGAGAAAGCATTGATTATGCGTGACACGGTCTCAATTTGCGGGACGCATGAATTGGGCTTCAAACGCTGTGCGCGCACGCGCTACGCGGGACAGGTGGTCACCCTAGTGGAGGTAACAACCCAGGCATGAGAGAACGACTGCTTCGTGAGAAAGACCTCACACCGGACACGTGTCTACAGTTGTGCAGAGCCGCTGAACTGTCCAAAGAGAATGTGAAAACAATCATCAGCTCAGTCACAGAAGAGGTGCATGCTGTGCGAGGAGTTCAAGGCAAGGCAAGGCAAGGCAAATTTATTTATATAGCACATTTCAGTACAGAGACAATGCAAAGTGCTTTACATCATTAAAATATAGGAAAATAAAACAGAATAAAAGCAAGCAGGAATAAAATGCAGAAACAACATAGAACATGGGAAAATAAAAATAAAAAGCAAACAAGTAAAAACAGTTGGAATAGGGCTTGGGATTCGCGTTGCATTGTGGGACGTGGCGGCCATGTTGACAGCTACGCGAACGTTAACTTAACGCTGACATAACGTTGTTGAACGAAGAGAAGTAGAAGTAGAATAGATAGAAAAAAGATGTTTAAATCCCGAAAAGGATCTGTAATTTACCGGGACACATTAAACAGAGAAGCCAGGGACCGGTATGTTGACAAAATCAGTATTATTAATAATTTGGATCCATATGAAGTCCCGAACAATGAGTGGAGCACCGACGACTTGTTGCCACCGTTTTGCATATCGGACGTCTTCGGCTACCTTGTTTGTGGTGTGAGCGCCTATACTTCAGAACAGTTCCAAAGCTACAAGTACTTGGAGTCTCATGTGCAGTTGAGCTGCAGATCATAAAGCCAGCAAACATTGGGAACACAGTAATTCGTACAAAGGTAAGCTGTGCTCAGACGGGCTCTGGCACCTGCTAGGTTAGTAGCTGCTAACCGTTAGTGCTAACAACCACTCACACATGTAATGTACTTTTAACTAGCTGCTATGTGTTTCAAAAGTGTAGTTAGTAACGAAGAGGAGGAAATGCTATATCAACCGTCTCTGGGCGCGCATTCATGCATGTTTGTGGTGTCGCGGTTGAAGGAAAGAAACAATGTAGGCTATAAAATAAAACCGTGCATCTTTAACTTACCAGAATGAAAATGCAGGGAACACACTCTCATTGACATCGGGATACTGTGGAAAGTTATATTCGGTCGTCTTACAGCCGCGATCCAAGCGAGCCAACGACTCTTCGTTATCTCTGACACTTGTTCTCCGTGGTTGCGTCTCCAGGCAGGAAAGCGGTGGAAAATTAACCCATTTTCTATGTTTTTCCCATGGCGATCATGTGTTGCGCTGTTACAGCCCACAATACAGCAACGGTTTACCATGGTTGAAATCAAGTTAAGGTGAAATTAATCAAATTAAAACACGGGTGAGAGGGAGTACAGTACGCGGTGGTCATAGGCAGTAGTCTGAGTAGCGGCGGCGGAGGCAGTCAACATGGCGGCCACGCGAATGATTACGTCATGACGCCCAAGCCCTATACAAAGTAAACTAATTATATTTTAGTAATACAGTTCAATTAGAACAGTCGAAGGCCATCCTAAACAGATGTGTTTTTAAACTTGATTTAAAGGAACTCAGGCTTTTAGCACTTGTACAGTTTTCTGGAAGTTTGTTCCAGATCAGTGGAGCATAGGAACTAAATGCTGCTTCTCCGTGTTTGGTTCTGGTTCTAGGTATGCAGAGAAGGCTGAGGCCAGACGACCTAAGTGGCCTGGAGGGTTGATGCACTGATAACAAGTCTATGATGTATTTAGGTGCTAAGCCATTCAGGGATTTATAGACTAACAGAAGGATTTTAAAGTCTATTCTCTGAGATACAGGGAGCCAGTGTAAGGACTTTAGAACTGGGGTTATGTGCTCTACTTTCTTAGTCTTAGTGAGGATGCGGGCAACAGCGTTCTGGATCAGCTGCACCTGTCTGATCGACTTTTTAGGCAGACCTGTGAAAACACCGTTGCAGTAATCAATTCAACTAAAAATAAACGCATGGATTAATTTTTACAGATCCTGCTGAGACATTAGTCCTTTAACCCTGGAAATGTTCTTCAGGTGATAAAAAGCCGATCTTGTAATTGTCTTTAGATGCTTTTGGAGGTTCAGGTCTGAGTCCATCACTACTCCCAGATTTCAGGCCTGATCAGTGGTTTTTAGCTGAAGCAGCTGAAGCTGTGTGCTAACTTTTGATCTCTCCACTATTGGTCCAAAGATAATTACTTCAGTTTTGTTTTTATTCAATTGAAGAAAATTTTGGCACATCCATGCATTGATTTCTTCTAGGCATTTACTCAGTGCTTGAATGGGTTCATAGTCACCTGGTGACATGGTGATGTAGAGCTGTGTGTCGTCTGCATAGTTATGGTAGCTGATGTTGTTGTTTTTTATGATCTGAGCTAGGGGGAGCCTGTAGATATTGAACAGGAGGGGACCCAGGATGGATCCTTGGGGAACCCCACATGTAATTTTTGTCGTCTGGGATGTAAAGTTACCTACTAATACAAAAAAGTCCCTGTCCTTTAAGTAGGTTCAGGTCCAGTTTAAACACAGCAACACAGTGCAGTATAAATTCTGTGGGAAAACACATGAGAAGAGGAAAGACAAATGTCCAGCATTTAGAAAGAAGTGTGCAAAGTGTGGTGCAAAGAACCATTTCGCAGCAAGATGCAAAGCAAAAATGGACCAGAGAAGCCACAGACATGTGAGTAAAATAATGACAGAATGTGCAAGTGATAAATATGAGGATATCTCCTGTGTAACAGTAATGGAGATGGAGAAAGTGGATGGAGACAAAGAGTGCTGAAGATAAAGGCATAAAACATAGAAAAGAGACAGACACAACATCATGACTATTGATAGTGTAGTTACGATTGCAGAAAAACCCAGAACAAGACCTTGGTCTATGGAGGAAATCAAGGCAAGATATGCGGATGTGTTCTCTGGAGATAGTTGTTTAGAGGGGAAATACAAGATGGAGGTGGACAGCACAGTAAAGCCAGTGCAGCTACCAAAGAGATGCGTTCCAGTGGCTTTCATGAAACCACTTAAAGATGAACTACAGGATCTACAGCAAAGAGGAATAATCACACCTATGGAATGCAGCACAGACTGGATCAGTGCTATGGTGGTCGTACAAAAACAAAATGGCAAACCCAGGGTATGCATCGATCCCAAACCTTTGAACAAGGCGCTGAAGCGTAGTCACTTTCCATTGCCGACTATAGAGGACATCTTACCAGACTTGTCAAAAGCCAAGGTGTTCACAGTATGCGATGTCAAAAGCGGATTTTAGCATGTGCAGCTGGAAGAGGAGTCCAGCTACTTAACTACATTCGCCACTCCATTCGGTCGGTATAGATGGCTGAGGATGCCAATGGGGATAAGCACTGCCCCTGAAATATTTCAGAGAAAACTGATGCAAGCGCTGGACAACATGCCTGGTCTGTACATCATAGCTGATGACATTTTGATTACAGGGCAGGGAGAGACAGAGGAGGAAGCGGAGCAAGATCACGACAGAAAACTGGAGCAGTTTTTAAACCGATGCAGAGCAAAGAACATCAAACTGAATGTGGAAAAATTCAGGCTGAAACAGAAGGAGACCACATACATCGGACACCGCCTGATGGCGGAAGGACTCAAACCAGACCCAGAGAAGGTGCGAGCAGTGGAGCAGATGCCAGCGCCGACAGATGTAAAAGCAGTGCAAAGTGTGTGGATCTGGCATGCAGAACAAGAGGTGTTCCAAAATCTGAAAAAGACAATAGCAAATACCCCTGTGTTGAAATATTATAACCCAGAGGAAGAGCTGACGCTACAATGTGATGCATCAGACACAGGTTTAGGCACAGCACTGATGCAGATGGGCATGCCAGTCGCTTTTGCTAGCAGAGCACTTACAAAAACGGAACAAGGCTATGCTCAAATAGAGGAGTTTTTAGCAATGGTTTTTGGCTAGAAAAAATTTCACCACTTCACATATGGCCACAAAGTCACGGTTCAGAGTGATCACAAGCCACTAGAAACTATAGAGAGAAAACCCCTACTGAGCGCTCCCAAACGGCTCCAAGGTATGATGCTACGCATACCAAAATACAACATAGATGTCATATATGTGCCGGGCAGAGATTTAGTGCTGGCAGACACCCTCAGCAGAGCCTATCCTGAGGAGGACACACATGTGGAAGCGGAACTAGAAACAGTCAACATGGTGGAACACTTACCGATTGCGGCTGACAGATTGCAGGAGATAAGGACACTCACAGAAAAGGACAGCACACTCCAGCTTCTCATCAACACGATGACACAGGAATGGCCAAAAGACAAGCTGCAAGTACCCAGTGAAATCAGGCCGTACTTTTCCATGCAAGAGGAACTGAGTCACCAGCATGGGATAGTTTTCAGAGGTGAGCGTGCAGTCATTCCGGATGCAATGAGGACAGAAATCACATCACAACTACATGCATCCCACCTGGGTGTTGACGGTTGCCTAAGGAGGGCAAGAGAGTGTGTCTACTGGCTGGGCATGAATGATCAGATCAAACAGCATGTAACAAAGTGTGACATCTGCAGGTCCATGGATGACAAACAACAAAAGGAAACACTGATCCCACATGAGATCCCAAACAGACCATGGGCTAAGGTGGGCACAGACCTGTTTATGTTTGATAACAAGGATTACCTTATCACAGTGGATTATTTGTCAAATTATTATATCCCAAGAATTTAAAAAGTTTAGCAGACTGTGGGGATTTCAACACAAGACCTCATCATCAGGTTACCCTCAGAGTAACGGCAAAGCAGAATCCGCTGTTAAGACAGCGAAACGACTTCTTTTCAGAGCCAAAGCTGCTGGACAGGATCCTGGCTCTTCTGGACCACCACAACACACCGTCGCAGGGCCTAAACACCAGTCCAGCACAAAGACTGCTTAGCCGGCGCACGCAAACATTATTACCAACGAAACCAAGCTTGCTAAAATCAAGGGTTGCTCGAGTCAGGCAAGAACTCATGAAAGGGCAAGCACGCCAAAGCAGCTACTACAACAGATCAGCGAAGGATCTACCGCTTCTCAAAGTTGGAGACGCTGTGAGGATACAGCCAGACTGTCTGGAGGTGTGGCCGAGTGACATCGCAGATTGGGGAAAGGTCTTATGAGGTTCGACTACACACAGGACGCACAATCAGGAGAAATCGCAGGCACCTGAGACTTGCTCCGGAACGGACTGAAAGAGACCCCATCGAAGTGGACATCAATATCCCAAGCCAGCAGGAGGCTACAGGACATGGACATTCAGGGTCGGTTCATTCCTCACATCGTGTTTTGGATCCCACTCCCAGAGACATGAGTGACGGACAACCTCTTGTCACGACCAGAGCAGGTCGTACAGTGCAATTCCCACATCACTATAAGGACTATGTACTCTCACACAGTTGAAGTTACTGTGTTGCTCATGGCCTTTTGGGGGGGGGGGGGGGGGGTTACAGCAAGACGGGGCAAAGACACTGAATTTTCCAGAGAAATGTAAAAAAAAAAAATTATCTGTCTATGGGGGTTATGTGTAATGGTACTCTGGAAAAGTTGTCATGATGCATTTGAAAATCATTGTTTTGGTTCAAATTCTGTTTTGTGTAAAGTCACGCAGGATGAACAGTTAAAGCCTCAGATGTTACTGGAGAGATGTTAAATCCAGGAGGTAGCTTTAATTTTGAAAAGAAAAGAGATGTAACAATAGGAACTATTGTTATAAGTATATTGCACACGGACGTGTGATAGTGTGACACCGAGTTGATAGCAGCGGTGCCAGACCGAGCTGTTTGTAGTTTACCTGAAGATCTTAATAAAGTTCTGACCCAGTTGGGTTATTGTGCAACCAAGTTGGACTTTTTGAGTAAACACACGAACCGAAAGAACAAGAATAAAACAACACGCACAGTTCTTTAGCATTTCTTTAACATTCAAAACTATACACTACACCATCATATCTTATTGAAAACATTTTTAAAACAATATTTTTAATATCTAAAAAGCCTTAAAAATATTTTAAAAAATTACAAAACTGTGAGTATAAAACCAGCAATAGTGGGAATTTCTTTGTTGGGAATTGTACTGGTTGTAGTTGTAGAGGCGATTAAATATTTTTTTAAAAATCAGCACTTTGTAGAAACAAAATAAGCAGTATGAGCAATATTGCTGTTGCTTTGGTCGTTGGTCAGCTTTACCAGCAGGCTGAAGAGGAGGTGGCGCAATTAAGGAGACAAATCCGAGCAAGGAGAAGATTGATGCGGCAGAGGAGGCTCAGAAGGCAGGTTTTGCTAGCCCATCTGTGCCAACTGGTAGGCATTTTAAGATTGACAGCCTATTTCCTACTTTTATCTTTAAAAAAAAACATTGAGGATGGTATTAAACATGTGATCACGTTGAAAATGTGACTATTTCTCTATAAATAATTAAAATGAAAACACAATTTTAATATATTAGAAACAGTATGGCAGTAGGGTTAAGCTACTTTGTTGCACCTACTGACCTTCACAGCATTGATCATTAAGAAAGGAAAAAACATATTTCTATGTCTGCCCACCTTTACAGTGATTAATCTATAAATTATGTGCAGTTAATTCAATTCAATTTTATTTATATAGCGCCAAATCATGAAACATGTCATCTCAAGGCACTTTACAAAATCAAGTTCAATCATATTATACAGATTGGGTCAGATTATACAGATTGGTCAAAATGTCCTATATAAGGAAACCAGTTGATTGCATCAAAGTCCCGACAAGCAGCATTCACTCCTGGGGAACCGTAGAGCCACAGGGAGAGTCGTCTGCATTGTACATGGCTTTGCTGCAATCCCTCATACTGAGCAAGCATGAAGCGACAGTGGGAAGAAAAACCTCCGGCAGAACCGGGCTCAGTATGAACGGTCATCTGCCTCGACCGACTGGGGGTTACAGAAGACAGAGCAGAGACACAACAAGACAGACAAAAAGCACAGAAGCACACATTGATCTAGTAATCTGTTCTACATTAGATGGTTATAGTCGGTGATCTGTCTTCCCTGGATGATTTCACAGTCAACAGAACGTCAGACCAGGTGTATCTACTATGAAGAAAAAAGAGAGAGAACAAAAAGTTAAAAGCTGAAATGACAACAGTCATTTCAATGTAATGCAATGCAAATCTGGAGAACAGTAGAAATCAGTAGAGTGAGAAAAATAGGCCCTGATGTCCTCCAGCAGCCTAAGCCTATAGCAGCATAACTATAGAGGTAGCTCAGGGTAATATGAGCCACTCTAACTATAAGCTTTGTCAAAAAGGAAAGTTTTAAGATTAGTCTTAAAAGTAGACAGGGTGTCTGCCTCACGGACCAAAACTGGGAGTTGGTTCCACAGGAGAGGAGCCTGATAGCTAAAGGATCTGCCTCCCATTCTACTTTTAGAGACTCTAGGAACCACCAGCAGACCTGCAGTCTGAGAGTGAAGTGCTCTGTTAGGAACATACGGGGTAATCAGAGCTCTGATATATGATGGAGCTTGATTATTAAGGGCTTTATACGTTAGAAGAAGAATTTTAAATTCTATTCTTGATTTAACAGGAAGCCAATGAAGGGAAGCTAAAATTGGAGAAATATGATCCCTCTTGTTGATTTTCATCAGAACTCTCGCTGCAGCATTTTGGATAAGCTGAAGACTTTGAACTGCATTTTGTGGACTTCCTGATAGTAAAGAATTACAATAGTCCAGCCTTGAAGTAACAAATGCATGGACTAGTTTTTCAGCATCACCCCTGGACAGAATGTTTCTAATTTTGGCGATATTCCGGAGGTGAAAAAAGGAAACTCTGGAAACCTGTTTAATATGGGATTTAAATGACATGTCTTGGTCGAAAATAACACCAAGGTTTTTTAGTTTATTACCAGAGGCCAAGTTAATGCCATCCAGATTCAGTGAATGATTAAGAAGTTTATTTTTTGAGGACTCTGGTCCAAAGATTATAACTTCTGTCTTGTCAGAATTTAAGTGCAGGAAATTTAAAGTCATCCAGCTTTTGATGTCATCAAGACATGACTGCAGTCGAAGTAATTGATTGGATTCATCAGGATTTATGGATAAATATAGCTGAGTGAAAAGAGAGGGAACAAAAAGTTAAAAGCTGAAATGACGACAAGCAATGCAGAACTGGAGAACAGTAGAACTTAAGTAAGACAGAAATTAAAAGTATCATCATCAATGAAGACTGAAGGAAAGGTTGTCAGGGTGCAATCCTGCCTGCTGCACCCTGAACCTTTCCAGCACCTTCCATCCTCCACCCAGCTCTGTCTCCACTCCACTAATCACCCACACCTGTTCAGCCTTCAATCAGCCCGGACTGTTTCCACCTGCCAGCCTCTCTATAAAAGCCTCCCTCAGTCAGTTCCTCATTGCCTCTGTCAATCCTCTGTTGCACCTCAGTCAGAGATTTTCCCATGTTTGGCTGAGCGTCAACTCTCCCTAGTCTGACAAACCAGAGATTTTCCCACGTCTGGTTGCCAGAGTTCCTGCACCCGAGCCTGTCTGCACCTCCAAGAACCCTCTCTGCTGCACTGCGGAATCTACAGCAGCCCCCGCGTTCTAAGGACTCTTTCTCTCCTGCTCTCCTGGGCCCCGTTCTTCGTACGTCGCTAACTCAGTTAGCTGGATTTGATTGTTGACGATTTGGCATGATCTTGGATCGTTTGGTTCTTCGAAAGACATCCTGCACTTGTTGTCATAGCAACATGTGCGCAAGCTTAAGCCTGCTCGAGAGTTGGCTTATTTCATGTAAACAGGATTAGATCGCAGCTTTATAAGCGGAGGAGATAGGGAAGTCTGTCGTATCCATGTCGTCCATTTTTACGACTGCAACCTGTTGCGGAAGGTGCAAGAATAATTTCAGAGCTTTTCGAATTAATCGCATATTGCGCAATAGACAGGATCCTTTAGCGCAGCGCGACAGTTTAACTGTAGAGAGATTTTCTTTGGTCGCTGTTATAAACAGACAAACACATCATTTAACAGTGGCTTTTAAAGAGGAAAAAGTTGTGTTAGAGCCATAAATAGAAAATAATTAAGTTATTTGTATGATGGTTTGCTTTTTATTTTTATCATATTCAGTAAGAGTTGTTCAGGCCATTTTATTGTGAAGTTTAGTTTTTCGGCGCTCTTGGGGAGTTCCGCGGTGACGGACGTGGGTTACTGACCTGGTAGCTGTGCTGCCGCTGGGTGGGTCCGGGGTGGGTCTGGGGGCCTGGGGTGTGCCGCCCTCGGGCGGGGGCCCCGGCGGGGCCTCGGGGGTTTGGGTTCCGGGGGGTATGCCACTTGGGGTCTGGGCCGGCGCGCACCCGGATGTCTGCCTCTCCACGGGGCCTCTGGTGTGCTGGGGGGCCTCGGGACCTGTTGAGCTGGTAGGGGGGCATGGACATTAACATCTCAGGGCAGATGCTCTTCCCATTCTTTGGGTTGGCACTCTGCTAGTGGGGGGAGGGGAGGGGGAGTAGGGACTAACCCAGCCTGGATGTCTATTGTTGTATGTATGGTGAGTTGTTTGAATGTTAGTGTTGGGGAGCGATTACATCTACGGGGGGGGGTCGGGGGCATGAGGACGTTTTGGTGGGCTCGTGTCCGGCCCCCTGTCTTGGTCCTGGTCCGTGCCGTCTCCCGGTGCGGGTTTCGCCTGGGAGGTGGGGTTTGGGATGGTTCGTGCGGGCTGGCTAGCCAGGGTCCCCCCTCTTATTTATTTATTTTTATTTTATTTTTTTAGGGAGGGGGGCCAGTAGGCTTGGTGGGTGGGCTGGGGGGGTGGAGGTGTTGGTCCTGGTGGGTGGTTGGCTCGCGGCCCCTGCCGCCTCTCCCTGGCCCCCGGGCTATGGTGGTGCTGCTGGCGGGGCCCCCTTCTCCGGGTGGGCTTTCGGGGAGCGGGGGTGCCTATTGGAGTCAGTAGGGGAGCTGGCTCCCTGGTAATGCTGTAGGCTCCCCGGTCCTTTTCTCCCCATCCCCGGACTCCTCCCTCTGCCTGCTCCATCACGCTGCCACACATGTAGGACCTTGGGAAAGGGCGTTACTGGAGGTTGCCACTTTCTGATGACGTCCCTCACCCCAATTTTATCATGCATTTTAGACACTTTTACTCCAAACATTTTCACAACGCACATTCATGTAGGCCATGGTATGGGGGGGTGGGGGTGAAGACATCTGGGGGGGGGGGGCTTATGTTGTGTGAGCCTCGCCTCGGATGGCTCCCTTCACCCCTCTCGCATTTAGACATCGAGGGTTCTGGGCAGTTGCTTGGAGGGGGTGCGCTGGCCAGCTTCCTTCCGGAGGGGGGGTGGTCTGTGCCAAGCACCCCCTTCGGCGCTCCCAGTTTTAAACACACTTGAGAACAACATGCAACAACACAACATCTGAGCGGGCGTAGGGAGGATCGGGGTCTTTTCCACACCCCCGTTCTCCGATTGCGGCACGGAGTCTGGGGCCCGGAGGAGGAGCGGGCCACTGGGTCCGGGGTCTGGGCGGGGGGTGGCTTGCTGACGCCTCTGCTCTCCCCAGAAAGGGGTGGGGGGAGGGGTGGCTACGGTAAGGTTGGGGAGGGAGTGGGTTTATTAGGTATTTAGGGGGCGAGGGGGACTCTGGTTGGGCGGCCCGTACGGGTCATGTTGGCCCCCTGGTCCGGGGGGCATCTGGTCCGGGGGCGGGACTGGGGGTCGGGCACAGGCAGGCGGATAGTTGGATTGTGGTGCCCCCCCCCCCACCACTTGGGATTGCTGGTTGTGAGTGCCATGTGGTAGTGTGTGGTTGTTTTCTTTTTTTTTGTAAGTATGTGTTTGGTGAGTGGGGCACTAGGGTGGGATGGTATGAATGAGTTTTTTTTTTTTTCTTTTCTTCCAAGTTCGGGTCCCTCGTCCCTCGTCCTGCCCCCCTCCGCTGGCTGCCGCCTGGACCCGCTGGCGCATTGGCGGCCCTCGGGTTTGGGGCGGTTCCCGGGTGGGTGACGGCCCATTTCCGGTGGCTGCTTCACGGGGCCTGGCCCCCCGGGGCTCGGGCGGGGCAACCCTGGGGCCTCTGGGCCCATGGCCGGGACCACTTCAGCGTGGCTGGCTGCCGGCGGAGCCCACGGGCTCGCCCCCGCGGCTCCTGGGGGCTTGGGCATTGCGGTAGCTGAGGGATTTCCTCGGGGTCGTCTCTCCTCTTTCCTTCGGGGGGGGGTTGCAGATTTCCTGTGTTGGCCCCTCTTGGGCGCCCTGTTTTTGGGGCCCCCTTGGGAGTCCAGGGTTATGGGTCCCCTGGCGCCTGCCTTGGTGCTCGGGGAAGGCGGGACTTTGGTTCTTCACAACTACTATTGAGCAATTTCCTTCTGGATAAATTTCACATACTCAAGTGCACTCTCACATACACCCACAGGTGCTGGGTTCCAGGTTCTAAGTGTTCACTTATATACAGAAAGCCAGCAATTTATGTATTTATTTATCTATTTTTTCACTTTCTTTTCTCAGGTATCACTTTACTCATGTCAGCTTAAATAATAATACATATGATTTAGTAATGGTATCAAGGTGTTACTCTATTGTATCTGTTACACTATGTCTGTTGGTTGTGCTGCTCTTTTTACATCTCTCTTTCCAGGTGATGAAGCAGACGGAAGATGTTTTATCATTCTTTCCCTTTTATCTCTTCTTTCTTTCACCTCCCCTTTCTTTTTTTCTCTTCTTGTTCTTCCTTTACTCTCCTACTTTCTTCCTTTACTCTCCTACGTTCCCACTGAAGTGTCCACATAATTTGTAATTCTCCCCACAGGAATTACAATAAAACAATTTACATGCATAAATCAAGCGGAGCACTATGGCGAAAGCTGATTGCTCCACTTGTGAAAGCAAAATCTGTCGAGCTCTATTTGGCGTTAAGACATCAATTCTTATTGCCACATTGCTAGACAGGAAACTGGGGAAAGAAAAAAAAAAAAAGAAGTTTAGTTTTACTTTGAAAGGCTTGCTTCCTTGCTGAGCCGTATATTGTATTAGAAAAAACT
Source organism: Fundulus diaphanus (assembly GCA_037039145.1). NCBI lineage: Eukaryota > Metazoa > Chordata > Actinopteri > Cyprinodontiformes > Fundulidae > Fundulus > Fundulus diaphanus. Next base: position 56,710,133 of record CM073133.1, on the reverse strand, counting down.
ATGGATGGATTATCTAGAAACGGAGCAATACAGTTTTTGACCGTGTAAACTGTGTATGACTTGGAAAACGAAGAACTTCATTTTTTATAGATAAAGAATTTTTTGTTAAAATTCCCAGTTTGCACGCGTCCTTTACTTCAAGTGTCTAAGGAATGACACCGATATTGGATCTGTTGCCATAACAAATGGCTTTTTTAAATAAAGTATAATAATTAAAGGCTACCATTTTGTAGAATATTCTTGTATTTCACTTTTACTTGTCCCCATGTTCTAGTGGGTCCCGTGGAGGCTCTGACATAAAAGAACAAAGTAAATATAAAATTATTAAAAAATAATGCAAAAATACATACTGTAGGACAGCACTTACGCATTTAATTTTTCTGCTGCTTTTTACCAGCCCTCTCTCCTGGCTTTAGCAGACTTTGAAGTGTTACCTGTCGTTTTAATTAATGACTCAAATTCGGCATAACCTTCCATTAAAAGCTTTTGTTCTGCTTGGGAGAAAAACTGTGCGCGTTCTTTGGCCATGCTGAACAGCCAATAGCAGCGTTGCTGATCATTTTTTATACTATCGATACATTTCCCCTTTAAAAGCGATGCATGAACGCGCAGTTATCTCAGATAACTCAATCCAGCGATACTAATCATAAACAACACGTGTGTTCGAAGAACCCCATTAGCCGGATCATGATTAGCAGGATGAAGTCATCTTGGATGTCTCATTTGATCTCGGATGCTTTAAGCAACGTACGAAGAACGGGGCCCTGGTCCTTCTGCAGCCCCTGCGTCCAAAGAACTCTCTTGCTGCACCTGTAAGAACTCTCTCAGCCGCACAGTTGGATCTACTGCAGCCTCTGTGTTCAAGGACTCTCTCTCCGCTGCTCTCCTGGTCGTTCTGCAGCCCCACGTCCAAAGAACCTTCTCTGCTGCACCTCCAAGAATTCTCTCTCCTGTGCTGCTGGTTCTCCTGCTCCAAGTCACCTCTCTGCTGTGCAGTTGGTTCTCAGCGCAGCACCCACAGCTCTCCAGCGCTCTCCAGTCCTCCAGCTCCATCCCGGTAAGAGACTCTGGTTTCCTTCCTCCACAACTCATCAACCTTCAATAAACTCTCTAAAACGAAGCTCCGTGTGTGGTGTGTGTTCGTGTTCATCGTGACAAATTATGACAAAGGTGGCAAAAGTAATGGGAAGAAGAGAGAAAAGGAAGATGATTTTATAGGATTCAAGGGAAAGTTGGAAAAATGAGGAAAGCAGAAAGAAACAGAAGGGAGGAAACAGTTATTTCAAGACTTAGATTAGGACTTAAATGACACTATTCAAACACATTTCAGAAAGATGTAAATATTGTGGACAAGAACAATCAATAGAGCATGTGTTGCAAGTAGTATGAACAAAAAATAACTTGGCTAACAATTTTACTAAGGAAAAAGTAGAATTTGACTTGCTGGACATCCTGAAGAAGAAGAAAAATGTGTGTTAATATTTAGAATCAAGAATATTTTATTTGTCACTGCGCTGAAATTGCACTTTGGCCACTCTGGTTTGCCTTACACATAATTAGGCAAAAATGACAGGCAATGAACAAGGGTTACATTTTTTAGTGTTCAGGAGAGTCATAGATAACAGATGCGGTAGTAGGGTGCCCATTGAATGATGATGATCTGAGGCTTCGTCCACAGCAATTTTCACCCAGATATTCTGAGACAATGGTGTGCAAGTAGGCAGTTACATTAAGGTGATTGTTATGTATGACGGGCTAGTAATAGTGGGGTGATTTTAAAGTGTTGGATTGCAGTCTCACAGGGGGCGATTGCCCTAACAGCTCTTGGGAAGAAGCTGTATCTAAGTTTATTTGTTTTGGCTCTGAGGCTTCTGAAGCGTTTACCTGATGGTGGAGATCCTACACCTCAAAAGTCCAAACAGTGACTACCAGCATAACTCTGCTCACTCTCAATATGGCAAATCAAGCTAGCGGCTGCTACCCCCATCCTGAACACAGCCCCCTCCCCTCCCTGTCCATTTCATGGAGTTTTTCAAATTTGTCTGGGGGTGGGATTTTGCTTTTCATGGGGGTGAGTTATAAATTAAGTTAAATTTACAACTCATGTAGGGAGGCTATTGATTTTTTTTCCAGTTGCAAAAACATGATTGTTAAAGTTATCTTGTGTGTGTGTTATTTGGTTGCGCTCCATAGCTGCTGTAGCTAACCCTTCTGGCATGAATGTTTACTCCAGTGCTGATGTTTCCACCCAAAAAGAATAGTGCTGCTTCCTGCTCACTCTCACTTGCTCCTTATTGTATTCGTTTGGAAATAAGTCAGAATTTCCACACCGCACCAGCGACGGTGAGCTGAGCACAGTGCGGCAATCTCTGGAGGCTACAAATGTATGACTCAGTGACCTGGCCCTCTCTAGCTGTAATTGGTTAGAATGTTGCCTTTAGTCGTTGATTTGATAGGTTGAATTGTATGCTTGACAAATCAAAGATTTCAAGCTTTAAGTCCTGGGTGGGCACGGCTGGCTTTGTGGGAGGGTATGGCCCCCGAATGCCCGCCTTTGTCACCGGGGCTGCGTTAGAGAGCCAGCGAACATTCATTTCCTGTTAGATGTTGCTGTGACGTGATGAAGTACAGACCATTCCAACTGCCCTCCTTGTACTCCCATGCTAGGCAGTATGTACTTTCAACTGTATTTCCCAAGAACATACTAGTCAAATATGCAAGAACGTACTTGCACACTTTGGTATTGAGGAGCGGCCCAGATCTGACAATTCGAGCAGATATGGTACCTACATTGGCTCTGCTGTGCATAGCAAACCTGGCAAAGGAATGGATCGTTATGTCATCCTGGTGGAGTTGGACCGCCTGTGCAATCTATGTAGGGTTCAGGTATCACCTCATGCTAGTCAAACTTACCCTGGTCAAATGCAAATCTACTGAAAAGCAGCCAAAAAACACGAGGGAAAAAATGTTTGTGCTCTCCAGCGGCAGAAAACAGTTTGGTTTTTGGGGTCGTCCCACTGTTGCCCCTTTTGTGCATATATTGGTAATTTTATTAACATTAAAACAGCTGTAATATATTAACAACCCCATCTACTACGTCACTGACAAGATAAATATTCTAAAAGTTAAACTAACTTGATTTTATACTTTAATAAAAAATTGTTTCTTTAATTTTTTGGACCAGTGCATTTCAGTTTCATGGCAAATGTCAATTCAGCATTAAAAGCACTTGATCCTCATGCATGTTTTCTTCAAAGACATAAACAATTCAAACTCCAATACATGTAAAAAGGGTTATTATGCAATGAGCATTGCTGGCTCCTATTGGTCACATCGAATCAAACCATCCAGTGAAGTGACTGAAGTTCTTCACCTAACTTTTGGTGGCTATACTTCTTGGTTGTTATACATCATGTCCATGTTTGTGTTTTCATACAATCCAGACCTAAGACAGTAATGGCCAGTTTTGCAGACAGGACATAAGGCTCATCTTAAAATAGTTGCAGCGTTGGCTTGTTCTGTATTAAACAAAGCCAATTGCAAGAAGGTGGAAAAGAGTGACTGTGATTAAATTGAAGATTAATCTATGAAAAGGGCTGGTTTAACCTCTGCTTAGTATTGTTGTGAAAGGGAGCAGAGTTTGGCAACATGGAGTATTTAGAATATTTAAAAGAAGATCCATATACACTACAGAGACCAGCCAGAAGAGCACTTGTAGATAGGAGTAATCTGTTCAACCTATTTGATAAATTAACATTACAAGTTTGCATGAGCAAAATTAGACCAACAGGCTGTGCTCCCACTTAGGCTAGTGAGACTGGTGGATGGAGGTGTTCTTCAGGACTCCATAGTCTAAGACTGACTAAAATAAAGTCAAGCTATTGCTTATGTAAACTGCTTAAATGGCCAATATTTACAAGTCCAGATTAGGCCTGCTCCTGATTCAAATCTTGTTCGACAAAACAACCCTAAGAGTCTCAATAATTTCCATGTGAAGCAAATTTATAGACAAAGCACAACAAAAATACAGAATAAATTGTTTTATTAGTAGCATCAATAGATCTGCAGGCATCTCTAGATATTAGCTCCCCTTTGAGCTTACAGCTCAGCAGGTTTACATATGACAATTTAAAACCCCTCCTGGACAACCAAAGTGGAATTAGTTGCTATGGTGATCTTATTGTAAAGATGAAAGGTTAATCCGTTTCCAAATTTACATAAACAGTCAGCTGTTTATATAAAGAGATTTAGATAGTCATCCAGCTCTTGAAGGCTGCTGTCCCTGTCACCATGACAACTGTCAGCCTCATGCTGTTGTTTCCTGTGCCTCTATTCATACACATTTAGTTGCTTTTTTTTGTGTGTTCCCTGTCCTCCCCTCCTTCCTATCTTGTGTGTGCATGTGTTGGGAATCTTGAAGCTCCTGTATGCTGGGACTATCTGGGATGTGGAGTCTTTCTGCTGTCAAGGCTGACTGGAGATTCTGGAAGAACCTGGAGTTGACACATTGAAAGAATTTGACATTGACCGAGATTAGACTGTGTTTATTCTAACGCAGAAAATAACAGGCTACCTCTGTATTCGATTGAGGTTCTCCTCCATCTTCTCATTGGCTATTTTTGTTAAGAACTGGATGTAATCTTCATCAACTAGACACTTTCCACCATGGCTCAAAGGAACTTCCAGGCCATGGGTGCTGCGAATTGCCTACAAGGGCACAACAAGGCACAGTTGTGTAACCCACCGCCCAATAACAAGTACAATACAAGCAATGCAAAAGACATGACCTACCTTTGCTAGAATGTTGGAAATGAAAGATGAATTCTGAATGTTTAAAACTAAAACATTGCAAAGGGTATCGACGTGTAAATAAACATTTCCTCTGTAAAAAGTTACATTAAAAACTGTAATTTTAATAAAATGGGTATTTACAAGGTTTTCGTCTATGCTTCATTTAAGATGAAATATAGAAGAAGGTATCTTCTATGCATTGTACTGTATATGCGCACCTAGCTGGAGGCCTCTACTTCATTAATTCTTACAAATATGCTCAATTGGCTGAAATCAGGGAAACTGTCAGATGAGACATCTAAGATCAAAGTTAGTGATGAAGGAGGAGAGGAACCAAGAGAGAGAAGAAAACGAGCAGGAATCACAAAATGAGCCGAAAAAAAAACACAAAGAGGGAACAAGATGGCAACAAGACAAAAGAGGTGAAGACGGTGAACATCAGACGGGGGGGTGGGGTGAGAGAGAGAAGAAGGAAATATAATACAATCGTATAGATTGGTCAAAAAGTTTCCTATCTAAGGAAACCCAGTAGATTGCATAAGGTCATGAAAGCTCATGAAAGCACATAGAGCCACAGTGGACTGTGGAAATGCATTGTCAATGGCTTTGCAACAGTGAAGAGGAAATTGGCCCTTTAACAGGAAGGTAAGCCTCCATTAGAACCAGGCTCAGTGTAACGGGTCATCTGCCTCGACCGACTGGGGGTTTGAGAAGACAGAGCAGAGACACAAAGAGCACAGAAGCACAAATCGATCCAGAAATCCTTTCTATGTTATATGGTAATGGCGGATGATCTGCCTCCTCTTGATGATGTCACAGCTAACAGAATGTCAGACCAGATGTGCCTACTACAAGGGGGGAAAAAGACAAAGTTAAAAGTGCAAATAACAACAAATGATACAAAATTGGAGAAGTTCTGTCCAAAAGTAAAGTTCTAAGCCTGGTCTTAAAAATAGACAGGGTGTCTGTCTCTCAGATTAAAGCTGGGAGTTGGTTTCACAGGAGAGGAGCCTGATAACCAAAAGATCTGCCTCCCATTCTACTTTTAGAAAATCTAGGAATCACCGGTAGGCCTGCAGTCTGAGAGTGTAGTGCTCTGTTAGGAACATATGGGGCTATCTGATGCACTATGGAGCTTGATTTGAGTGTTTTGAAAGGCGCTTGAAATAAAATGTATTATTATTATTATTATTATTATTAACCACTTAAGCCCAGGAAACAGGAGCAATTTTCAGCTGAAATTACATATGTGCTTTGAATCAAGTACAGCTCCAAAGTTAGAAAGTGGAAATGTAAATTTTAGCTTTTGTACGACACAAAGGCATTAAAGAATATTTTTCAGGTGAAACCACTATTATAAATGTCACCATGTCTGATTTGGGTGATTAAACTAAGAACAAAAAAAGATCCACATCCTGACTATAACTGCAACAAATCTGAACTGAACCAGACAAAGTAATCATGTTTGGGAGGATGCTGATGAATTTATTTTTAATAGTGTTGTGCCAGTTCAAGACGTGACGACTGCATTAATTCGGGACATGACGGACTGCATTTCCCATGATGCAAGGTGGTCAAAATGGCCACCAACTCCCATCATGCAACGCGGCCCAAATGGCCGGCGCCCTAGCAACCGATAACGTTGCTAGGGTAAAGTTGATAAAACTCGGTTGCGCCTCGCAATCGGTCTTCTTTCTCTGGCTCACCGCCACTCTGAGAAGACATACAGCTGTACTCCGTGGATTAATTACCCACACGCCACGTGCTCGAGTTTCTCTCTGGACCGAGATTTTTCGAGGCAAATGTTGTTCCCTGCTTGCATAGTAGGAGGTCGACTCAAAAAGGTACCTTTAATTCCCTCTGATCAAATACTGGAAGCCGCCTTATCTCCCAGTGATCGAAAGAGGACTACACTTTTGCTGGGCCGAGCGAAGCGATTGTGAACCAGGAGGAAGAAACGAAGGAGCTTCTTCCCCGTCCCGCTGCAGCCTGCGGACAACTGCGTTCGTCGAGACGCATCCAGAAAGCCGCCTTACTCGGAGCGCTCCGGACCAGCCCCGAGGCACCTCAAAGTAACGGGTTCTCCCCTTTTATTTCTGTTTCACCAATAGGGTGTTTAGAAGTGCCTGGGCAGACGTAGAAATTTGTAGGTTTAGGTTAATGCTTTTATTCCACGACGAAGTTGGAATTATTTTGCTGAATGTTTTCTTTGTATGTGCATGCATCTTACAATTGATTTTGCTGTGTTGATTGTGGTTTGTCAATAACCCCGCCGTGGGTCACTGTTTCAGTTATTTTCCATCTTCTTCCATGCTTTTCCCCCCTCTCTTTTCGCTTCCCCTTATCAGCTGATTTAATCTTTTTGTCCGAGCTCATTCCGCGGTCTTTGCTTTAAACTCCCAGTTAGCCGCGCCCTCTCGAAGCGAGGCATTACCCCATCAGCGTAAGCGTGGTTACGTCATTAGAACCTCCCCTCACGGATCACGCAAATTGGTAGACCATACGTCATCGTAGCAGCCATCTTGGGAGGGTGTCGGATGACTGAACTGTAGGTAGCTTAGCGGATGGCTCTATAAGACATCAAAGCGTCCGTTGGGACTCTCAGAGCTGTTCTGTCTGTCAAGGCTGCTACGTCAAATGCCGATGTTCTGAGTGTGGTGTTAAACCACTGTGAGTTGAGTTAAGATCTGCTAACCGCTCATTTTAATCCATTGTTTATTTTTGTTTTGTTCTTTTATTTCCACATATATATTTTGCATGTTTTAGTAGTGAGTAAGAATTCCAAAGTTGTTGAATCAGAGAATTACTGTAACAGGGAATTGCTTTTGGTTCAATAAAACCAACGACTGCGGAATAGACATTGTTTTGTGTTCAATCCAATTCACAGTTGCCTGGTTATTCAGAAATCAGAGCTAACCTCCTTTGGAGTTAACATCTGACATTAATACAGAGACAATATCATTGGATAGTGATAAGGGATAAGGATTTAAACTCTAATTGCAGTTACATTGGGGTTCTCACAGCCTGCCGGATAAACCTCGTCGGTCACAAGTCCGACCAGATCATTTATCCCAGCATAAATGAGTTCATAACAGCAAATTAACTAATGCATTAGTGGTATAAATACTTACAAGCTTATAGCTAACATCACCACCATTTGAACTATATTTTGTTATAGCGGACTTTTGAGTTGAATGATTTATTATTTAAATTATAATACCAAATTATAATTATTAATAATAATAATAAGCATATTCAACCAGCTTCTGGCATAACAATAGAATCCATTTCATTTATACAGAATCCCATAAAGTGATTACTGCTGAGAGCTGAGGGAATGGATGGATCAACAGAGCTATGACGTTTGGCAACTATACCAAACCTAGGATTATTTTTATTTTCTATTATGAAAAATATGCTGTTCTAACTCTGCAGGGTCTTTTTATACAACAGTAGTTTGTTTTTACAGATTAAGTAGGATTCCTCTAGATGTGTAAAGTGCCATTTTCTCTCCAACTTCCTAACATTGTGCTTCAAAGTACGCAACTCTAAATTAAATCAGGGAGCCAGCCTCCTATGAATAATTTTCTTTTTTAAAGGGGTTACATTGTCTAATGCAAAATCCAATAAGGAACTAACACCAAGAACAAGACCATCAATTTGTGAAGGGGAAGAAATTAGAAGTGCTGCCCTCTGCTGTATTTTTCTGTGATACTGAGGAAATAAAAAGGGGATTTTTGCTTAGTATCTGAAAGAAATATGTTGTGTTTAATCCAATGCTACTCTTAATTTTAAGAACTGTTAAAACATTAATGATTTTGTGTCCTTCCTTGGAAACTAAAACAATGTGGACAGACAGATAATGCTAGTACAGGATGTTAACACACCAAAAACACACTGGAGCACTGTTATGCCATCGCGCCATGGCAAAATTCAGAGTGAATACTGAACAGCATGTAACCGGAGGACAAATCAAGCAGGGGTTGTTAGCAGATGAATTTCACACTTCCAGAGAGACAGCCCTCTCAGCAGGGAGTGATCAGTGCTAAAAAGCTTGCGCCCACAGGCTACACCCCTCAGTTTCTTCTATCCACTTTCTTCCCTGGTCTGCTCTGAAGGACAGGGGCCGCACTGCTGAGACCGGCCAGCCAGCCATGCCCTCTGAGCCACATGGGACTCAGACTCACAAGCCCACTCGAGGACGCGATGACGTCACACGTAGCAAGCGTCCTCAGTGTTTGCGGAAGTAAACATGGATTATAATGCTGGCGCGCATTTTGCGGTCAATTTATTTTCTAACCAGAGCTTTCCCTCCATTGACTGCTCTTCTCATTGTAGTCCGCCATGGGTGTGGTCTTTTTTCCCGATTCTGCATAGCAGGACGCAGAATAGTGACGTTTGTCGAGTATCGGTAACGTACAGGTCGGATAAATGCGACCTGGCCGTACAGACACAGGTCGCATTTGAAAAGATCAGATATGTATCGGATTCAGGACCACGTATCCAAGTGGCCTGGGTCGCATTTGAAAAAATCCGATCTGTGTTGTTCAGACTGTCATAAAAAGATCAGATACAGGTCGCATATGGGCAAAAAAATCGGAATTGGATCACTTCAGGCTGCAGTGTGAACGTAGCCAAAGATAAGTCTCTCAGTTCTGCTTAAAAGAAATGCGGAAGTGAATGATTCCGTCCATGCCAGCTTTGTTTTGCTTCATCAGCGGACTCTAAACAGAGCCGAAAAGCCAGCACAGGAACCACTTTCCCAAGCTGAAGGCAAAATCTGTACTGAAATTGCCTGCTGCATGCCAGGGACTCGACTGCAACCGGGTCAGAGACTGCATGCAGGACCTTGGACCGGCACCTCGACCACGTGTTGGCTAGGCTGCAGAGCCACAGGCTAGCCCGCTCCCAAAAGGACAAACGTATCCATGCTTTCCACTGCTCTTCCTTGGATGGCTAAAGTGAACTGAACTCACACTGAGGCACCGACAGGTTTGGCAGAGGATGAGCAGGGAGAGTTACATGGTTTGTTTGGAAAGCTTGTGTAATGCGTACATTGTGTTTTTAAACTCAGGGAGTTAACCGACGTAGCTTCCGCTAGCATGTTGATACCATGCCATTGCCGATGTAATTCGAGTGTGTTTTTATGATTATAAGAATAATCAATGCAATAATATACTCTGATGGGATATTGATGTTTGAGTTATCTGGCCCAATCATTATCGCTAAAATAAAGCCGAAGCTTTTAAAGTTAGCACCGAAAATCCGCTAGCCTAAAATGCTATTTAGCTTCTAGTAACGAAAAAGGCTTGTTTCAAGCATAACGCTTGTTCATTTCGCGCCGCCGTCGTTCAATAGTGCTAGGAGCGTTATTACCGCATTAATATGGAATATTAATGTCAATTTAAAGGCGTTTTGTTTAACTTTTGGATTAGCCGATTTTAGCGACCGATCACTACAGCGACCCCTAGCCTCCTGGAGGTATAATTGCATTAATAAAAATCGAACGTCCCTAAAGTTAATGATTTTACTGAGCAAATCATTCTTTAAAATGCTATTTCCTCAAATAATGTTTTGTGTAACTCGGGATTTGCATTGTGGATGGGTTGAAAAATATACCAAATGTTGTTCTGAATTAGTGAATCTAATTTAAGCTCATTCCATGTTCTTTATTTTTTTTTTCCCCCATTCCATGTTCTTTAAGGTGAACTTTGGTTCTTAAAATCAAAATGTTATTTTATCAAATAATGTTTTGTTTAACTCAGGATTTGCATTGTAAATGGGTTCGTCAGGACTCAGCAGGCAGCTCGAGCAGATTTCTGCCGGCCCTGCCTTTTTTCCTATCTCCCTTCTCCGCAGGTGACTGTAGTTGGCAGGTGGGCGTGGCCCACACCCGCAGCTCGTTTGGCACCGTGGTTTGGGAGCATTTAAGCGATGGTCTGGAGGATGCCAGAGTGTTAACCCAGTGTGGTACGCCTGAGTTGGCCACTGTCTTCTGACAGCTCTCTCTTGTTTCCAGCATTAATCCTTTGTCTCCTGTGTCTCGGGTTGTCTCACACATGGATCCCACTCCAAGCGCTCCCTCGTGCTCTAGACAACCCAAGTCGAGCTTCCTGATTCTTATCACTCTGGATCCCGTTCCTGTACTCGCGGTTAAGCTCACCTCAACCCCACGCACCTCCCATTCCCTAGCACTGTCTAACCCCTTATTCTCTCATCTACAGAATGAACCTGCCCCGGTTTCACGTCTCTGTCTGGCGTTCTCCCATCTTGGTTCTTCCACACATCCACCACTGTACTACTGTGTATCACAATAAATGCCTTAAACTGCTCTCTGCCTCCCGACTGTGATCTGCATGTGGGCAAAACACCTAAAAACCATGACAGGGTTGAAACCCCTGCCAAATGTTGTTCTAAAATAGTTAGTCTCCTACAAAGACTTGAGCATACTGTAGGGATTAAGAGGAAAGCATTAGGCTGGTTCAGATTCCAGTTTGTTCATGTTAATAATAAATCTTCTTCAAACTCTAGGGTCACTTGTGGAGTACCACAGGGTTCAGTCCTCTGACCAATTCTCTTTACTATATACACTACCGTTCAAAAGTTTGGGGTCACGTTGAAATGTCCTTATTTTTGAAGGAAAAGCACTGTACTTCTCAATGAAGATAACTTTAAACTAGTCTTAACTTTAAAGAAATACACTCTATACATTGCTAATGTGGTAAATGACTATTCTAGCTGCAAATGTCTGGTTTTTGGTGCAATATCTACATAGGTGTATAGAGGCCTATTTCCAGCAACTATCACTCCAGTGTTCTAATGGTACAACGTGTTTGCTCATTGGCTCAGAAGGCTAATTGATGATTAGAAAACCCTTGTGCAATGATGTTCACACATCTGAAAACAGTTTAGCTCGTTACAGAAGCTACAAAACTGACCTTCCTTTGAGCAGATTGAGTGTCTGGAGCATCACATCACATTTGTGGGGTCAATTAAACGCTCAAAATGGCCAGAAAAAGAGAACTTTCATCTGAAACTCGACAGTCTATTCTTGTTCTTAGAAATGAAGGCTATTCCATGTGAGAAATTGCTAAGAAATTGAAGATTTCCTACAACGGTGTGTACTACTCCCTTCAGAGGACAGCACAAACAGGCTCTAACCAGAGTACAAAAAGAAGTGGGAGGCACAACTGAGCAACTGAGCAAGAAGATAAGTACATTAGAGTCTCTAGTTTGAGAAACAGACGCCTCACAGGTCGTTAAATAGTACCCGCAAAACACCAGTGTCAACATCTACAGTGAAGAGGCGGCTGCGGGATTCTGGGCTTCACGGCAGAGTGGCAAAGAAAAAGCCATATCTGAGACTGGCCAATAAAAGAAAAAGATTAAGATGGGAAAAATAACACAGACATTGGACAGAGGAAGACTGGAAAAAAGTGTTGTGGACGGATGAATCCAAGTTTGAGGAGTTTGGATCACAAAGAAGAACGCTTGTGAGACGCAGAACAAATGAAAAGATCCTGGAAGAATGCCTGACGCAAGCATGGTGGAGGTAATGTGATGGTCTGGGGTTGCTTTGGTGCTGCTAAGGTGGGAGATTTGTACAGGGTAAAAGGGATTCTGAATAAGGAAGGCTATCACTCCATTTTGCAACGCCATGCCATACCCAGTGGACAGCGCTTGATTGGAGCCAATTTCATCCTGCAACAGGTCAATGACCCTAAACACACCTCCAAATTTTGTTTTAGAACTATTTAGAGCAGAAGCAGGCAGCTGGTATTCTATCGGTAATGGAGTGGCCAGCGCAGTCACCAGATCTGAACCCCATTGAGCTGTTGTGGGAGCAGTTTGACCGTATGGTACGCAAGAAGTGCCCATCCAACCAATCCAACTTGTGGGAGCTGCTTCTGGAAGCGTGGGGTGCAATTTCTCCAGATTACCTCAACAAATTAACAGCTAGAATGCCGAAGGTCTGCAATGCTGTAATTGCTGCAAATGGAGGATTCTTTGACGAAAGCAAAGTTTGATGTAAAAAAAATCTTATTTCAAATACAAATCATTATTTCTAACCTTGTTAATGTCTTGACTCAATTTTCTATTAATTTCACAACGTATGGTGGTGAACAAGTGTGACTTTTCATGGAAAACACAAAATTGTTTGGGTGACCCCAAATTTTTGAACGGTAGTGTATATATGCTTCCGATTGGAAAAATTATCAGACAGCATGGGATTAATTTCCACTGTTATGCTGATGACTCTCAGCTATATTTATCCATAAATCCTGATGAATCCAATCAATTACTTCGACTGCAGTCATGTCTTGATGACATCAAAAGCTGGATGACTTTAAATGTCCTGCAATTAAATTCTGACAAGACAGAAGTTGTAATCTTTGGACCAGAGTCCTCAAAAAATAAACTTCTTAATAAATCACTTAATCTGGATGGCATTAACTTGGCCTCTGGTAATAAAGTAAAAAATCTTGCTGTAATTTTTGACCAAGACATGTCATTTAAATCCCATATTAAACAGGTTTCCAGAGTATCCTTTTTTCACCTCCGTAATATTGCCAAAATTAGAAACATTCTGTCCAGGGGGGATGCTGAAAAACTAGACCATGCATTTGTTACTTCAAGGCTGGACTATTGTAATTCTTTACTTTCAGGAAGTCAACAAAATGCAGTTGAAAGTCTTCAGCTGATCCAAAATGCTGCAGCAAGAGTTCTGATGAAAATCAACATGAGGGATCATATTTATCCAATTTTAGCTTCCCTTCATTGGCTTCCTGTTAAATCAAGAATAGAATTTAAAATTCTTCTTCTAACGTATAAAGCCCTTAATAATCAAGCTCCATCATATATCAGAGCTCTGATTACCCCGCATGTTCCTAACAGAGCACTTCGCTCTCAGACTGCAGGTCTGCTGGTGGTTCCCAGAGTCTCTAAAAGTAGATTGGGAGGCAGATCCAGTTATCAGGCTCCTCTCCTGTGGAACCAACTCCCAGTTTTGGTCCGTGAGGCAGACACCCTGTCTACTTTTAAGACTAATCTTAAAACGTTCCTTTTTGACAAAGCTTATAGTTAGAGTGGCTCATGTTACCCTGAGCTATCTCTATAGTTATGCTGCTATAGGCTTAGGCTACTGGAGGACATCAGGGCCTACTTTTCTCACTCTACTGAGTTCTACTGTTCTCCAGTTTTGCATTGCTTGTCGTCATTCAATCTTTTTACTTTTTGTCCTCTCTTTTTTTCTTCATAGTAGGTACACCTGGTCTGGCATTCTGTTAGCTGTGACATCATCCAGGGAAGACAGATCACCCGCTATTACCATCTAATGTAGAACAGATTACTGGATCAATGTGTGCTTCTGTGCTTTTTTGTCTATCTTGTTGTGTCTCTGCTCTGTCTTCTCTAATCCCCAGTCGGTCGAGGCAGGTGACTGTTCATACTGAGCCTGGTTCTGCTGGAGGTTTTCCTTCCAGTTAAAGGGGAGTTTTTCTTTCCGCTGTCGCTTCATGCTTGCTCAGTATGAGGGATTGCTGCAAAGCCATTGACAATGCAGACGACTCTCCCTGTGGCTCTACGCTTCTCCAGGAGTGAATGCTGCTTGTCGAGACTTTGATGACTGGATTCCCTTATATAGGACATTTTTGACCAATCTGTATAATCTGACCCAATCTGTATAATATGATTGAATTTGACTTTGTAAAGTGCCTTGAGATGACACTATATAAATAAAATTTAAGAGATGATTTGTTGATTGAAATATAGTGTTAATTCAGATAAACAGCATTATATAGTGATGTTCTCTGGATGTTCATTTTATTTCTGTTAATAAATTCTTGAACTTGAAGATAAGTTGTCATTCCTTATTTTATGTGTGCAGAGTTTGCTGTTAAAAGATCACCAGTGCTCAAATCATCCCTTTCAACTATTGTCCTGATATCAGTTTAAGAGCTGATATCCGCCAGACAATACCTAACAGACAGAGTTATTTAATAAACATTAAATAACTTTAGACAGTGTATAATTGCACAACAGCACAGTGGTTCTTCCTCCTTCAGATTTGGAAGAATGTATAAACTTAAACTCTAGAGAAATATTTAGAGACAAGAAAGAATTCTGGACTTAGAGTAGCATTGAAATATTTGAAATTAGTTGTAATGTGTGGCTGAAATATTTCCACATTTGATTCTTGTTGGTAGAAAGAGGGCAGAAAAACGATCCAAATTTTATTTCTCAGCTTACCGAGATGATCTTCCCTGTCTTGCCAACAGAGAGCCCAGAGTTCCTGAAGCCAGAGTTGATAGCTGCTGAGTGCTAAAAGAATAATTGCATATTAAACATACACTGTAACAATCAGTTATAGACCATCAAAAGTACGATAAGCCAAAGTCTGACCCAACTGTCATTTATGAAGATTTGGATTATGATTTATAACAAACTAATCCCAAAATGAAATTACTTCTGAACAATACATTTTGTCGATGTTAGTGCCTACAAAACCAATGGCAGGTTGCTGACCTAACAGTTGTCCGTCACTGACATGCATAGCAAGGCCAAGTCTTAAACTTAGAAAAAATTTAGGCCACATCACAAGAGGAAAACATTTTATTTATTTTTTTTAAACACTTTATTTATGGTGTTTTTTCCACAAAACAGATAATACATTTGTAGATTATAATGTGATATTTTGGTCAAAACAGCAACCACAACAATTGATGCCACACCTACTAGACAAATACAGACAAAAGGGGGGAAACACCCCCCCCCCAAAAGAAAAACAACAACAACCAAAAAACCAAAAAAAACAACAACAAAAAAAAAAAAAAAAAAAGGGGTGCATCACTGTATAATTAGGACAGGTAAGCGGGATAGAGCAACAATCTACACATAAGGTATATGCTCACAATGGCGTACCGCGAGCGAGCTATTTTTAGAACGTGACGTCATATCACGTGGTACGAGGTAGGGCAAATATGCGTTTTCCTCCACTCTTTCGCTGTACGTTACCCTTGGTTTTACTCAGTAAAACTGCCGCTTTTCTAAGTCGAAGACGTCTCCTAACCATGGTTTTTAAACATTGTTGTTATGGAACGTGCAACTGCGACTCGAGGTACGCTGATAGGCCGCATATGAAGGATGTTAAAGCCGCAAGCGGCGTTGATAGGCCCTCGCAGCCAAGCGCCGCTCCGGCCTATTCGCCACCGCTGCGGTGCCCGCCGGCCGCCCCCCACCGCAGTTGCTGTCACGCATTTTCCCGACCCGTCCACCGGGCGATTCACACGAACGCGTTCGGCAGCCCTCCCCCATACTCAAAACAAATCTGGTGCAGACCGGTCGATGCAGCGAGGAGATACAGCCGTTGGATAATGATAATGCATGGCCACCGGACCGGACTAAATTGTTCGGCGGGCCGGACAATTTATACCGATTCCTGGAAGGTGATTACAAACAGAAAAAAAACGGCCGATGACGCCATGAACGCCGAGCAGGAGAAAAACATCGACTTACCTTTCTATCAACTCGGCATGTTTTCCAGTCTTTCTAAGCCCTCGACACTCAAGCCATCGTTTGAGCTAAACGTTGGTATGTTGTTCCACAGTTCTACCAGTAAACCGGGCGTCTGGGACATCCTCTTACGACAGTTTAACAGCTGAAAAGTCGGTCATATTGTTGTATCTGTTGCATGTGTAATGGCTGGTTGCTACGTGCGCTCTCACACTGTTTGCCCTACCTTAGCGGCAAGGGGCGTTGCTCATGAGATGGTGACGTCACGTGCGCGGTACGCCATTCCAGGCCAGGTAAGGTATCCACATATTGTATAAAGGGGTCCCACATTTTATAAAATTTGTGAACAGAGCCATTGAGAGTACATCTAATCTTTTCTAGCTTCATATTGAGCTTGACGTCTCTAAACCATTGACTACTTGTTGGAGGAATTGAATCCTTCCATATAAAAAGAATGGCACTTCTAGCTAATAAGGAGAGAAAGGCAATGACCCTTTGTAAGTGTACTGGGAGACTGGAGCCATCTGAGGATGATGCAATACCCAAAATGGCAATTGTTGGGGAGGGCTCAATATCAACATTATATGCTTTGGAAATTGTGTCAAAGAAGGAATCCCAGAAAGGCGCCGGTTTAGGACAAGACCATAGCGTATGGTAGTTACTAGCGGGTGCCTGTTTGCACCTGTCACAAATGGGGTTTATCGTTGGAAATATTTTGCTAGTCTAACTTGGGTCTATCAAGTGCAGTCCATGAAGGACCTTAAATTGTATTAAAGCATGTCTGGAACAAATAGAAGATGAGTGGACCCTAAGCAGAGCCATGTCCCATTCTTCATCTGAAAGTGGGACCCCAATATCATTTTCCCAGTGTTCCCGAATATGAGATACAGAGGGACTGAGTGTATCCATTATCTGTGAATAAATCATTGACACCCTACCTTTTTTTAACAAATTCACCCTTAACAGAGAGTCTAGACAAGACAAAGGGGGAGGGTTTGGGAAATTGGCAAATTTCTTACGTACAAAATCCCTGACTTGTAAGAAGCGGAAAAAGTGGGCATTGGTCAGCTCATATTTTGCAGACAGTTGTTCAAAACTCGCAAAAGTATTATCAATATATAAATCCCTAATGCTATGTATACCTTTGTCATGCCAGGTTTGGAAGCCTTTATCTAATGAGGATGGCCAGAAAAGGTGGTTTTTTACTATAGGAGAGTGGGAAGAGATGCTCTGGATACCCAAGCATTTTTTGAATTGTTTCAGAATGTGTAATGACTGAGTTACCATTACATTTCCACTCACATTATTAACCGTTGATGGCAGGGATGCACAGAGTAAAGCGGGGAGTGAGTGTGGACTGCTTGTGGCTCGTTCGATTTGAAGCCACGCAGGAGCAGTGCCACTCCAATCTTTCAACCATAAAGAGACAGCATTCAGATTTGCAGCCCAATAATATGAACGGAGGTTTGGTAAGGAAAGTCCACCACAGGTTTTTGGTCTCTCCAAAAATTCTTTCCTTATGCGTGCTGATTTATTATTCCAAATAAAAGGAGAGACTGTTTGATTAAATGCCCTAAAAAATGTCAGTGGTAAAAAAATAGGTACAGCTTGAAATAAATAAAGATATTTGGGTACTATGTTCATTTTTACAGAGTTTATTCTCCCAATAAGGGATAATGGTAAAGGGGACCAGCGTTTGATGTCTTTTTTGGTCTGCTCCAGAAGAGGGGCAAAATTTTTCTTAAATAAATGATGGTAGGACTTGTTAACTTCTACTCCAAGATATGTAAAAGAGTTACCTGCGAGCTTAAATGGTAGGTTGGGATATTTTTCGGCAGTTTTATTAATGGGAAAGTACTCGCTTTTGTTATAATTAATTTTGTACGCTGATATTTTTCCAAAGTTCTCCAGGACAGTTAGAGCTTCAGGTATGCTCGCGATAGGATTGGTGGTATATAATAATAAATCGTCTGCATAGAGTGAGACTGTGTGTGTTAGGCCACCACGCACAATACCTTGAATGCGAATATTGCTTCTTAGAGCTATTGAAAGCGGCTCTATAGCTAGAACAAAAAGTAGTGGACTTAGTGGATCTCCTTGTTTGGTCCCCCTGTGTGAAGAAAAGTAATCAGAGGAGACTGAATTGGTATAAACTGATGAAGTTGGGTCAGTGTATATCAACTTAATTAGTTTAATGAACTTACGGCCAAATCCAAATCTAGACAATGTATGGAAAAGATAGTCCCATTCGACCCTATCGAATGCCTTTTCGGCATCAAGTGATATTACAGCTTCTGGAGATTTACTAGGTTTAGTATATATAATGTTAAACAGGCGCCTCAAATTAAAATAGGACTGCCTGTCCTGGATGAATCCAGTCTGGTCTTCTGAAATTAAATAAGAACGGGCTGACTCAAGGCGGAGTGCAATAACTTTTGAGAATACTTTACCATCACAATTGGTCAAACTGATGGGTCTGTATGATGAGCAGTCAAGCGGGTCTTTGTTTTTTTTTAGCATTAGTGTGATAGATGCTTGACGGAGGGTGGGCGGGAGAATTTTATTTTTTAGTGCTTCCTTATAGACTGAGAGAAGAACAGGGGCGAGTTGGTCCTTAAATTTTTGGTAGAATTCTGTGGGGAATCCATCAGGGCCAGGGGCCTTACCACTTTGTAGAGACATTATTGCAGTTAATATTTCTTCTTGTGTGATTGGCTGTTCTAAGTTCACCTTGGTTTCAGAATCAATTGTAGGAATATCTAAATTAGAGAAAAAAGTGTTGAATTGGTGCTGATCAGGTTCTAGGTCTGAGGAGTATAAGTTGGAGTAAAACTCTCTGAATTGATCATTGATGGCTTGATGGTCCTCAGTTACTGAGCCATCAGATAATGTAATTTGGGAGATGACATGAGATGCTGCTTTTTGGCGAAGCTGACTGGCCAGTAATTTGGAAGGTTTATCGCCCTCTTCGTAGAATCTAGAGCGGGATTTAAAGATTAACCTTTCTGCCTCAGTAGTTGACAAAAGATCAGCTTCAGTTTGCAAGCCAATTCTCGCCTTGACCAGGTCTGGAGATGGAGAAGCCGAAATGCGGCTATCCAGAGTCTTAATTCTAGAGGACAGATCTGCAAAGTTATTTTGGTGAATTTTCCTTGTGTAAGCATTATGAGCAATGATCTGCCCTCTAAGATATACCTTAAGTGCTTCCCATAATGGTGAAGCTGAGACGTCATCAGTAACATTTGTATCTAAGTAGATATCTATTTGTTCTTCAACAAACAAAACAAAGTCAGAGTCAGCAAGCAGAAGTGGTTCAAGCGGCCATGACCGTCTTAGCCTTTGAGATGGGAGTTTTATAGTCATACTAACAGGGGCATGATCAGAGATCACAATTGGATTATATTTACATTCAGAAATAGCATTCAGCAGAAAAGGATCCACTAGAAAAAAATCTATTCTTGAAAATGATTTGTGTGCATTAGAAAAAAAAGAATACTCTCTCTTGGTGGGATTTTTAATTCTCCATGGGTCTATCAATTTATGCATCTCCATGAAAGATTGTACTACTTGTGCTGACTTATTTGGCCTTGACACAGAATGAGATGAACGATCCCAAACCGGGTCCATTACCAGATTGTAATCACCAGATAAAATAAGACGATGACTGTCTAGATTAGGAATAGAACTGAACATTATCTTAAAAAAACAGTCATCAAAGTTGGGGGCATAAATGTTAACTAATATGACTGGTAGCTGAAACAGCTTACCCACGACCATTATATATCTACCATTTGGATCAGAGACAGTATTAGTTGCATGAAATTGAATATTTTTATGAATAAGTATGGCTGCACCTCTAATTTTACTATCAAATTTCGAGTGAAACATCTGTCCCACCCAATCCTTATGAATCCTATTATGATCTCTATTACGAAGGTGGGTTTCCTGCAACATGGCAATGCCTACACCAAGATGTTGTAGGTGTAAGAGAACCTTTTTTCTTTTAACAATATGATTAAGACCCTTCACATTCCAACTCAGAATATTCACATCCCTGTTACCTGGGGTTGCACTGAAATTATTTTGTGCCATTTGATGCTCCTCATTTCAGATGTTTCAATATCTATCCTAATTGAATGATAAAATGTAATAATGGATGCACAGAAAAAATAAAAAACATACACATCACACACGCAGTCACATTTAACATATACTGAACAAAACCCCAGTGCCATAAAATGGCAACCCCCCCTTAAACACTTTGAATTTCCGCAAACTCTCATTTGCATTCTTCCTGCTGTTAGCAAGAATTTCTAACATTGTGAACCACGAAAATGTCCTTTAGTTACACAGCTAACGATAATGGGAAAAACGAACGATCGTCCATCATATAAGTCCTTAGACTTTAAGTAGTAGCATTGATGGTCGTGAGCAATGAAACATAAAGTAGAACATATGTATTTTCTCGTAATGGTGCAACAATAAGTAACCTATTCTGCATTAGACCCGTCACCTTGGTCCTCATCCGGAGCCGCGGGTAGAGAAGATTGGCTAGCGATGTTGTGGCTGATGTATGCGTGAGCTTCCTCGGGATCGGTGAACTTCATGCGCTTTTTGTCATGGCTGAACTGTAGTGTGGCAAGGTAGTACATGGCAAACTTTATCTGTGCTGCGTGGAGCAGCTGCTTGGATTCGGAGAAGACGGCGCAGCGCTTATTAATGTCTGGGCTGAAATCGGGGAAGATGTGAACCTGACAACAGCCAGATGCATGCATTTGCTAGGGAGGCTTATGACAGTTCCACACAATTCAGTCTTTTGTCAAGATCATTAAGTCCATCCTCCACACTCGCGATTCTCTGGCCAAAAGCATTGAGCGTTGTATTCAGAAAGGCTATAGATGTCCAGTTTTCCTCTCGAAACGAGTCGATTGAAGCTTGTATTGCGTTAACTGCTTTTGCTAGCGCCGCCATGGTCTTGGAATTAGCCTCTGCTTCTGAGTTAGCCATGGTGTTGGCAGCGGTTCTTGAAGTCAACCTAACTTCTCTTGGCTCTTTAGGGGTCTTATGCGACATCGTAGAAACACCATAAACGACGTAGTGCACAAGATATCAAAGTCTGGCTATCAGTAAGGTTCACAATATATGAATATAAAAAGATTTTGCAGGAGCTCCCGTAGACACGTCTACTCCTTAGGCATGCTCAATAGCGCCCCCGAGGAAAACATTTTAAATGAAATCAGAAAACAAATATTAGAACTTATTAAAAGACTAGATACAAGAATACAATTCCAAATACAAAGATTATGGAAAACTTTAAACATAATAAATCTAAATAATTTCTTTCTCAGAAATTATTATGCGCCTTATATATGATTGAAGTTGTGTTTACTGACTCCACTCAGTGGACATTTGAACACACCTACAAGTGCATTCATGTAAGGCAGCCGCACCCGGACGGAAGTATCCCAAAATAAGAGTTGTCGAACATAAAGCACCATGGATGATGTAGTTGTGACCAGCTAACAAGCTAATAGACTAAAATATGCAATTTCTGATCAGATATGTTCAAGACACAGACTTGTAGGAGATCAAAACATAGGATATATTACTGCTAATTTAATACCTTATCCATATATTTCTGATAATTTGTCTTTCTTTAACTACTTACCCATGACGAAAGTTCTTTTCACCATCTAGTGTAAATTTACGCTTTTAAAAACATGCCCATAAGCTACGCCGTCTACATTACGCGGCCAGTGTATTTCCTCCTTAAGGTGACCTGATTTGATTTCTCTAATGAAAACTGGGGACGTCTCTGATTTTGTTAAGCACAGAATCTCTGCCTGGGTTGGTTTGTTTTGTCTGAACTGCAACACCGACAGTGGTGGAGGTGGGAAAGTGCGTTCGGCAAAGCTCTACTACGTCAGGACAGCGGCAGGACCGGTAAATGCCTCTTGTTGCACTAAACTTTTTTTTACTCTATTATGACACACTGAAATGGTGATCATCCAAAACGGGGAATGTCCCTGGAAATCGGGGGCATCTGGTCACCCTACCGGAGGGGCGGAGTGATATTACACAGTTGGGAAGAATATGTAATGCGCCTTATATGTGGACAAGGACACACATGGGACACGTAAATTCACAGTGTGCCTTATAATCCAGTACGCTTCACTTTCTTTACATACCGGATGAACCAATATACTTCTAAGCATTAATTTAATAAAAAAAAATCATACTTTTTAATGTCTTTGAAGATTCCTTTAGCATTGATAAAAATAGTTGAATATCATCTATTATCCAGTTCAAATTTAAAAATACATTCACACTGCAGGTAAATGCGACTTAAATCCGATCTTTTTCATGGCAATGTGAATGGCTCAATTCCGAACTTTTCACCCCCCCCCCCCCAAAATATACCAGCAAAATATATCAGCATTTTTTTTTTCGAGTTTTTTTTTTAAACAAAACTTTATTGAACACCGGTCTTGAACCGGTCAGACAGAAGTCTGTTGGCGGTCGCATTTAATAGTAGTATAAACGACCACCTCAAAAAAAAACAAACGGTGAATCCTCCTACGGGCTCACCACCTGTCGGAGGGGCCAAAGGGGTCGGGTGCCTTGTGTAATGGCTGACAGTCGATGGCGGGTGTGAATGCAGCCTAAGATTGAATAAACATAGAACTTCCTCTAGTAGCTAATAACAATCTTACATTTATCAGTAAATGAGACGTTTATTTATCTGACAATACAGATAACTATTGGATAAAATTAGCAAAAACATTTTTAGAATGACCCAAAATGCCATCCATCAGCTGATACAATACAAAATCCTTAATAGGACATTTGTTGTTAACTCTGAGTGTCGTCCTCACCACCAGCTGTGCATCCTCAAGCCTCCGGCACTGAACATGGAGAACAAAGGGCTCAAACTTCAACACAACATCTCCAGTGGATTTGGTCAGACCTGTCATCTAGAAAACACAAACAAACAGACATGTGATATCACACTACAGTCTGCATCAAATTATTCTCCTTTGTGATCAGTACCATAGGTTTGCTGTATCTCACCAGGTCATCAGAGGTGCATTTCTGGTGTGAGACATACAGCCAGACACAGTTCTGTTTCCGGATGTCTCTGCCAGCTGCCACCTACAGGGGAACAGTAGAGTTTACTGTATAAACATGTTTAGCACCATCTGAACTTTTCAGCTGTGTAAAAGTGTTAAGGTCATACAGCTGATTTACCTCATTGCATTATATTTCTTAAATAAACACGAGCAAGAACAAAACTCAAGCAAATTTCAGTGACACGTTGCTGTAACAAAATGCACAAAGGAAAAGGGACATTGTAGGTCCCATTGTAGGGCAGCAAATGATGACTGCCTTACCATCACTAATTCTGATAAATCAAACAAAATATTTACATAACCAGTCTTCTTCACTAAGGTTTCCAATTTGTTGTAAATATATATTTTTCACCCTGTTATGAATCCCAAATATGGACATTTAAAAGAAGCAACCACTATCAGCTTTCCTAATAATAATAATAATACAACTTTATTGATCTCACAATGGAGAAATTCACTTCTGCATCTTAACCCATCCCCTTGGGGAGCAGTGGGCTGCCACTGTGCGGCGCCTTGGGAGCTATCGGGGGTTAAGGGTCTTGCTCAGGGACCCAGAGTGCAGGCAGTGGGGATTGAACCGGGTACTTGCAACCTTCTCAGAGTGCAACACACTGCTCTAACCACTAGGCCAACACCTCCTCTCGAGGTGATGGGGAATGCTGTATTCATCCGACAGAGAGATAACAATTCTGTGGACAAGAGGCAGGGGTAATCTCTCTGTCTATTTTGTAGACTTTCCTCAGCAAAATGTCTGAGGGTGTTCCCTAGTCCATGATGATGCAAGTGCTTCAGTCTCTTGTGGTGCAACAAGTAGAGACAAAAGAAAGCAACTCTACAGGCATGTGAGGCCTTCTGTATGCAAGGTGGCTGGGATGGTGTAGAGGATCAGCTGAGAGGCAAAGAAAACTTCTTTATTCAAGAAGACATTTGAAGTGAGACAATGCGAGAACAGAAAGGAAGTCCAAAAAGGCAAGGGTTAGCGCTGTGTGGTTAAAAAGGTTTGGGGCCCCAACGGAATAACTGCGTATGTGGAACGGCAGAGCTGCCACTGAGGCAGCCTTCTCTCTCCCTCAGAGAGAAGGTTGTCGCTGTGGCGAGGAGCCCAGCGATTTGGAGCTTTGCTTTGCCGCAGCGGGCGGATCTTACCAGGGGCTCACACTGATATGGTGCAGGTTATGGTCCTGATCTAGTGCGGGGTTGCCATGAACCCCCGCTGACACTGCTCCTAGGGTAACAGTGGCTAGCTGCAGCTCTGGCTGTGGAAAGGGCACTCTTGAGAACAGAAGTTCATGTGGTCCTTTCTGTTGCTGTACCTCATAAATTATTAAAAAACAACTATGGTTTTTGTTTTCTAGGGCAAAATTCAATATACGTGCACTTTAATATCCTCTTTCACTTTCTCCTCTCTAGTGCCTGTCTGGCTTGTAAAATTCAGGAGCTTGAGCTGCTGCAGCGTCCTGTCACACCTTTTTTCAGCGCCGCACGGCCTTGGTAACTAGAGCTGACACCACACGTGGCTGATGCGACTGTACACACAGTTTTTTCATGATTTGGGTTCCTTACGGCACCGGAACCGCGCCTGCAGTGTATTCAGTGTGATCCCGGTGTAACCCAAAGAATACTCCACTGAATCAAGTCTGTGGTTTCCACTTTAAAGTCCTTATCTCGCCATGGCTGAGGCAAGAACTTACTCAAAAAGCCCTAAATTTTAACTCCATAAGGTAAAGTTTTCCCTTAGAAGCAGATTATACAGTCTCGTCTTGCCTCACCTCTCCGCTTCTGTTACTCCCCATCATACCTGTCCAGGCAGAGAGAAGCTTTGCCTTGTTTATTAGATCAGCCTGATCTGTGATCCAGATGTTTATCCCAGTAGATTATTTTATCCTTAAAAATATTCAAGATATTCTTGCATGTACAATAAGACAAAAATGCTTTGTATTTTTTTGTTTTATTTATGTTTTTATTTATAACGACTTATCTGTCAGGATTTGTTATGATGAACCCGGACACAACCACACACTGAGCCTTCGTTTTAAGAGTTTTATTGAAGATTTATTGAAGCGCCGAGAACCAGCAGCTCAGAGAGAGTCCTTGGAGCGCTGGGGTAGCAGGAGATCCAGTAGCACAGCAGAGAGCTTACTTGGAGCACTGGGGTAGCAAGAGATCCAGCAGCAAAGCAGAGAGCTTACTTGGAGCACTGGGGTAGCAAGAGATCCAGCAGCAAAGCAGAGAGCTTACTTGGAGCACTGGGGTAGCAGGAGATCCAGCAGCAAAGCAGAGAGAGTCCTTAGAATGCAGGGGGCTGCATTTGATTAAGCAGCGCAGCAGAGAGAGAGTTCTTGGAGGTGCAGGGCTGCTGTGGAACCAAAGGAGCAGCAGTGAGAGTTTCTTGGACGCAGGGAGCTGCAGAAGGACCAGGAGAGCAGCAGGTAAGGAGTCCATAGAACGCGTGGCTGCAGTCCAGGGAAACTCAGACTAGCAGGAGAGAGAGAAGCTCAGGTTGACAGCCGTGGGAAAATCTCTATCAGTAGACGAGGTTTGAGTGGTGACTAGGGCTGGACGATAATTCAATAACAATATATATCGATCGATAGACGTGTGGCGCGATAGGAAAAAATAGGGTCGATAAATGTTCGATAGAAACAGTTTTCCTTCCTTCCTTTCGGCCTATCATATTAGTTCACTACTTCCTCTCGACCAATCGTAATCGCAGACCCAGGCACGCCGTCACAAAGCGCCGCCCTCTCAAACAACAACACAGAGCACGTGAATATGTCGCAGCAAGGAGCGGCGGAGGAAACGGTCCCAAAACGGGGTTTTACTATTTCTGACAGAAATAAACCACAGTGATTTGTAAAACTTGCAAGGAACCGGTAAAAACAAAGTTTGGTAACGCAACCAACTTGTTTCATCACGTAAGCCGCTCAGCCGCTCACTCCCGCACGCGCTGCTGCGCGAGCTGTGCAGCCCCGCGCGACACCGCGGACATGCTGCTGTTGTCTGCAGTTAAAAAACCTGGCTTCAAACAATTACTCGCCACTCCACGAGGTATAAAGTCCGCGATATAAAGTTCCGGGACGCAAGTTTTTCTCTAACAGCGCTCCCTAAATTGTGCAACGAGTGCCGGGAATCAGTGCAAAATGAGCTGCAGTCTGCTTCCTTACACGCCACAACCTCAGCCCTGCGTCAGCCTCTCAATTATGAAACCTGAGAAGTAACTAGTGTACTATTCCCACCTAAATAGGCTATTTTATTTATTTATTTATTTGGTATATTTATTTTGGTCTTTATTTAATAATAAAGTCTTTATTTAATAACATAACTCAGGTCTCTTAAGTTATTTTTCTTTAAAAAAATTCTGTTATGGTTAAAAAAGTTGGTTAAATAAAGATTTAATTGGAATTCTGTGTTTGTGTTCTTTATTAAAATTAAATCATTTAGCAATATCATAAAATGTCCAGGCAGAGCTGCACATAAAATATGGTTTTAAATATTTTCCATAATTATCGATATCGATCAATATGCATTTTTTTTATCGATAAGCTTTTTTTCTATATCATCCAGCCCTAGTGGTGACTGATGACAATCCGGCGGGGAAGAACTGACTGAGAAAGGTTTTTGTAGAGGTGTTGGCAGGTGCACTGAATCCAGACTTAAGTAAGCAACGGCAGGTGGAACTAATGAGGTGGAGTGAGAGCTGGGCTGCATGAGAGGTGGAAGTGCTGGAAAATAACAGGGGGACAGTCAGGCCAAAACTGAACCATGACATTATGATTTCCATTCTTTACCGTCTCTCACAGATTTCTTTTAAGGGTTAATGTTACATAGTAATGGTAGGTGGGGGCTGCTGGGGGACGCCATGAACCCACTCTGGTTTGCTGGCTTGTTCGGATTGGGTTGGCCCCAGGGGCGGACTGGGACAATAATTCAGACCTGGAATTTCGTACCATCTCAGGCCACGTCACCACCACCGTAACCTTAGAGAAAACACATCTGTAGGTTCTAACAAGGTACCGGAAGCTTCCTGCTCTGGCTTCTTTCACCACTTCCATGCCATCAGGAGCTATTGCAGCAGTACTGCTACTAAATGAACTGGCGCTGCTGTCTTGTAAAAAAAAAAAAAAATGATTCAAATCCACTTAATTTCTTAATTTACTAATTCACTATTTAATGCAGTGGTTTTCAATAGGTGAGGCGCGCCTCCCCTGGGGGGCACCAAAGAGTCACAGGGGAGGCGCGAAGAATGTGCTGGAAAAGAAGATATTTGTGCCTTTTGTTTCAGCGCGCAGGAACCAATCCAAGCGCGCAGTGAGACAACACGCGCCCACTCAAAACGGGTCTGGCGCGCGCTCAGTTCCATCTCTGCTTGCGCGCTGGACCCGCTCAACACCAGCTGTGCGTTCGCTCAGCTGTTTCTGCGTTCGCTCGACTCTGTCTCTGCGCTCGCGACGTCAAAAACTGTCCACTCCACCAGCCAATCACAGACAGGTTTTTTTTCATCCAATCAGCGTATGGCTTGCAAATACTGCATTCAGATGGATTAAATCAAAATGCTGCAGCCTTTGGCAGAAATTACTAAACATAACAGTGGGATTGAAGAAAGAAAAAAAAAGAAAAAGTTTAATATTTTAGCCTAAGGGGTTTAGTCTAAAATATTTATGTTTTTGTCTCTTTTCTTTTCAGCTTCTGGGAGGTGATGCAAAAGTTTATTCTGATCATAATCATTATCATCATTATTTAAAGAGCACTTTAACACAAGGCAAAACAAAGTGCAAAACATCCGAAATACATCAGATAAGAAATAACATCTAATAAAATGCTTGGTTGTTAAAATAGCAATAGGTTTAAATTGTGTATAATTAGCCTAAAAACGTAAATCGGAATATGGAATATGTACGTCTGTTAAATTCAGGTTATCTTTTTTATTATTATTTCAGTTGACGTCTCCTGTTGACGTGAGTTCAGTTTGACATTGCCGTCTGCTTAGTTCAGTTTGTCGGCTGTTGAAAACAATCGTTTATGAATTTGCTCTAATAACAGTTCAATTTTAAAAGTAGGCCCTCTGTTCATGATGTTTCAGTAAAAGTAGCCTGTAACATGGAAATATTTGGATCGATATTTTATTAATAGGCCTTTTTTTATGAATGTACTTTGTTAAAAGAAATACAATAAAAAACATGTATTGGGCTATCAGTTGTTTTTGAAACACAGCATTCCAGGAACACGAAAGAAAGATGCATTTACTGCAGGGACCTGTGTGGGGTAGGTTTGTGGTTGGGGGACGGGTGTGTGTGTGTGTGTGGGATCTTTAATTGATCTTAAAATCAATGGGATTTTACCAGGTTAAATATAATAATATAACAATGATTTAAATATTTTTAGAATTTGAGTTTGTCCAGAGTACACAGGGTGCCCTTCCCTGGGCTGCCACCTTATCCTGGTGGAGGGGTTTGAGTGTCCCGATGACCCTAGGAGCTATGCTGTCAGGGACTTCATGCCCCTAGTAGGGTCACACAAGGCAGACAGGTCCTAGGTGAGGGACCAGACAAAGAGCAGCCCAAAGACCCCTTATGACGAATTAGATAAATGAACGTAGTGTGCCCTTGCCCGGACGCCGTCACCGGGGCCCCACTCTGGAGCCAGGCCTGGAGATGGGGCACGCTTGCGAGCATCTGGTGGCCGGGCTTTTACGCATGGAGCTGGCCGGGCACAGCCTGAAGAGAAAACATGGGTCCCCCCCTCCAACGGGCTCACCACGGGTTGGAGGGGCCAAAGAGGTTGGGTGCCTTGTGTAATGGGTGGCAGTCGAGGGCGGGGACCTTGGCCTTCTGATCCTTGGCTGAAGAAGCTGGCTCTTGAGACTTGGAATGTCACCGCTCTGGTGGGGATGGAGCCTGAGCTAGTGCGCGGGGGTCAAGAGGTTCCGGCTAGAGATACCTCTAGCCGGACTTACCTCGACGCATGCCTCTGGCTCTGGAACCAGTCTGCTTGAGAGGGACACTCAGGTGAAGAGAGGGGTGGAGCTCTCCACCGACCATTACCTGGTGGTGAACTGGCTCCGATGGTGGAGGAGGAAGCCGGTCAGACCTGGTAAGCCCAAATGTATTGTGAGGGTTTGCTGGGAACATCTAGCAGAATCCCCCGTGAGATGGAGCTTTAACTCCCACCTCCGGGAGAGCTTTGAACACGTCCTGTGGGAGGAAGGGGACATTGAGTCTGAGTGGACCATGTTCCGTGCCTCTGTTGTTGAGGCGGCTAGTCAGAGCTGCGGCCGCAAAGTTGTCGGTACATGTCGCGGTGGAAAGCCTCGAACACGCTGGTGGACACCAGCAGTGAGGGAAGCTGTCAAGCTGAAGAAGGAGTCCTATCAGTATTATAAGTCCGTTATTGTTCTCAATTATGATAAATAATGTATTTAAAGATATTGGAAAAGGAATGGGGTGTTCACTTTTTGCAGATGATGGAGCGGTTTGGAAAAGAGGGAAAAATGTGGATTTTATTGTAAAGAAATTGCAAGAGGTTATTATTGAAATAGAGAAATGGGCGTTGCAATGGGGATTCAAGTTTTCAATTGAAAAAACAAAAGTAATGACATTTAGTCAGAAAAAAATAAACAAGGAAATAAAATTAAAATTATATAACCAAGAATTAGAGCAAGTAAAGTGTGTAAAATTTTTAGGATTATGGTTTGATGAAAAACTAAAATGGAATATACATATTCAAAAAGTTGTCGATAAATGTAAG
Source organism: Fundulus diaphanus (assembly GCA_037039145.1). NCBI lineage: Eukaryota > Metazoa > Chordata > Actinopteri > Cyprinodontiformes > Fundulidae > Fundulus > Fundulus diaphanus. The sequence continues at coordinate 56,679,957 of CM073133.1, read as the reverse complement.
AAAATCTTAAATATTATGAGATGCTTGGCTGGCAGTGACTGGGGAGCAGATAGGAAATCACTAAAACATATTTACACAGGTATGATAAGATCAAACATAGACTTTGGATGTATAGTTTACGGTTCAGCAGCTAAAACACATCTGGATAAATTAGACAGTATTCAACATCAGGCATTAAGATTATGTACTGGAGCATTTAGAACCACACCTACAGCAGCAATAGAAGTAGAAATGGGAGAAATGCCATTAGATTTAAGAAGAACAAAATTAGAAATAAATTATTGGTTGAATTTAAAAAGGTAGTAATTTAGATCATCCAACTTGGGAAATTTTAAATCCATGTTGGGAAAAAGAAAAGAAAGAAATTAGGAGTTTTGGATGGACAATTGAAAATAAAATAAAATAATTTAAAATGAATGATTTAGAAATTAATCAAACAACTCCAATATCAATTATACCACCATGGATTTTACCAGAAGCAATAGTAGATATGGTAATAATGGAAAAGAAACAAGATAAATCTTACATTGTAGATAGGTATTCAGTACAGTTACATTTAAACAATTATTATCAATATATTCAAATTTATACAGATGCATCAAAAATAAATGAAGGAGTAGGAATAGCATTTGTAGTACCAGAATTCAATATAAGAATGGGAAAACGAATTACAGACGGGTTATCAGTATACACAGGAGAAATGTTGGCAATATTATTAGCTTTACAATGGGTAGAAGACATAAAACCATTAAAAACAGTAATTTGTTCAGATTCAAGCTCTGCGTTATTAAGTTTAAAATATAATAAATCGGATAGTAGGATGGACATTTTATTAGAAATATTTCATATATTATTCAGAATACAAAACATGGGTTTAATAGTTATATTTGTGTGGGTTCCAGCGCATATTGGGGTAGAAGGAAATGAGAGGGCAGATAAATTAGCAAAGAGGGCGATTCAAAATCCTATAAATTTTATCATTAAAACAAGTAAATCTGAGGGAAAGAGTATAATTAAAGAAAAACTTATGGAAAAATGGCAACAAAGGTGGGATGAAGGAAAAACAGGTAGATGGTTTTATAAAATTCAAAAAACAGTAAGAGAAAGAAGAAATGGAAGACGAAATAGAAAAGAGGAGAGGGGGATAACAAGATTAAGATTTGGACACACAGGACTTAATTATACACTTTATAAAATTCAAAAACATAATACCGGCAAATGTAATTATTGTGGAAAATATGAAATATATATATATATATATATATATATATATATATATATATATATAAAGAGAGAGAGAGAGAGAGAGAGAGATAGAGATAGAGATAGAGATAGATAGATAGAGAGAGAGAGAGAGAGAGAGAGAGAGAGAGAGAGAGAGAGAGAGAGAGAGCGAGAGAGAGAGAGAGATATTTATATATGTATAGATAGATAAGTAGACCATTAAGAACCACACTCCATACCAGTAAGTGGCGGTAATGCTACTTAAAGTTTGTTGCCAACCGCCATAAAACTCCACAAGAAGAAGAAGAAGAAGAAGAATTAATCTGCTACTTTGAGATGGACCGGCTCCTGATGTGGTCAGTTGACAGTAAGAAACATGTATCATCCTTTACTTGCGGGCTTGAGTGCCATTTGTATTTTATGTTAATGAAGAAAAAACAATTTCTCATAAGTATGTAGACGTGAACAGAATGAGTATTTGTTGCACTTTTTTGAAGAGGTGGGGGAACTCCACAGACAGCCACAGGCATATAATACATGTTCGTATCTACTTTTCTGAATTTCTTTTCCTCATGTCACTCTCTCCTTAGGAGGCAGCAGAGCTCTTTGGGCCCCACAAAACTAGAAAGCCCTGCTAACGACCCTTGACCCCTCCCCTCCCACCCCCACCACTTTGCCCCAACCACTGAGCTATATAATACACTGGAGTGCTGATTTTGCCGAAAAACTGAAGTCACTGGCCGCCATCTTGCTCCTCCCTACTCTCACAGAATCCCATAGGATTTGGTTGCAACACCAAGCAGTTTTCTGGCTGAGTGAAAATATTTCACAGGTAATTCTACAGTCAGTGGATGTACTAACACTATCAACTACTAGGAAATTAGGTGCTGAAATATTTTACATGTTATTCATATTAAATATATATATGTATATATAAGTATGTGTATATGTATATATGTATATATATGTATACACATATGTAAATATATGTTTTTGTATATTGTTATTTATATATTTATAAATGTTAAACATATATATTTAAATGAATAAAATGCAAAATATTTCAGCACATGACTTTCTCAGTACTTGATATTTTTAGAACATAACATAAAAGTATATGGCATTTGACATTTTAAAAGTCTTAAGCCCCCCTGAACACGAGAAAATCCTCGTTATTCGATGCTGTAGCGCACATATTCCTTAGTTACTGGGGGGAAATAGGGAGTACCAATATGGCGGCTGGTGGCTTCAAAGCGACTCGTTCATACAGACGGTGATTAGCACTCCAGTGTATTATATAGCTCAGTGGCCCCAACCCAGAGGCACAGTTCTAGTTTTCTATTAATAACACTATTTATTCATTTTATTAATCTTGGGATATACTAAAAGTGTGGAAAGGCACATTCCTGGCTTTTACACTTGATTTGTTGTTTAAATATTAATAAATATGTAAAAATAAATGAAACCATTACTGTCCCCGTTTCCTAATTTCATCTTGATGAGATGTATTGATTTTTATCCACGAGCAAGAAATGTCCCCAGATTTGATTTCAGAAATCTGGTCACCTTATGCAACAGAGGCTTATTTTATCTCACATCCAGTCTAACAAAGAAGTGCAGAAGAAGGTCCGTGGTCCGTGTATCTTTTGGTCATTGGATTTTCGTTTCAGAAACACGAATTAAAAAAAACAAAACGAATGGCGATTTGATTTTTGTTTTAAAATGAAAAAAAAGGAAAACGAAATACAAAGCGTTTCTCTTTTTCATTGTCAATAAGGGAAAAGTGAAATTAGAAAATTGATTTGAGTTTCATTTTCCATTTCGGGTAACAAAAAACAAAAATGGCTTAAAACATAAACGAAAAAAAGGCTCGTTTGTTCGTATTCCGAGACCGGAAGTGGTCACTTATGCTTTGCAAAAGCACCACATTTTTCAGAATAATATGTCTTAAGAACCTCACGTAGATTTGATTTTAGACACGACTAAACAAGGCTTGTCATCCATACAAATCTCAATGCAGATATCCCAGGTGAGAGAGGGAGTAAGACGATATTCTCTAAGAAAAGTGAGGTGATTTTCCAATGAACATGGCTGAGTTTACTTTGGTCTAGCCAGCCGCCACTGGGGACATGCTGCTACTGCTACTTTCCAAAATAAAAGCAATGTGATTGACGTTTATCAACCTATTCTATTCTTTGTTTTGTTACACATATGCACGTCATTTGAAATAATTTCTTACAGCTTTATGTTATATTTCTTTATTATTCAGCCCTGCTGGTGAATATATAAATATATATTTTGGTCATAGTCACTTTTTAGCCTGAATAATTACAAAAAAAAAATAGCAAACAGCCTTAAACAGACTTGCTGCTGCGATGATTCGTATAACTGAGAATATGCACAGGGATATTAAAACAATTGGTTTTCCCAAGTGACCACTTTGACTTACAGACGACAGAATAAGATCTTGAGATGTTACTCATCAAAATCCATAAACATGATGTGGAATTTCTAAATTAAAGCCCTCCAAAATCCCTACATTGTCAATTTCACCTAAGTTGCTGACAATGTGGCTACTAAACGATACATTTTTAGGGGATACGGTCACTTCAGCTTGACAGTAGAACACCTTCAAATGTTGCTCAACAAATTTCATCAACATCTGATGTGGAATTTCAAAGTAAAAGCCCTTCAAAATCTCTCTATATATTCACTTTGACCTAAGTTGCTGATAATGTGTCTACTAACCCTTATGTTTTAAGGGAACGTTTTTGATTCAGCATGACAGTAGAACACCTCCAGAGGCTGCTCAACAAAGCTCATTAAGATTTGATGTGGAATTTCAAAAGACTGTTCCTACATAAGTATATACACTATATTGCAAAAGTATTCGCTCCGCCATCCAAATTTTTGGAATCGGGTGTTCCAATCATTTCAGTGGTCACAGGTGTATAAAACCTATGCATGCAGACTGTTTTCATGAACATTTGTGAAAGAATGGGTTGCTCTCAGGAGCTCAGTGAATCCCAGCGTGAAGCTGTGATAGGATGCGACCTGTGCAACAAATCCAGTTGTCAACTTTCCTCGCTCCTAAATATTCTTGAGTCAACTGCTGTATCATAAGAAAATGGAAGTGTTTGGGAAGGACAGCCACGAAGTGTTAGGCCACGTAAACTGTCAGAGTGGCGTCAGTGGATGCTGAAACACATAGAGCGTAGAGGTTGCCAACTTTTTGCAAAGTCAATCACTATACGCCTCCAAACTTCATATGACCTTCAGATCAGCTCAAGAACAGAACAGAGAGCTTCATGGAATGGGTTTCCATGGCCAAGCAGCTACATCCAAGCCTTACATCACCAAGTTCAACGCAAAGCGTTGAGACACGTTGTTTGGAGGGACAAATCACGCCTCTCCATCTGGAAATCTGATGGACGAGTGTGGGTTTGGTGGTTGACAGGAAAACGGTGCTTATCTGACTTCATTGTGCCACGTGTAAAGTTTGGCAGAGTGGGGATTATGGTGTGGGGTTGTTTTTCAGGAGCTGAGCTCTGAATGTTTCCACAGACTAAGACATCTTGGAAAATTCCATGTTCTCAACTTTGTGGGAACAGTTTGGAGCTGGCCTCCTCCAACATGAGAAAAAAAAAAATAAGAATAAAAATACAGACAAAATCGAAGTAGGCAGATGATGTCATATGCACATTCACTGTGATATATATATATATATATATATATATATATATATATATATATATATATATATATATATATCACAGTGAATGTACATGAGGACATGGATGGAAAAGTTTGGTGTATAAAAAACACACACATATATATATACTGTTGTTAAACTTTACGGTTGTTTCAAGTTTTTGATCCAATTTCACATTTTGAAAAGTAACAAATCTGTTATCAAAAGAAAAGTATTTATTGAACCTGAATGTTAAGGTGTGTTTTCAATTGGTTGCATTCTTCTTCAACAATAGCTGCATGCTACCCTTTCAGAATATTAACAGTGACAACATTAGATGTGGATGATATTTGTTGAGCAACATCTGGAGGTGTTCTACTGTAATGTTGAAGTGACAGTATAAACTGAAAACGTACGGTTCAATACTGACAGCAACTTAGGTCAAACTGACTTAACATAGAGATTTTGGAGGGCTTTTATTTTGAAATTCCACATCATGTAGATGGATTTCAATGAGTAACATCTCGAGATCTTAATCTGTCATCTGTAAGTGAAAGTAGTTACTTTGGCCAACAAATTTATTTAGTGTCCCTATGCAAATTCTTATTTATCCAGATAATTGTAACAGCAAGCATGTTTAAGCTTATATGCTGTTGTTTTAGTAGTTATTTAGGCCAAACAGTGACCAGAATATATATTTCCATATTCACTAGCAGACCTCAATAATAAAAAATATTACATAAAACGAAAGAAATTATATAAACTAACTGTAGTCGACATGTGTAAAAAAATTATGACAAAATAGGCTGAGGCACGTCAAACTTATTGCTTTTATTTTGGAAAGTAGTCTCAGGAAGTAGTAACCGCATCCGGTCTCCGGAATATGAACAAACGAGTCGTTTTTCCGTTTCTGTTTAAAAGCATTTTTGTATTTTATTACCCGTAATAGAGAATTAAATTCAAATAATTTTTCTAATTTTACTTTCCCTTTTTGACAATGAAAAAGATAAACGTTTTGTATTTCGATTTTCTTTTTTGTATTTTAAAACAAAAATCAAACGGCCATTTGTTTTTGTTTTTTTACTTCCTGGTTATGAAACGAAAATCCAATGACCAAAAGATACACGGACCGTCCGTGTACGGTCCGTGTACCTTCAGGCAATTCGATTTTTTTCCGGAAAACCAAAACGGAAAACGGAAACTACTTCCGTTTTCTCGTATTTCCATTTGAAATAAAAAACGGAAAAATGGAAAACAAAGCCGTTTTTCCGTTTTTCTCAACACAATTTAAAAACGAAAAACCAGAAAAGCTAAATGAAAAAAACGGCCCGTTTTTCGATTTCGCCAATTCTTTTTTTCCATTTTCTTTTTAGGATTGAAAGACGAAGACGCTTTCACGGATGGCCCGGAAGTGCCGGAAAATATTTCAAAATAAAAGCCTAAATGTACGCGTAACATAATGCAAGCCTGAAAAAAAATAATGAAGCGGAGAAATGTCTTTTGAATAAAAAGAGGACCCCTTTACGTTGCAACATGATAGTTTATTGTAGATACGTGAGCTTTATTACATTATTGTGTGTTTTATTGGTGGAACATGAAACACAAAGGATGATCAGATGCTGTAAACCAAAAATATAGAAGCAAAGTTTATTTGATGAAGATTTTTCTCATCAAGCAAAACCCACCTTCGCATAGGATTACTGTCTATATGTGTCTTGTTTTTAGTGAACAGTACATATTGTTGAAGCTAACAGAGAAACAAAGATTTTTTTTTTATTGATTTAATTGATTTATCTTCACCCACAACAAAAACAAATAGGGGAGACCGGGGCTAGTTGTCACACTTTTTCACTCATACATAAATATTGGAATCAAAACAGCATATATAAAAAACATATGTACCAGATGAAAGAGCAAAGTCTCAGGTATATATTTTGTATTCGGGTATTTTTCATATCTTATTTCTGTGCAGAGTTATAAGCGATCTAATGGAGATTGTCACAATGTGACAAGTTGCCCCTCCAAAGGGTAAGTTGTCACACTGTATGGGGTAAGATGTCACACAGGGTTTTGCGACCAATAAAAAAAGGGCAAAATAAATTTTGTTGTTATTTTTTAATGTTAAGGGAATAAATGACAATAACTCACTTTTACTATTTATGAAATAACATGAAATAATATGCAACATGCATTACGAAACTGACACTTAAACTTTGAATACAAACAAAAGAACAAAAGAAAATCTCACGAGTCAGACTCCTCATCTGAGTTGCAGTTTTGGCATAGCTTATGTAGATTGAATTGCCAGGAGCACATGCATCATATGAAATAACATGAAATAAAATTAAATATTATGAAACATTGATTGATAGCTGTCTGACCCTGAATTTCCGCTGGTGTGAATGTTTTACAGTATCACCTCAAAGTACGGCAATTGGCATTAAAGTCCTTCGCTGTACTCCTGTTCGACTTGTGACCTAGGGTCACCTGCCTGACTGCCCTCAGCATCACGTCAGGTGCTGCACGGCCATGCTCTGTTTTTCTTTTATAACTCCTGACTGTCTTCTCACTTAGTCCTCTCTTTTAAATCACTCTTTTTTCTGTAAAAAAAAGTAAAATATTTAGTAGGATGTATGGATTTAAATTATTTTTAAAAATGATCATTTTGGGGTAAGTTGTTACATGTGACAACTTGCCCCAAAATGACTGTGACAACTTGCCCCAAATGACCATGTTTGCTAATGCTAGCTTTTTTTTCTAATGCTACTTTTAAGACTAATCTTAAAACTTTCCTTTTTGACAAAGCTTATAACTAGAGTGGCTCATGTTACCCTGAGCTACCTCTATAGTTATGCTGCTATAGGCTTAGGCTGCTGGAGGACATCAGGGCCTATTTTTCTCACTCTGCTGATTTCTACTGTTCTCCAGTTTTGCATTGCATTGAAATGACTGTTGTCATTTCAGATTTTAACTTTTTTGTTCTCTCTCTTTTTCTTCAAAGTAGGTACACCTGGTCTGGCGTTCTGTTAACTGTGACATAATCCAGAGAAGACAGATCACCCGCTATTACCATCTAATGTAGAACAGATTACTGGATCAATGTGTGCTTCTGTGCTTTTTTGGTCTGTCTTGTTGTGTCTCTGCTCTGTCTTCTGTAACCCCCAGTGGGTCGAGGCAGATGAGCGTTCACACTGAGCCCGGTTCTGGTTCTGCCGGAGGTTTTCCTTCCCGTTAATGGGGAGTTTTTCTTTCCACTGTCGCTTAATGCTTGCTCAGTATGAGGGATTGCTGCAAAGCCATGGACAATGCAGACGACTCTCCCTGTGGCTCTACACTTCTCCAGGAGTGAATGCTGCCTGTCGGGACTTTGAAGCAATCAACTGGTTCCCTTATATAGGACTTTTTTTTTGACCAATCTGTATAATATGATTGAATTTGACTTTTTAAAGTGTCTTGAGATGACATGTTTCATGAATTGGCGCTATATAAATAAAATTGAATTGAATAGCTCTATCTTAATGTTAGGCTTAATCAAAACAATGACTGAGGTATGACCGGATGCCTTAATATCTACTTTAACAAGTCCATATGTATAACTGCTAGAATTTTTATCTGAATGAAGGTAATTTTAAAAAATATAGAGTTAATATTTTTTCATTTTTTTTACTTTGGGTAGTGGAAAATGGTCAATTGGTGCTCATTTAAACTTACAATGTCCTGTCCTTTTCTCACTCAGTCCGTGAGACCTGACCATGCAAAGGAAGAAAACTAGTATTCCACTTTTTGGTTGCACCCTCTGATGGAGAAGATAATTGCAATGTAACAATTAGCCCCGGTCTCCCCTACTGCCACGGGGATAGAGTGCCTCATATATTTCCTATTTTTCATACAAAAGATGATAATTAAAAAGTGAAACTGTTCCCTGTCTGGACTAGAAAAGCATCTATAGCGGCTTTCACGGGAGTTCCTCAGTGCTTCCTCTCTCCTTGGACATTTTTTATTACATTTTTACTAAACAAGTGTTACAATCTCCCTTATTGAATAGCCTATAGATGGAGATTCTTATTCATAAGGACACTGAGATCCAATCTAACCAATAGCTAGATAAGCTGCATTGCCTAGCTTTTCTAAGTCTGTTTTAGAAAGTGCAATTATTTGCTCATTTGCTGAAAGAACCGATCCAGAAAGCTGGTCCTGTGCTGAGGATCCACTACCAGAACCGCTGAGCTGATTGTCCAGAAAAAAATGCTGCATAAGCTGCCGAAGATGATGGATAACTTCCTTCTCTCCAAAACACAGTGAAGAATCAAAAGAGCAGGGGACTTCTTCATGTTCTTTAAGATGATAGCTCCTCAAGATCCTTCCTGCCAGCAGCTCACATTCTTCTACTATATTTTTGATTGTTTTTTTTTTTAAATATATTTAAATTTCCCTTAAGGTACTAAGAATTTTTAATATTTATTTTGGCTTGAAATATTGAAGATTTGTGGTTATTTCACACATTTATATGAGACCAAGTGGTTAATATTTTATTGAAGTGTTACACTATTTACTTCAACTGCTTATACCAAATCCCCACAAGGTGACGTTATACTACTGGTAGAGATGTTGCTGCTTCAAAAAACAAATTTTAATCATTCAACTGATTAAAAATAAGTTAATTCTGCTGAGTTTTCCCCATACTCATGCTATTTTAGATTTTTACATTACATAATCTTTGTTGTCACATTTAACAGCAACAGGTTTTCATCTCAACCTTCATCCTGCCCAGAAATTACCCCCCCCCCCCAAACAATAAAACACACAATAATGTAATAAAGCTCACGTATCTACAATAAACTATCATGTTGCAACGTAAAAAGGTCCTATTTTTATTCAAAAGAAATCTCTCCGCTTCATTATTTTTCTTCAAACTTGCATTATGTTACGCGTACATCTAGGCTTTTATTTTGAAATATTTTCCGGCACTTCCGGGCCATCCGTGAAAGCGTCTTCGTCTTTCAAACCTAAAAAGAAAATGGAAAAAAAGAATTGGCGAAATCGAAAAAGGGCCGTTTTTTTCATTTAGCTTTTATGGTTTTTCGTTTTTAAATTGTGTTGAGAAAAACGGAAAAACGGCTTTGTTTTCCATTTTTCCGTTTTTTATTTCAAATGGAAAAACGAGAAAACGGAAGTAGTTTCCGTTTTCCGTTTTGGTTTTCCGGAAAAAAATCGAATTGCCTGAAGGTACACGGACCAGAAGAAACTGTACTCCGTGCGTTCTGTCACAGAAAAAGAGTGAGCAAAAGAACTTTAAAAACCTGTCTGACCCCATCGATGAGAATGATCCTGCCGGAACATGAGCTCGTCGTGAAGAACTGCTCGCGGCTGTTGAGCAGTGACACCACCTGCTCAATGTCTTCATCCACGCTGCCTTTCTTACTTGGGTCCAGCCTGTTCAGATATTGTGTCTTCCACCGACTGAACGTTCTTTCCATTACTGCTGCTGCTGAATCGGTTCGGAGGCACATAAACCGAGGCCGTTTCTCAATATGCGTTCTTGTGTGCTCGTGACACGTCATCAGCCTCAGCCCGAGCACTGTTCCAATACCGAGAACGCCAAATCGAGAACGCGCCGAATTCCCCGGATGTTGTTCTCGCCCGCCCCATAGACATCATATACGTAGGCCGTTTCTCAATTCACGAGAACGCGAGTACGGACTCGCGTTCTCGTCAAGTCTGTTCTCGGTAAGAACACAGGAAGATCGGACTTGACGAGAACGCGAGCATGCAGCACGCATTGTGCATTGGAACAGAAGTATACTCGTGACGTCATCACATCCACAGCGCTTGAGCATTTCTTTAACGTTCAAAACTGTTTATACACTACACCATCATATCTTATTGAAAACGTTTTTTTATTAATTTCTAAAAAGTATAAAAAATATCTAAAATAATTACAGAACTGTGGGTTTAAAACCAGCAATAGCGGGAATTTCTTTGTTGGGAGTTGTAATTGTTGTAGTTGTAGAGGCGATTGAATCTTCTTTAAAAATCAGCACTTTATAGAACCAAAATGAGCGATACGAGCAATATAGCTGTTGCTTCGGTCGTTGGTCAAGTTTACCAGCAGGCTGAAGAGGAGGTGATGCAGTTGAGAAGGCAAATCCGAGCAAGGAGAAGATAGATGCGGCAGAGGAGGCTCAGAAGGCAGGCTTTGCTCACCCATCTATTGCCAACTGGTAGGCATTTTAAGATTGACAGCCTATTTCCTACTTTTATCTTTAAAAAAACATTGAGGATGGTATTAAAAACCTGATCAGGTTGAAATTGTGACTATATTTCAATAAATAATTAAAATGAAGACCCAATTTTAACATTAATAACAGTAGGGTTAAGCTACTTTATTGCACCTACTGACCTTCACAGCATTGATTAAGAAAGGAAAAAACATATTTTTATGTCTATCCACCTTTACAGTGATTAATCTATAAATTATGTGCAGTTAGTTCAGCCCATTTTTTCAGTGAAATGGTAAAAATACCAGAGAAGGGAAGCCATTTGCTACATTTACTTTACATTTTACCTTTTCTTTCTTGAGAACTATAATAATCTGCATGTTAAGCAGGTATAGTTTTATGTTGTGAAAAGGTGACAACTGAAAAAAAAACAATGATGGTAACATTTGGCATTTTTTCTTTACAGGAAGAAACAGAAACCAAATATGTGAGGATAAACACCTCTGTGCCAACCCTCCAAATATTTTTTAATGAAGGGGACCTGAAACCAGCCTTCTAGCTAAACAGGTCCACCATCGTCCTCCTCCTTCAGCTGCTGCCCATCCAGTAGGTCCATGGATGGCCACGGGAGATAGAGGTGCTGGTAACCCTCTACTGGCTGGCCTGCGGTGCATCCTATAGGGAAACAGCTTGCCAGTAAGATTTCTTACCTTCTTGTCCTTAAATAGAGCCAACAATGACACACAATTGATACATGGATTATATTAATTGGATAGAAGATTAAGACATATCAGCATATTACCTAAATTACAAGTTAATTTTATATTTGGTACAGGTCTAGTGGAGGCATGCTACAACAGGCACCACGCCAAGGCTGATAAACATCATTGAGCGTGTCTTTGGTGGTCTGAAGACACGGTGGCGTTTCATCTTCTTAAGGGCGCTGTAGGTCTGCCCGACGTTTGCCCCAAAAGTAATCACCGCCTGCTGCATCCTCTACAATATTAGTATAGAGGTAGGGGACCAGCTGGACTTGGAGGACGAGACGGTGGACCCAGAGGTGGACGAGACGGTGGACCCAGAGGAGGACGACTATCCGGCGGCTGAAGACAGGGAGCTGCTGCAGCTGGCTGCATGTTTAAGTGAACATGACTACACCTGACCTAATGTAGATCAGTTGGAGTCATGTTCACATGCTGCTTCATTTCTTTTTTTTTTTTCACCACCTGGAAAAATACATTAAATAATCATTAAATTAATTTCCATTCCAACTATTTTTAATTGTAAGTTTATAGGCGTTGTCTATTTGTATGAGATCTTAATAGGAGTTATTTCTTTGTTTTAAACCATGTTAGTAACTGTTAATCATTTGTTGAATATATTACACCTTCATTCTGTTCCAAAGATTAAACATTTGTATAAAATAAATGTCTGTTTTTTCATATACTATTATTACTATTGTTTTCTTTCCCTCTTTCTCCTCTCAATTATTTGTGTCCTGTCTCAGAAGAAACTCACTTAGATAGGAAAAACATTTATAGAATTTATTTATTTATTTTATATGCTGCTATCGTCCTAGGGAGAGATTTTCAATTTATTCCAGCAATAATAAAGCAACACACGTCAGTCAGATAAACACAGAACAAATAAATCATAACCAGCGGTATTATGCAAACTACTTTTTTTAATTACGCACTAACTCTGTAAACAGGCCACATAGGGAAGCTTAAAAGTATAATGTTCTCACCTCAAACGATCTGAAAACGTACTTTTGAAGAACAACAGCAGCAGAAAAGAGAATTTTTTTACTTACCGCTGTGAGCTCTGTTTGCGCTGTCTGGAATCAAGCTGCGGCCGCGGTGCATTCTGGGCAAGCGGTCAGTCTGAAGAACGCACAAGTCTGCTCTGATGCATGCTCGATAAAGAGGGCGGGGCGAGAACAACATCCGGGGAATTCGGCGCGCTCTCGATTTGGCGTTCTCTGGATTGGAACAGTGCTCGGGCTGAGGCTGATGACGTGTCACGAGCACACGAGAACGCTCAAGAACGCATATTGAGAAACGGCCGTAGACGCCCCATTGGACGCTGCCGGCCGCTAGGCCGACGTGCCTACAGGGCGGCCATCTTGGGTCAGACCACAGATCAGACATCTGGGCCGTTTCTCAATTCACGAGAATGCGAGTACGGACTCGCGTTCTCGTCAAGTCCGGTCTTGGCGAGAACACAGGAAGATCGGACTTGACAAGAACGCGAGCACGCAGCACGTATGGTGTATTGGAACAGAAGCGTACTTGTGACGTCACGAGACGCACAGTTCTTTAGCATTTCTTTAACATTCAAAACTATTTATATACTACACCACAATAAATCTTACTGAAATTTTTTTTAAAACAACATTTTTAATTTCTAAAAAGCCTAAAAATTATCTTGCCGCGGTGCATTGTGGGCAAGCGGTCAGTCTGAAGAACGCACAAGTCTGCTCTGATGCATGCTCGATAAAGAGGGCGGGGCGAGAACAACATCCGGGGAATTCGGCGCGTTCTCGATTTGGCGTTCTCGGTATTGGAACAGTGCTCGGGCTGAGCTGCGTGAAGCTGACACCCCACCCACAGAAAAAAATCGGGTAAATAGAGGGAATGGTTAGTGCCTGGTTTGTGCAGGTTTGTGCCGTTGAAATTGTCGTTTGTGCTGTTTTGGTTTTGAAGATATTAAAGAATATTTGTTAAGGTCATCCAGAGTTCACCATCCCCCCCATTTTGCTTCGAATCCGACCAAACTGGTCTACTTTTTTTGTGCTTTGTTTGTGCAGGTTTGTGCCGTTAAAATAGTCGTTTGTGCTGCTTTGGTTTCGGAGATATTATGAATTTTAATTTCAGCCAATGACGTCATCCCAGCCCGCCGCTTCAAAATAAAGCGCTACGGTAAATCATATGTCATTGCCAACAAAAAAAACCCGTAAGTCTTTTTAATATATTTCTACTGATAAATCAGTAACATTACTATAAAGTTGTGTCATCTACCGAGCCCCTGTACAGCATTCTTATTAAATTATTTATATATTCCTGCTTATTGGCAAAGACCTCTTGGGAAACATGTTTTTGTTTATTTTTTTAGTTTCCACTGTTATAATATGCTTATTTTATACAGTGGCTTGGTTGCCACATGGAAAGAAAAGTGATTATTCAACAACAGCAAGCCATGAAGTCGACACATGAAGGCAGTTTCACCACGAGTCCCATCTCATGGATCTCAGTTTCCTGACTGAGGGGAGAGGCTGGAACAGTCTCTGTGCAGGATGGCTGGCGTCCTTAATGATATTCTTCACTTGTGTAAGAAGATGTGGTCAGATCTACCGTTTGGTCTCAACACTTTTCTCAAGAAAGCAGTTATTAATTTAATATTTTTCTTTTATCATGCAAGTTGTTTTAGCCGCTATTGTAAAATGTGTGTTATATTGTTTTGTACTTTATTCCTGAATAAATATTACGATTTATTTTGTCTCATTTAAAGAACTTTACTATAGCAATGTCAAGTGAGCCACCAAAAAAGGCATTTCATTTATTAGAATGTTCAACTGTTTTCATAAAGTCTATTTTTCCTAATCAGAAGGGTTTATTCTTCTTCGAGAGTATAATGTTTATAACATTTTCAAACAGTAATTTGGTTATAGTTGATCTTAGAGGTCATAGTTTATTACTCCTCTGAATTAATTAGAATAGAAAACCTTTATTGCTCTACAATAGGGAGATTTGGGGGTGTCTGCACCTAACAAAAGGGCAATTAAAGTATACAGGCTTATATAACACAGAAAACATACCCAAACTAAAATCAACAACAGAAAAACTGCAAAAAATAAATCACACTGGTCAGCCTATAAAGTATAACAACACTGTAAGGAACGATCTCCTAAAACGTTCCTTTGTCCACCTAAGCTAAACCTTTAATTAGGCTGAAGGACCACTCCACTTTTTATTGGCTTTATGCACGAAGTGGGAAATATTGTTCAACTATGAATATATTGACTGTCTTATCAGCTGAAAGTATAAAGCATATAGATTGCATTAGAAATGCCTAAAAATATAGACCAATTTGGTTTGTTTTGTATTGAGCTCAGCACAAAATATTAAAAACTTAACGCTCCCCAAAAACTATTGGGCTGCAAATCTTAATGGAAACTTTATTTTATTTTATTCCAAGGTTGTTGTTGCACAAACAAAGCACTGAAAAAGTAGCCCACTGTGGTTTGTTTTGGATCCAGCTCAGCACCAGCAAAGAAAGAAAAACGTAGCACTTTATTTTGAAACGGAGCTCTGGGATGACGTCATCGGCTGAAATTAAAATTCATAATATCTCCGAAACCAAAGTAGCACAAACGCTAATTTTAACGGCACAAACATGCACAAACACAGCACTAAAGAAGTTGACCACTCTGGTTTGGTTTGGCTCCAGCTCAGCACCAGCAAAGAAATAACAGGTAGCGCTTTATTTTGCAGCGGCGGCCTGTGGTGACGTCACCGGTCGAAATTAAAACTTATATTATCTGCGAAACCAAAGCAGTATAAACGCTAATTTTAACGGCACGAACCTGCACAAACGCAGCACTAAAGAAGTTGACCAGCTTGGTTGGATTCAAAGCAAAATGGGGGGATGGTGAACTCTAGATGAACTTAACAAATATTCTTTAATATCTTCAAAACCAAAACAGCACAAACGCTAATTTTAACGGCACAAACGTGCACAAACGAAGCACTAACCATTCTGTCTATTTAACTGAGTTTTTTCTGTGAGTGGGGTGTCACGCAGCTCTCGGGCTGAGGCTGATGACGTGTCACGAGCACACGAGAACGCTCAAGAACGCATATTGAGAAACGGCCAGTCATAGGCCGTTTCTCAATTCACGAGAACGCGAGAACGGACTCGCGTTCTCGTCAAGTCTGTTCTCGGTAAGAACACAGGAAGATCGGACTTGACGAGAACGCGAGCATGCAGCACGCATTGTTTTTTTTTTTTTTTTTTTTTTTTTTAAATAAGCTTTATTAAGATAAGATAAGATAAGATAGTCTTTATTGATCTCACAATGGAGAAATTCACTCGTCACATCGGCTCATACAAGAAGGTGCAGAGTAGGGAAGGTGCATTCAGTTATATACAGTGAATCTTCATATCTACAATGGATCAAAAGAATACCAAAAACAAAAAATACAAAAAAGGAAATAGGAATGTAAATGTCTCATTTACATTCTTAGTGGTCTATATATATATATATATATATATATATATAAACATATCTATATACTTAAATATATACATATATCTATGCGCCTACTTACATACGCACCTACGCGTATGTAAGTGCATATACATTGTATACATTTGTACATACATACATACATGTGTACTGACTTATGTTCAAGTGTTGATAGCAGCAGAAGTCACTACATCAGGATTATTGCACGGGTTGTAGGACAGTGTATTAAATAGATTATTGCACCTTAGTTATTGCACATTAAATATTACAGTTATGGTCACAGTTGCAGTTACAGTGCAGCATTGTAAAATCTGATGGCAGCAGGAATAAATGACCTGCGGTAACGCTCCTTTTTACAGACAGGATGTCTAAGTCTTGCACTGAAGGAGCTGCTCAGCTGCTCTACAGTCTGGTGCAGGGGGTGGAAGGTGTTGTCCATGATGGATGTGAACTTGGACAACACCCTCCTCTCAGCTACTTCCTCCACTGAGTCCAGAGTGCAGCCCAGGACAGAAGTGGCCTTCCTCACCAGCTTATTCAGCCTCTTTCTGTCCCGCTCTGCACTGCCAGGAGCCCAGCAGACGACAGCGTAGAGGAGGGCTGAGGCCACCACAGAGTCATAGAAGGTCTTTAGCAGAGGCCGGCTCACTCCAAAGGACCTCAGCCTCCTGAGGAGGTGGAGCCTGCTCTGGCCCTTCTTATACAGGGCGTCGGTGTTATGTGTCCAGTCCAGCTTATTGTTGACGTGAACACCCAGGTATTTGAAACTCTCCACAGTTTCTATGTCCTGCCCCTGGATGTTCACAGGTGAGTGAGGTGGGGGTCTTCTCCTGAAGTCGATCACCATCTCCTTGGTCTTACTGGTGTTTAAGCACAGATCGTTCTTCTCACACCAGTCCACAAAGTCCATGATGACCGACCGGTACTCCAGCTCGTTCCCCTCAGACACACAGCCCACAATGGCCGAGTCGTCAGAGAACTTCTGAAGGTGGCAGCTGTCCGTGTTGTAGGTGAAGTCCGAGGTGTAGA
The DNA here is from genome assembly GCA_037039145.1 of Fundulus diaphanus. NCBI lineage: Eukaryota > Metazoa > Chordata > Actinopteri > Cyprinodontiformes > Fundulidae > Fundulus > Fundulus diaphanus. The sequence continues at coordinate 56,662,547 of CM073133.1, read as the reverse complement.
GGGTGAAGAGAAACGGAGACAGAACGGTGCCCTGGGGGGCCCCGGTGCTGCAGAGTGCCACCTCTGACTGACAGCCGTGCAGCCGTACGTACTGAGGGCGGTCAGTGATGTAGTCCATGGTCCAGTCAGCGAGGTGTTTGTCCACCCCAGCGTCCTCCAGCTTCCCCCTCAGCAGCACCGGTCTGATGGTGTTGAAAGCGCTGGAGAAGTCAAAGAACATGACTCTCACAGCGCTCCCGGTGGTCTCCAGGTGGGTGAGCGCCCGCTGCAGCAGGTAGATGATGGCGTCCTCTACTCCGATGTTGGGCTGGTAGGCAAACTGCAGCGGGTCCAGAGTGGGGCTCACCACGGTGCGCAGGTGAGCTAGGATGAGGCGCTCCATGGTCTTCATCAGGTGGGAGGTCAGGGCGACTGGTCTGAAGTGGGCCGGTTCCCTGGCGTGCGGCGTTTTGGGAACCGGTACCACACAGGAAGTCTTCCACAGGGTGGGCACCACCCCCAGGCTGAGGCTCAGGTTGTAGATGTAGCTGAGGACCTCACAGAGCTCATCTGCACAGGTCCTCAGCAGCCTGGGGGGGATGCCGTCCGGTCCTGAGGCTTTCCTTTGTTTCAGCCTCATCAGCTGTCCTCTCACCTGCATTGGTGTGACTGTGAGGGGGGAGGGAGGTAGGGCTGAAGGTGTGGATGGGTCAGTCGTTGATAGGAGTGGCAGAAAATGCTTTGCAATACAGAAAGAAGTACAATATTCTATGAACAATTGCCAGGGGTTTGTTTAAAAAATAAAATAAAGAAATAAATAAAAATTAACTGAATAAAGTAAAAGTAGCAATAAATAAGCAATAAGCATGTAAAGGGATTACATAAATACTTTAAATTTAGAGCATAAAGATAAAGTTTTAACAGCCTTTTTGTTATTGGAGGAGGACAATGTAGAAAAATAAGTTGTTGCTTCCTTTAAAAAAGAGATACATGAGGGTTTAGTCATAATAATTTTACATTTGTGAATATAAAATTTGGCCAACAGTAGCAAAAGATTACATAAGAAGAAATGGTCAGAAAGTTCCTTTTTATATTTTGTGATTCCCAATAAGACATCTTTAAAATAAAGTTCAAATTTATCATAAATATTGTCCAGAATGAAGCGACAAATTCCTTGCCAAAAACGCCTGGTGTGTTCACAAGACCAAAACAGGTGAGTGACAGACTCTGAGTAAATGTTACAGAAAGTACAAGCAGTATCAATGTCCTTTTTGTATTTAACCAAAAATGACTTTACTGGATAACAGCGGTGAATGATTTTAAAGGAAACCTCTTTAACCTTATTTACCAGTAAATATTTATTGGGTAAAGACCATGTTTTGTTCCAGCATACCTCTGAGGCCAGACCAGACCAGATTGAAATTACGTAGGGAACTGAGATGCAGTTTGCTTGGAATAAAGTACGAATATGTTTATTATTTTTAGGAGATTTGGGTTGAAAACACAATTTACCTACATAAGTGTCAGTTAGTTCAATTGGAGGTCTTGGGCCTTTGGAGAACAGAGAAGTCTGACCTTTAAATAACATTATAACACCTGGTGGAACAGCATCAAAGACAATAGCAAACTGTTTTGGGTTTATAGGAATCTTAAAATGACACAAAAATTCTTGATAATTAAAGAGGTTGCCTTTTTCATTGAAGAGTTGACTCACCAGTGTAATACCATTCCTAAACCAGTTTTCAAAAAACAGAGATTTTTTCTTGTAACATATATCTTTGTTATTCCAAAGAAAGTACCTATTAGGAGAGAAATTATGTTTGAAAATCAGTGACCAGGCCAAAAGGGCTTGTTTATGAAAATTAGAGAGAGCGACAGGAATGCGATCAATGTTATAATTACACAACAATACAAACTTAAGACCACCAATCTTAGAGAACAAGTAGTGAGGAATAAAATTCCAGATTGAGGTAGGATTTTTAAGGCAATTTTTAATCCAGTTCACTTTGAGTGTATTGTTGATTGTTGTAAAGTCAAGAAAGTTAAGACCTCCTGCATCATAACTATTCATTAAAACAGATTTTTTAATGTAATGAGTTTTGTTTTTCCAAATAAAGTTGCATAGTGTCCTATCAATTTCTTTGCACATCTTTTGGTCCACAGCCAAAGAAACAGCAGCATAGGTTAATCTGGATATTCCTTCAGCTTTAGAAAGTAATATTCTACCCCGAAGGGATAAGTCTCTTTGAAGCCATGAGTTAAATCTTTTCTTTGTTCTTTCTAAAATTGGGCTAAAGTTGAGGTCACATCTAGAGTTCTGTTTTTTGGTTAACGTTATTCCTAAGTAATTAACGGTTTCTTTAATTGGAATATTGCAGAGATGAGGCAGCTCACAATTCTTAACAGCCATTAATTCACATTTATTCACATTTAAGTAAAGACCAGAAGCCTCAGAAAATAATTTTATCAATTCAAGGGCCAGAGAAACTTCAGACGAGTCTTTTAAGAAAATTGTTGTATCATCAGCCAATTGGCTGATGACAATTCTTTTGTCCAGAATTGACATTCCACCCAATTGACTATTTATTATGTGACTAGCCAAGAGTTGAGTTGATAACAGAAATAAATAAGGGGAAATGGGACAGCCTTGCCGTATACCACGTTTTAAGTCGAATCTTGGGGATGTTCCATTTTTCAATTTGATTGAACTATTTCCATTATTATATAATGTTTTAATAGTACTGCAGAAAAAATTACCAAAACCAAATAAGTTTAATGTTTCAAAAATAAAGTTGTGTTCAATTGAATCGAATGCTTTGTAAAAGTCCAGAAAAAGGATAAAGCTTTCATCGTTTATCAAATCGGGGTAATCTAATATGTCAAGCAGAAGCCTAATATTATTTGAGATGTGTCTATTTCTTAAAAAGCCTGATTGTGTTTCTTCAATAATATCATCAAGAACTAACTTTAATCGCTTAGCAAAAATTGTGGCCAGGATTTTGTAATCGTTGTTTAGTAGACTAATTGGCCGCCAGTTGTCAATAAGTAACAGATCCTTCTTTGGTTTGGGAATAAGAGTAATGAGTCCTTGAGTTAAGGTGGGAGGGAGGGTTCCCTTAATAATACTTTCATTATAAACCGCCAATAAGAATGGAGCAAGATCTTAAGCGAATGATTTATAAAACTCAGACAGCAAACCATCTGTTCCAGGTGATTTATTATTCTTCAGGCACTTAAATGAATCAAGTATTTCTTTTAATGTAATAGGACGATCGCAAAATTCTCTGTCATCAGGAGTGACTTGCTTTATGTCTATCAAGGAATTTAGAAACTTATTAGCATTATTCTCACAATATTTAGAGCTGTATAAATTTTTATAGAAGTTAGAGCAGAACTTAGCAATGTTGGTTGCGTCATTACATACAACATTATCTATAAGAAGTCGGTGAATTGTATTAGTAGCAATTTGCGATTTTTCCAATCTAAAGAAATATGCTGAGTTTTGCTCCCCTTCCTCTATCCACTGCCTTCTAGATATAATATAAGCACCGTCAGCCTTAGCTTGATATAATTTGTCTAACTTGTTTTGGTTTTCCGATAATTCCACTTTTTCTGCAGAAGACAATTTATCAGGTGAAACAGAAGACAAAGCTGCTATCTTTGAAATAACTTTTGCTTCATCGGATCGCTTTTGCTTTGAAAGATCGCTGCAATATTTCCTAAAAAACTTTCCTAATTCGAATTTGAAAAGTTCCCATTTTTTCCCATACATTTTGTCGACCTTACCTTCATTCCAAAATTTCAATATCAACCTCTTGACCATAAATTGAACGGCTTTATGAGATAAAATAGAACTATTGAGTTTCCAATATGAAGTATGTGGACGGCAAGAGGAAGGGATCAGAGAAACGTTAATTTTAATTGCCTTATGATCGGTCAAAGGGGTGGAGAGAATATCAACATCTGTGTTGTCTTTAAGATTACTCGAAATTAACCACAAGTCTATTCTAGATTGTCTAGATCTTGATTTATTACACCAAGTAAAGTTTCGAGCAGAGGGATTTTTTTCTCTCCATATATCTATTAAGTCAAATTTTTGCATAAATATTTTTAAATTTGCATTGGAACTAGCACGAGTTCCAGCTGGCCATCTATCCATTGAATCATCCAAAGTGATATTAAAATCCCCTCCACAAATCAGGTAAGCATTAGGAAATTTGGCCAGCCAAAAGAGAACTTTGTTTTCTACCTCATTTATCAGGTCTTTATTTTCATGTACTGTGTTGTAGCCATAAACATTAATAGTTATAAAATTAAGGTCGTAAACATTAAGAACTTGGCAAATATAATGACCTTTGCTGTCACTCTCTGAGTGTAAAACAGAACCTGTAAATCGGTTTTTAAATGTGCAAACCCCAGCAGAATGTTGTGAAGCATGTGAGAAAAAAGCTTCATTGCCCCATTGGGACCTCCAAAACTGCATGTCATTAGATACAGTGTGAGTTTCTTGAAAAAAACAGAAATCCGTTTTACATTGCTTACTGAACAAAAAAAGAGCTTTACGTTTCAAATTATTCCTTAAACCCCTGGCGTTAAGTGAAACAACAGACAAAGACATACAATGAAAAGAGTCAGCTAAAGAGCTTTGACGATGAAAACTGTAGTAAATGATGCGAGAACAGCATCAGAATGAAAATCAAAGTATATTGGTAGCCTTCCAAAAAAACAACGTTCAAACAAGAGGTCAGCAGCAAACAGTTCCAGGGTTTATCATTATTTCGCTCTAAACTGGAGGGAGGATTTCCTTTTTATCAATGAAGGCACGACCGCCCACAAAGTAGGCAACCTTCCCAGCTCTCCGAGCCTCACTTACAAGGGGCCACAGCTTCATCCTGGCTTCTCTGTCGGCTTTGCAAAGATCCTCAGTGAAGCGAAGATTGTTCTCCTTAAGGTAAGAAGAATTCTTGGCTGCCGCCCATACTGCTGCTCTGTGCATGCGGGAGGAGAACTGCAGCATGATGCTCCTGGTGCTGTTAGGCTTCTTTATTCCCACACGATGCACGGAGTCAATAACATCTGGAAGTTTCTCAGCATTCTCAGGAAGCAGCGCTTGGCAGATTCGAATCGCCTCTCTCCGTAAATCCTTCTCTTCCCCGCGCTCTGACACGCCGTGTAGCTTCAGGTTCCACCGCCGAGAGTATCGCTCCATTTCTGTGATGCGTGACTCCAACATATTAACACGTTTCTTTTCTTCATCCACAGCATGTTCAAGCTGTGAAACTTTCCCCTTCATCTCACTCATTTGGTTGCAGAGAATTTCCACATTTCCCCTCAGAGTAGTTATCTGCACTGCGTTCTCTTGAATCAGGGATTTCAGCTCGTCTGACCTGCCGTTTATTAGCTTCGACAAAGTAGCAACAATGTCTCCACTATCTGCATCACTTTTACCTTTTTTAACAGGTGGTTTCTCTGGAGTAAGAGGCAGCGGAGGGAAGTCTTCTTCCATCAGAGAGATTTTCGGGATGTCAGGACGGGCGGCATAATCATGACAAGTCTCGATGAGAACGTTAGAATCTTTGCCGCCGCCAGTAGCTTCCGGTCCCGCGGCCTTCCCCGAGCTTTTTCTCTTTCCACTAGAACTTGACATTTTTCGCAAAAGCAGTTTCTGGGGCTGACGTAAACAATTAAAAGTTCAATAGAGCTTAGGAAAGAGTGAAGTTATGCCGTATAAAGGCTACCTGTGCAAGTAAAGTTCAATCTGAAGGCTGCTCTCAAAGTTTGTGACCGTTCACAGCGCCATCTTGGACCACACTCATGCAGCACGCATTGTGCATAGACCCTTTTCACAGTGACGTCATGCAACTTCCGTTCTGCGGTGAAGCAGGGTATCTTTACTTCCGCTTTCTCCGCGAGCAGTGTTTTTACATAGGGAATTCACACAGTCCCTCACCAATCTACTCAAATTTCGTTTGGGAGACGTGCACAGACTGGCACAAAAGCTTTCGACCACACCAGCCTCCAAACTCGACAAAGATGACAAGTTCTTTGTGGAACAATACCTTTTCGATTATGAAGGTAAGAGCTTTGTCTTCTTAGCTCTGTTGTTAGCATAGATGCTAGGATAATGATAGCAATGCTACCAACAGGACTTTTGTCATTTATTAGTTTTCTATTTCTCCATTATATTGCTACGCTAGCTTTATTGCTATATCAGCTTATCTGTTTCACAGCTTTTAGCCAATGAGTCTCACCAGGGATATAGTTGATGTATAATGTTGAGCCTTTTCATACTTTGTTTTGGAACAGTGTCAATGCTTTTGGCCACTTGGTCACAGTTAGAGCACGCTGTCACACCTCTATGAATAAAAATGAGGAGCCTCATTCCCTCCCGTTTTTTTTTTTTTTTTTGTGTAGTATTTTACTGAGGTTGCAGACTTTGCAGTATCCCTCAAAATTCCTCTGTGGGTTCAGTGTGTTTCTCAGTCTCGTCAGTACATTTGGAGCCTCAATTAATAAAATAATTCTGCCCATTCCTGTTAAAACTGTGATAGTTTAGGACATCATAGACTGAGAAAGACGCTGTCAATAATGTTGAATGCACACTGCATGCACACTAATAATCAGTTCACTATAGTATTTATGGATTATGCTGCTGTCGGGGCAAACCCCTTGTGTCCTATACTGTTATTTTTCAGGAACTGACCAAAAAAACATGGATTTTAAAAAACTTCAGACATCACACTTCATATATTTTAGTTATTTATTACATAGATACTTCATAGCACCTCTGTCCATTTTACCTTTTACCTGCCCTGTTTATCCTGCTGCCTTGCTCCGGTTCCCCTCTGCCTTACAGAAGAGCCTGCTGCCGAGCTCTGGTGGGTTCTCCCCTGAACTGTCAATTCTCTGCCGAGCTGTGGACCCTGCTGCCTGTTCCTGGTTCCAAGAAGTCTCTCTCCGGGCCGTCAGCTCCTGCCAACACCATCACCCTGTTCCTGTGCAGTTCTACCTCGCTGGTTACATCACCCTCCATCCCATCAAACCTTCAATAAAGACTTTCATTTTAAGTCCCGTGTGTGTGGTTCTGGGTTCATCCATAGACAAATTAGACTTAGACAACTTTATTTGTCATTATGTATGCACAGAGTGCGTACAGAACGAAATTCCGTTTGCATACAGCTTGAGAATTACAGTAAATTACAGGATAAAGTGCAGCAGTGATTTAACAGTAAACAATTGAAATGTAAACAATGCAGGAGAAAGAGACGGTGTGCGATCACAGTGTACAGGTGAGTATTTTTAAAAACCATTTGTATGTGCAGAAATTAATTAATTTCTCAGATTAATTTCCTTTCATTAACAAATTGATTTTGACAGCTCTAATAAAAATTTACGTGGTGAGCCACTGACATTATCTTGGGAATAGCTAAATAAACTTATAACTCAATTATCTTTAAGAAAGAAAGATGTTTAATTTGTTAAAGACCACTTGCAGAAACATAGGTGTCCTCGGAAGAGAAGTGCTGACTGCAGGCGTAAGTGCTGCTGCGAAGAATTTTAAAATTTGGCCCCTCGTCTCTTCTTATTGCTGTCACCCAATAGGCTCCAGTCTCAGAATCAGCCGGGAAGTCGTGAAAACTGAGATATGGAAAGTTTTTTGTTGTTGTTCGAACACTGTAAGTAGCAGTTTCTCTGTGATTGTGCCATGCTTGTTGGATATGATGCTGCTGAGAGATGGACACAAGGGGAGAACAAATAGATTAATTATAATACTTATTAAAACCTTTATTTAACCAGATAAACTCCCATTGAGATTAAGATCTCTTTTTTAAAGGTTGATCTGACTAAGAGGTCAGTATAATAAAACAATTTCAGGCTTCTACTTAAAATATACAGTATTTTGCACACAAACTAAAAAAAAGTGCATTAATATAAGTGCAAATAATATGAAGAAAATTAATTATAATACACAGAAAATTCAGAAACAGAAGTACTGTCCAATAGACTCACGGTAATTTTTTTTAGGAATGAACAAAAAGATTCAAATGGAATAAGATCTTTTTAATTCAGTGACTGCAATTATATATAACACGTCACCATAATCAAGTAAGGGGAACAATGTAGCAGATAAATGTCTCTTTTTTCACTCTGTGAACAAGATTTATTTCTATAATAGCAAAGCTACAGTAATCATTTTATAACATCTACATCAGATTAATGAAAGCTAACAAGCTGCTGCATGTTAGCTTTGATCTTCATGTTACTGTCCCGATTAAAGCATCTATATAACAGCAATGATCGCTACAAATACTAAGGAAAATAAAGATAGTCAATAAGACACGTTTAATATTGTGCTCTCAGTCTTACTTAATGAAATCACGCTGATTACTGATAGGTAAAAGTTTGGTAAGGTAAGCTAACAAGCTGCTGCATGTTAGCTTTGATCTACATGTTACTGTCCCGATCAAAGCATCTATATAACAGCAATGATCGCTACCAATACTAAGGAAAATAAAGATAGTCAATGCGACACATTGTGGTCTCAGTCTTACCTTATGAAATCGCGCTGATTATCAGTGAAACACCTCTTCACCTCCCGAATTTTCTATGTAAAAGCATGTAGCCGGAAGTAAAGATACCCTGCTCCGCTTCAAAACGGAAGTTGAGTGACGTCATGTGAAAAGGGTCTATTGGAACAGAAGTATACTCGTGACGTCATCACATCCACAGCGCTTGAGCATTTCTTTAACGTTCAAAACTATTTATACACTACACCATCATATCTTATTGAAAACGTTTTTTTTATTAATTTCTAAAAAGTATAAAAAATATCTAAAATAATTACAGAACTGTGGGTTTAAAACCAGCAATAGCGGGAATTTCTTTGTTGGGAGTTGTAATTGTTGTAGTTGTAGAGGCGATTGAATCTTCTTTAAAAATCAGCACTTTATAGAACCAAAATGAGCGATACGAGCAATATAGCTGTTGCTTCGGTCGTTGGTCAGCTTTACCAGCAGGCTGAAGAGGAGGTGATGCAGTTGAGAAGGCAAATCCGAGCAAGGAGAAGATAGATGCGGCAGAGGAGGCTCAGAAGGCAGGCTCTGCTCACCCATCTATTGCCAACTGGTAGGCATTTTAAGATTGACAGCCTATTTCCTACTTTTATCTTTAAAAAAACATTGAGGATGGTATTAAAAACGTGATCAGGTATAAATTGTGACTATTTTTCAATAAATAATTAAAATGAAGACCCAATTTTAACAATAACAGTAGGGTTAAGCTACTTTATTGCACCTACTGACCTTCACAGCATTAAGAAAGGAAAAAACATATTTTTATGTCTATCCACCTTTACAATGATTAATCTAAAAATTATGTGCAGTTAGTTCAGCCCATTTTTTCAGTGAAATGGTAAAAATACCAGAGAAGGGAAGCCATTTGCTACATTTACTTTACATTTTACCTTTTCTTTCTTGAGAACTATAATAATCTGCATGTTAAGCAGGTATAGTTTTATGCTGTGAAAAGCTGACAACTGAAAAAAAAAACCAATTATGGTAACATTTGGCATTTTTTCTTTACAGGAAGAAACAGAAACCAAATATGTGAGGATAAACACCTCTGTGCCAACCCTCCAAATATTTTTTAATGAAGGGGACCTGAAACCAGCCTTCAGGCTAAACAGGTCCACCATCGTCCTCCTCCTTCAGCTGCTGCCCATCCAGTAGGTCCATGGATGGCCACGGGAGATAGAGGTGCTGGTAACCCTCTACTGGCTGGCCTGCGGTGCATCCTATAGGGAAACAGCTTGCCAGTAAGATTTCTTACCTTCTTGTCCTTAAATAGAGCCAACAACGACACACAATTGATACATGGATTATATTAATTGGATAGAAGATTAAGACATATAAGCATATTACCTAAATTACAAGTTAATTTTATATTTGGTACAGGTCTAGTGGAGGCACGCTACAACAGGCACCACGCCAAGGCTGATAAACATCATTGAGCGTGTCTTTGGTGGTCTGAAGACACAGTGGCGTTTCATCTTCTTAAGGGCGCTGTAGGTCTGCCCGACGTTTGCCCCAAAAGTAATCACCGCCTGCTGCATCCTCTACAATATTAGTATAGAGGTAGGGGACCAGCTGGACGTGGAGGACGAGACGGTGGACCCAGAGGAGGATGACCATCCGGCGGCTGAAGACAGGGAGCTGCTGCAGCTGGCTGCATGTTTAAGTGAACATGACTACACCTGACCTAATGTAGATCAGTTGGAGTCATGTTCACATGTTGCTTCATTTCTTTTTTTTTTTTTCACCACCTGGAAAAATACATTAAATAATCATTAAATTAATTTCCATTCCAACTATTTTTAATTGTAAGTTTATAGGCGTTGTCTATTTGTATGAGATCTTAATAGGAGTTATTTATTTGTTTTAAACCATGTTAGTAACTGTTAATCATTTGTTGAATATATTACACCTTCATTCTGTTCCAAAGATTAAACATTTGTATAAAATAAATGTCTGTTATTTCATATACTATTATTACTATTGTTTTCTTTCCCTCTTTCTCCTCTCAATTATTCGTGTCCTGACTCAGAAGAAACTCACTTAGATAGGAAAAAACTTTATAGAATTTATTTATTTATTTATTTTATATGCTGCTGTCGTCCTAGGAAGACATTTACAATTTATTCCAGCAAGTATTGAGTTAATAAAGCAACACACGTCAGTCAGGTAAACACAAAACAAACTAGAACTGCAAGCAGTTATTAACGGGTTCCAAGCCCACGCACCGCCCCCTTTGAGCATGTTCCTGGACTTTAGCGTTCAACACCCTCATCCAATACTCTCCTTCATCATCCATTGTATGGACGAAACCCAACTCTGAACACAGAGAAATGTCGGACTGGATCAAATACTGCGTGTGTGATGGGTTTAAGTACCTCGCTCAACGTAGGAATTTACACATGTACAGCCTCAAGCTATTTAACTAAGATGTAAACGAGGTTTAAAATGTCTACTGTTTAGTTTGATATTAATGAACAGTCATAATTTTAATTTACATGAAGTATGTTTGAACTAGAAGAATTAACAGTGGGATGTTGATAAACTGACTGTATATTTGTATTGTAGTGCTTAACCATAGATTTACTTCTGAGTCAGTTAGCTTGCAGTTAGTTGACCTCCACGCAGATTTGGCTCTGAAGGAACAGTCTGTTAAGAGTGATCCTATATATATATATATATATATATATATATATATATATATATATATATATATATATATATATATATATATATATATATATATAAAAAAATCACATAGTATATATATATATATATATATATATATATATATATATATATATATATATATATATATATATATATATATATATATATATAGACCAGTTAATTGTTATTGTTTTGATGCGGGTTTTTCGCGCATGCGCGCCGGATTGGTAGGCAAAAGGCGAACACAATTACGGACGCAAACAGAGAAACTGACGAGTTCTCCACGTATTTTTCTTCTTTAGATAACGTTTTAAGAGTAAGTTGATGGTTGATGGTATCAGATTGCCAGATCCACACAGCAAAAGCCTGAAGGGACGGAGCCAGTCTGTGAAATGCTGGCCAAGAGTCCGTACCGCGACATACAGCTGCCTTATACTTCGGTAAAGTTAGAAAGATATTCACAGATTTGGCTTTTCCGGATCAATAACTCATCGGCGGATGATTTATTCTACAAAACAGACACCTCTCTGTAACCACAGCAAGGCAGACAGTGAGCTGCAACCATAGTTTCCTCAAAACGAGTCTCCCACCGCGCAGGGAGAATTACATTGGACCCAGGCCAGTACAGACAAGAGAGCATGAAAGCATGAAACCACTGGACCCGTCCGGTAGGTTAAAAGAAATTGTTCACTACGGATTATTTTGGTGTTTTTGTCTTCTTAAAATGGGTGGGGGTGTCGGCGACATTGCAGCCTAAACACAGAAGTACTAGCGCCCGTGAACGGGGGCGTAATAGAGCGGCTGCTGCTCCAGACAGCCGCTTCTGCTGGTAGAAGCGGTAGCGGTAGCAGAAGCGGCTGCTGTAGCAGCAGCAGAAGCGGCTTCTCCGGCCCCTGTAGCGATCGCCACCTCCCCTCCGCCGCTATTTAAGTAGAACAATGACTAGAGCAGAATTAAGTTGTATTTACCGGAGATGAAGTGTAGGCTGCAAATTCTGTCGTAGTCTGATGTCTCCCCCAGTCCATTGGGAGTGTCTGCCTGCGCTCTTTTGAAAATATCCATTTCTTTCTTCGGTAAACGACAGAAACGTACATCCAACGATTGGGAATGCCTCCCTGTGCAACCGGGAGCACAACAAGTCGTAGGCATTGTTTAGATTCCAAAAATAAACTAACTAAAAGTACGCTCGAAATCACCCGTTTTGTCATGTAGTAGACGAGAGCAGCTGTGCTTTTTGTCTACCCCGCAGGACCCGGATGTAGCGCTGACGTCACGCGTGAACTGGTCTATATGCTGGAGATAGGCACCAGCAGCCCCGCAACCCCATGAGGAATTAAGCGGGTCAAAAAATGGATGGATGGATGGACGGATAGATATATTTGTTTGTTTGTTTTATTAGGATCCCCATTAGCTTCAGCATCAGCTAAAAGCTATTCTTCCTGGGGTCCTTCAGTCTTCCACGTGACAATACAATGTATTACATCCCATTACACACTATGCATACAAGACATTTACACAAAATGTAATACATATTTACATTTAACACCTTTTATCATTAAAAAGTAACATAAATAAACATGATTAACATAAAATTTTGCTACTCCAGATAGATCTATATCAAAGAACTAGCTAACAAGAACCCTACACAATATCTCCTCAATAAAATTAACATTAACTATCCAAATTTCTTTGAAGGTAATATTTCTTATGTGCAGTTTTGAAACCATAGAGAGTGTTTTGTTGTATGATAGTCTTTGGGAGTGAATTCCATTCACACATTGCCCTGTACCTAACTGAACGTTGAATTGATTTTGTTTTAACTCTAGGTAAAATAAAACTACCTCCTACTGCATGTCTTGTTGGATAATAATGTGTATCATTACTAAAGGATAGTTTTGTATATAAAATGAAAGGCGTTTTATTTGTTATAACATTATATAGAAATACCATTACTGAATACACCAATCTGTTTTTAACTTTTAACCATAAAAGACTATCGTGCATTTTGTCCACATTTGATCTAAACCCACATGAAAGGGCAACACGTGCAGCTTTATTCTGAATTACTTGTAGTTTTTTTATATTAATTGATGAAGTATTTGACCAAACCACTGAGCAATAATCAAGATGTGAAAAAAACAAAGCATCAAGTACTTGTGTAACAACCTGCGGTGTAAAGTATTTTGAACACCTTTTAATGACCGATAAACTATTACCCATTTTAGTTAACAAGTTCTGAACATGTCTATCCCAACACAATCTATTATCAATTATCACTCCCAACAGTTTAGCCTCTTGTTTTTGATCCACAGAATTTTGCTCTATGGTGAGTTCAAGTTTCGGTTTGGAAAGTAAAGAAAAAGGAGTTCCAACCACTAAACAGGTAGTTTTAGATACATTGAGAACCAATTTGTTACTCCTTATCCAGTCCACCACTAACTGTAGCTCTCTTTGTAGTTTTGTATTTAACTCAGTAATATTAGTTTCTGCTAAATATATGGTGGAATCATCTGCAAACATTGAGATGCTTGCCTTTTCTAAAACAGATGGAAGATCATTTGTAAAGATTGTGTACAGGAGCGGCCCAAGACAACTTCCTTGAGGCACCCCGTGTCCCACAGCCCTTACATTTGAAAAACTGCCATTAAAATAAACTAGTTGTCTTCTATCCGACAAATAACTTTTCATCCATAATAATGCAGTTTGTGAAAAGCCATAATACTCCAGTTTTTTTAACAGTAATTTGTGGTCAATGATATCAAATGCTGCAGTGAAATCAAGCATTACATCACCTATTATTTTTCTCTCCTCCATATCCTTGAACCAGTCATCAACCATCTGAGTCAGGGCAGTGGCTGTTGAGTGTTTTTCTCTATATGCATGCTGAAACGTAATCAAATCATTATTCTTAAAATAAGATTGAATCTGTTCATAAACAATTCTTTCCATTATTTTACCAAGAATTGGTAATAAACTTATTGGTCTACTGTTTGATCCAGAAAAGGGCATTTTCTTATTTGTAGGGATTGGCACTACTTTACATATTTTCCATTCTTGCAAACATATATTGTGCATGAAACACAAATTAATTATATGAGCAATAATAGGAGCAATAATAGAAACTATTGGTTTAAGCAACATATGATCAAGGTAGTCTACACCAGGTGGTTTTTTTTTACAATTCATCAGAAGTAATTCCACTTTAGAAACACTTACACTCTTGAATTTAAAGCTACAGGTTTTGTCTTTCATCATCTTATTTATTAGTGTATTTGATAACTCTGTCTTGTATGGCTGTGTGGTATCTTTTAGTTTGTTTATTTTGTTCATGAAATAATCATTAAGATGATTTGCTATATCACTTGGTCTAGTAAAAAATTCACCTTCATGTTCTAAATAAGCTGGAATTGATTTACTATTTCCTCTTAATATATTATTCAGTGTATTCCATAATTGTTTACTATCATGTTTTATTGCTAGAATAAATATGTGTGTGTGTTTGTAGAGATCCATCCATGATCAAATCCTGTCCTCTGTTGGAATTTTTAAATGTATTCCATACAACGCCACATTAAAGCATTAGTGTAATATATATATATATATATATATATATATATATATATATATATATATATATATATATATATATATATATATATATATATATATATATATATATATATATATATATATACACATGATGCATACATATATCCATACAAAATTATTGAAGTGGACTTCTAAGTTTTAATTGTATACCCCTTACTTAGACTATTAATGGTAAGAGTTGTTGTAGTTGCAAAAACAAGCCACGAGATGGAGCCCTTGCTTAATTTTCTGAAAAGCTCTTTACAATAGGTTTTTGTCAAACTATCTAAATAAATATTCCTATTAAATGAACGGTTTGCTCTAAAATTCTGAAAATATTCATGAATGTCCAAGAGTGTTTTATCTAACCACACGATTTTTTTGATGGTCATTAAAAAAATGGATTCAGAGAAAAAAAAATTAAACTTTATAATCTTGTATCATTAATTTTTTAAATCTTGTAAATTGGTCAAAATCGCCTGGATTTTTACCAAACTGAAAGACATGTTTATTCTGGCTGTGCTTTACAGATAGAGGCCATTTTTATTGGGATTGACCAATATTTGTGGAAAATACATTGATTTCTCCATTTTACAAACTTTGAAAAAAACAGAGTGTGGCACTTTCAAACACTGGAATACATGCAGTGAGAGAATTGTTGCACCTTATTCAAGGAATACATCCTGAAAATCTGAGCTTGTTACACCACACAAGTGATTTTAGGTGAATTTTTGAAGTTTTCAAGTTTTTTTCCACACTTTTGGAAATAGGCCCCGCCCACTTGTTTCAATAAATACCATATTTAATACTTTAGTTAAGGGCAATGTCTGGAAGGGAATGAAGAAGGTTTTGTAAAAATCCGATCAGCCATTCTTGCGTAGTAGATTTCTTGACATCACAGCGCCCCCTAGTGATGGACGATCCTCAAACGCGGGTCACATGTGCAAAATCTTATTTGGACTATGTGTTATGAAGGACATGTCAAAATCTGTTATGGTTTTAGAATAATCAGCAATTACATTTAGAGCTAGCTAGCTAACAATCACTTATTTTAGCGTTACTTTTCGAAAAAGTCAAAATTCAAAAATCCGCCGTGTTAACTTTTCTTATTTGTCCATGACACGCTTATATATGAAGTTTTGCGCAGATCGCACAAAAAATGTAGGAGGAGTTTAACAAGAAAGGTTTAACCTTTGTAGCCATGTAGCGCGAAAAGTAGCTGGGAAACGAAAGGTGTGCCAATTCCCTTTTTGATGCAGAAACATCCAATAAACAAAGTGCTATCAAGTTTTTGAGTGTGGGACCAGTAGTTTGGTGGTTACAGGCCGAAACGCATTGTCCTTTGTTATAGCGCCCCCTAGTTGTTGAGGGATCTGAATTTCTGGGTTTGAGTAGAGGCACACATTCTGTACTTAGATACCTGATTCAATAGGTTCGTTATAAATCCGCTTGGGCTGCACAACGCGTTTTAATTCCGTAATAATAATAATAATAAACTAGAACTGCAAGCAGTTATTAACGGGTTCCAAGCCCACCCACGCACCGCCCCCTTAAGCATGTTCCTGGACTTCAGTTCAGCGTTCAACACCATCAAAACTGGAACATCTGGGCTTCAGCACACCTGTTCGCAACTGCCTACTAGACTTCATCACCAACAGACCTCAGTTGGTCTGGGTCGGACAGAAAACCTCTGATGTCATCACCCTCAGCACGGGCTTTCCTCAGGGCTGCGTCCTGAGCCCCCTGCTGTTCACCCTGATGACACACGACTGTGTCCCCAGGTTCACCACCAATCACATCGTGAAGTTTGCAGACGACACGACGGTGGTGGGCCTGATTAGAGACAACAACGACCAGGATTGATCCTGAACGTGGAGAAAACGAAGGAGATCATCATGGACTTCAGGAAGAAATTGCCTCGCCATGCTCCACTTCTCATTAACAGCTCAGCTGTGGAGGTGGCCAGCAGCAATAAATTCCTCGGGGTGCACATAACACACAACCTCAGCTGGTTTGTGAACACCATGTCACTGGAGAAGAGGGAACAGAAGCGCTTGCACTTACTGCGGAGGATGAGGAGAGCCCACCTGTCCCCGCCCATCCTCACGACCTTCTACAGCAGCACCATCTATCTGCTCCCCACTCCCTTCCAATTAAGCATGTCATAATATTTATTACTTTCTTGCATTTGTCTAAAAAAAGTAGATGCAATGCAGTTTTGCATTGCATTACATTGAAATGACTGTTGTCATTTCAGCTTTTAACTTTTTGCTCTCTCTTTTTTCTTCATAGTAGGTACACCTGATCTGACGTTCTGTTAACTGTGACATCATCCAGAGAAGACAGATCACCCGCTATTACTATCTAATATAGAACAGATTACTGGATCAATGTGTGCTTCTGTGCTTGTTTGTCTCTCTTGTTGTGTCTCTGCTCTGTATTCTTTAACCCCCAGTCGGTCGAGGCAGATGACCGTTCATACTGAGCCCGGTTCTGCTGGAGGTTTTTCCTTCCCGCTAATGGGTGGGTTTTTTTTTTCGACTGTCGCTTCATGCTTGCTCAGTATGAGGGATTGCTGCAAAGCCATGGACAATGCAGACGTCTCTCCCTGTAGCTCTACGCTTCTCCAGGAGTGAATGCTGCTTGTCGGGACTTTGAAGCAATCAACTGGTTCCCTTATATAGGAAATTTTTGACCAATCTGTATAATATGATTGATTTGACTTTGTAAAGTGCCTCGAGATGACATGTTTCATGAATTGGCGCTATATAAATACAATTGAATTGAATTGAATAGAGTCCATCTGTTAAACCTTTTCTGCGTTGCACAAAGACACGATGGTTGGAACCAAAGATCTCAACTTTGGACTCATCAGACCAAAGCACAGATTTCCACTGGTCTAATGTCCATTCCTTGTGTTCTTTAGCCCAAACAATTCTCTTCTACTTGTTGCCTGTCCTTAGCAGTGGTTTCCTAGCAGCTGTTTTAACATGAAGGCCTGATTCACACAGTCTCCTAACAGTTGTTCTAGAGATGTGTCTGCTGCTAGAACTCTGTGTGGCATTGACCTGGTCTCTAATCTGAGCTGCTGTCAACCTGCGATTTCTGAGGCTGGTGACTAGGATGAATTTATCCTCCACAGCAGAGGTGACTCTTGGTCTTCCTTTCCTGGGGCGGTCCTCGTGTGAGCCAGTTTCTTTGTAGCGCTTGATGGTTTTTGCGACTGCACTTGGGGACACTTTCAAAGTTTTCCCAATTATTCGGACTGAATGACCTTCAGTTCTTAAGGTAATTATGGCCACTCGTTTTTCTTTACTTAGCTGCTTTTTTCTTGCCATAATACAAATTCTAACAGTTTATTCAGTAGGACTATCAGCTGTGTATCCACTTGACTTCTGCACAACACAACTGATGGTCCCAACCCCATTTAAGAGGCAAGACATCCCACTTATTAAACCTGACAGGGGACACCTGTGAAGGGAAAACCATTTCAGGTGACTATCTCTTGAAGCTCATTAAGAGAATGCCAAGAGTGTACAAAGCAGTAATCAAAGCAAAAGGTGGCTACTTTGAAGAACCTAGAATATAAGACATATTTTCAGTTGTTTCACACTTTTTTGTTAAGTATATAATTCCACATGTGTTAATTCATAGTTTTGATGCCTTTAGTGTGAATATACAATTGTCATAGTTATGAAAATTAAGAAAACTCTTTGAAGGAGAAGGTGTGTCTAAACCACCTCCTCCATTACCATCTGGTACGCTGGTGCCACCGCCAAAGACAAGAGCAGACTGCAGCGTGTCATCCGGTCTGATGAGAAGGTGACTGGCTGCAATTTTCCATCTCTCCAGGACCTGTAAGCCTCCAGGACTCTGAGGCGTGCAGGGAAGATTGTGGCCGATTTTGTGACACCCCAGTCACAAAATATTTCAGACACTTCCTTCTGGCAGGAGGCAGCGGTCCATCAGGACCAAAACGTCACGACACAAAAACAGTTTTTTCCCATCCGCTACCAGCCTTATTAACACGGCCCAGAGGCCCCGTGACACTTGACTCTGCCTCTCTCCCCTGTTCAGGTCCTACAAGCTACACCAACGTAGCATCTCCAGACCTTCTGCGTTACATTAACGCACAGTCTACCGTGTATATAGCTTTCTGTGTATATAGCTTTCTGTGTATATATATATATATATATATATATATATATATATATATATATACACAGCGTTCACTGAGCGAAAGGCGGGTTACACCCTGGACAGGTCGGCAATCTGTCACAGGGCAACACAGAGACAGACAGGACAAACAACCATTCTTGCACACACTCACACCTAAGGACAACTTAGAGAAGCCAAATAAACTAACAGTCATGTTTTTGAACTGTGGGAGGAAGCTGGCGTACCCGGAGTGAACCTACGCATGCACAGGTAGAACATTCAAACTCCATGCAGAAAGACCCAGAGGATTTGAAAGACCCGGGAGGATTTGAAAGACCCGGGAGGATTTGAAAGACCCAGGTGATTGAACCCAGAAGGCAACAACACTTCTCACTGCTTCACTGTGCAGCCTCTGTTTATGACAGTATCATGTAAATCTTAGGCACAAATAAAGTGTTACCTAAACAAAAGTAATTTGTATAGTAAGTATAACATCCACTGACTGTAAAGTTACCTGTGAAACGTTTTCTCACAGCCAAACTGCTTGTTGTTGCAACCAAATGCTATGGGGTTCTGTGTGAGAACGGAGTAGCAAGATGGCGGCCAGTGACCTCCCCTAGTGACTGGCCGCCATCTTGCTACTCTAAATGCCACCCCTGACACCCCTCTGGCTCCGCAACTAGCTACATTAAATGTAAAGCTTATGTATATAAGTGTGTGTGTGTAAAAAATCCATATATAATCAAATACTGCCATCTACTGGAAATTTTAAATCCCTACATGGGCACATTTCAGAAATGTTATTCTCTTTAAATTCATAAATAAATTCTTTAAAAATCAACAGTTTGCTCTAAAATTCTTCCAATATATATATATATATATATATATATATATATATATATATATATATATATATATATATATATATATATTAAGCTATATACACAGACACCGATCTACAGACAACAGCAATTATCAACAAAAAGAAATCAACAAAAAACCTAATCACCCTCAGCACGGGCTTCCCCCCCCCCCTCCCCACAAATCATGTCTATCCAGTAATTTAGGACCATTTTGTTTGTTTTTGGTGTTTAATGTACTTTTCTCTACTTCCATCGCTGTACCCATTAGCACATATTGTGTTTATGCCGGAAACACTGTAACTGTAAAGCATGAGGATTATCTATCATAAAATCTTACTTATGGAAGGTAATTCCCCAGGATCTGGTTCCTGGTGTCCTTTTATATGCGCACCCATAAGCGGAGTAAAAGTCTGGCTTCCTGGGACGTAGCTCTGGAAGTTTGCTTACTTTCAATACAAAACCGAAATTATTTATTAAGTTAGACAATCGTTTAATTCAATCAATTGGTCCCATGTAGCCCCTAAAGGGGTGACGTTTTCAGTCAGTTGATTTAATGGAAATCGGGTGAGAATTCACCGGATTCAGAGTGTCTGAAACATAAAGTACATTTTCCTCAATTGACTTGTATTCTCTATGGTCTGACCTAAGATGGCAGCTTGGTCTGACCTAAGATGGCTGCTTTGACGTCACTTCCTGTGATGTGCCCAAATATGGGCAAAATGGCCGCCCTGTTCAAAGCTCTGCAGTCAGAGCTCTGGATGATGAAAGCTGTGAACTGATCACAAACTTCATAAATTCGTTAATAATCAACGGTTGGCTCTAAAATTCTGAAAATATTTATGGATCTCAAAGAGTGCTTTATCTAACCACAGGATTTTTTTATGGTCATTAAAAAAATGGATTCAGAGAAATAAAATATTAAACTTTATAGTCTTGTACCATTTATTTTCAAAGTCTTGTAAATTGGTCAAACTCGCCTGGATTTTTACCAAACTGAAATCCATGTTTATTCTGCATGTGCTTTACAAATAGAGGCCATATTTTTGGGGGTTGAACAATATTTGTGGAAAATACATTGATTTCTCCATTTTACAAACTTTTAAAAATTCAGAGTGTAGCACTTCAAAAAAAAACAATACATGCAGTGAGAGAATTGTTACACCTTATTCACAGAATACATCCTGAAAATCTGGGGTCAAAAAATTGATTTTAAAGCATTTTTTATTCTTTACTTTATTGTTTTTATTATTCTCCAGGTTTTTTAACACTTTTGGAAATAGGCCCCGCCCACTTGTTTTAATCATTACCATATTTAATACCTGAGTTCAGGGGTATGACTGGAAGGGGATGAAGAAGGTTTTGTAAAAATCCGATCAGCCATTCTTGCGTAGTAGATTTCTTGACATCACAGCGCCCCCTAGTGACGGACGATCCTCAAACGCGGGTCACATGTGCAAAATCTTATTTGGACTCTGGGTTATGAAGGACATGTCAAAATCTGTTATGGTTTTAGAATAATCAGCAATTACATTTAGAGCTAGCTAGCTAACAATAACTTATTTTAGCGTTACTTTTCGAAATAGTCAAAATTCAAAAATCCGGCGCGTTAACTTTTTTTATTTGTCCATTACGCGGTTATATATGGAGTTTTGCGCGGATTGCATAAAAAATGTAGGAGGAGTTTAACAAGAAAGGTTTAACCTTTGTAGCCATGTAGCGCGAAAACTAGCTGGGAAACGAAGGGTGTGCCAATTCCCTTTATTTTGCAGAATCATCCAATAAACAAAGTGATGTGAAGTTTTTGAGTGTGGGACCAGTAGTTTGGTGGTTATAGGCCTAAACGCATTGTCCTTTGTTATAGCGCCCCCTAGTTGTTGAGGGGTCTGAATTTCTGGGTTTGAGTAGCGGTGCACATTCTGTACTTGGATACCTGATTCATTAGGTTCGTTACAAATCCGCATGGGCCGCCCAACGCGTTTTAGCGGAGAATAATAATTACCCGTAATAATAATAATAAATAATTTAAAAACACTAGAAAAACAATAGGGTTCTCTGCTCACAGAGCAGACGAACGGCATAGCCGTTCGCCTGCGCTGCGGGCTTGGAACCCTAACTAGAACTGCAAGCAGTTATTAACGGGTTCCAAGCCCACCCACGCACCGCCCCCTTGAGCATGTTCCTGGACTTCAGTTCAGCGTTCAACACCATTAAAACTGGAACATCTGGGCTTCAGCACACCTGTTCGCAACTGCCTACTAGACTTCATCACCAACAGACCTCAGTTGGTCTGGGTCGGACAGAAAACCACTGATGTCATCACCCTCAGCACGGGCTTTCCTCAGGGCTGCGTCCTGAGCCCCCTGCTGTTCACCCTGATGACACACGACTGTGTCCCCAGGTTCACCACCAATCACATCGTGAAGTTTGCAGACGACACGACGGTGGTGGGCCTGATTAGAGACAACAACGACCAGGACCAGGACCAGGACTGATCCTGAACGTGGAGAAAACGAAGGAGATCATCATGGACTTCAGGAAGAAATGGCCTCGCCATGCTCCACTTCTCATTAACAGCTCAGCTGTGGAGGTGGCCAGCAGCAATAAATTCCTCGGGGTGCACATAACACACAACCTCAGCTGGTTTGTGAACACCATGTCACTGGAGAAGAGGGAACAGAAGCGCTTGCACTTACTGCGGAGGATGAGGAGAGCCCACCTGTCCCCGCCCATCCTCACGACCTTCTACAGCAGCACCATCTATCTGCTCCCCACTCCCTTCCAATTAAGCATGTCATAATATTTATTACTTTCTTGCATTTGTCTAAAAAAAGTAGATGCAATGCAGTTTTGCATTGCATTACATTGAAATGACTGTTGTCATTTCAGCTTTTAACTTTTTGCTCTCTCTTTTTTCTTCATAGTAGGTACACCTGATCTGACGTTCTGTTAACTGTGACATCATCCAGAGAAGACAGATCACCCGCTATTACTATCTAATGTAGAACAGATTACTGGATCAATGTGTGCTTCTGTGCATGTTTGTCTCTCTTGTTGTGTCTCTGCTCTGTATTCTTTAACCCCCAGTCGGTCGAGGCAGATGACCGTTCATACTGAGCCCGGTTCTGCTGGAGGTTTTTCCTTCCCGCTAATAGGTGGGGTTTTTTTTCGACTGTCGCTTCATGCTTGCTCAGTATGAGGGATTGCTGCAAAGCCATGGACAATGCAGACGTCTCTCCCTGTAGCTCTATGCTTCTCCAGGAGTGAATGCTGCTTGTCGGGACTTTGAAGCAATCAACTGGTTCCCTTATATAGGAAATTTTTGACCAATCTGTATAATATGATTGATTTTGACTTTGTAAAGTGCCTCGAGATGACATGTTTCATGAATTGGCGCTATATAAATACAATTGAATTGAATTGAATAGAGTCCATCTGTTAAACCTTTTCTGCGTCGCACAAAGACACGATGGTTGGAACCAAAGATCTCAACTTTGGACTCATCAGACCAAAGCACAGATTTCCACTGGTCTAATGTCCATTCCTTGTGTTCTTTAGCCCAAACAATTCTCTTCTGCTTGTTGCCTGTCCTTAGCAGTGGTTTCCTAGCAGCTGTTTTACCATGAAGGCCTGATTCACACAGTCTCCTAACAGTTGTTCTAGAGATGTGTCTGCTGCTAGAACTCTGTGTGGCATTGACCTGGTCTCTAATCTGAGCTGCTGTCAACCTGCGATTTCTGAGGCTGGTGACTAGGATGAATTTATCCTCCACAGCAGAGGTGACTCTTGGTCTTCCTTTCCTGGGGCGGTCCTCGTGTGAGCCAGTTTCTTTGTAGCGCTTGATGGTTTTTGCGACTGCACTTGGGGACACTTTCAAAGTTTTCCCAATTTTTCGGACTGAATGACCTTCAGTTCTTAAAGTAATTATGGCCACTTGTTTTTCTTTACTTAGCTGCTTTTTTCTTGCCATAATACAAATTCTAACAGTTTATTCAGTAGGACTATAAGCTGTGTATCCACTTGACTTCTGCACAACACAACTGATGGTCCCAACCCCATATAAGAGGCAAGACATCCCACTTATTAAACCTGACAGGGGACACCTGTGAAGGGAAAACCATTTCAGGTGATTATCTCTTGAAGCTCATTAAGAGAATGCCAAGAGTGTACGAAGCAGTAATCAAAGCAAAAGGTGGCTACTTTGAAGAACCTAGAATATAAGACATATTTTCAGTTGTTTCACACTTTTTTGTTAAGTATATAATTCCACATGTGTTAATTCATAGTTTTGATGCCTTTAGTGTGAATCTACAATTGTCATAGTTATGAAAATTAAGAAAACTCTTTGAAGGAGAAGGTGTGTCTAAACCACCTCCTCCATTACCATCTGGTACGCTGGTGCCACCGCCAAAGACAAGAGCAGACTGCAGCGTGTCATCCGGTCTGCAGAGAAGGTGATTGGCTGCAATTTTCCATCTCTCCAGGACCTGTACGCCTCTAGGACTCTGAGGCGTGCAGGGAAGATTGTGGCCGATTTTGTGACACCCCAGTCACAAAATATTTCAGACACTTCCCTCTGGCAGGAGGCAGCGGTCCATCAGGACCAAAACCTCACGACACAAAAACAGTTTTTTCCCATCCGCTACCAGCCTTATTAACACGGCCCAGAGGCCCCGTGACACTTGACTCTGCCTCTCTCCCCTGTTCAGGTCCTACAAGCTACACCAACGTAGCATCTCCAGACCTTCTGCGTTACATTAACGCACAGTCTACCGTGTATATAGCTTTCTGTGTATATATATATATATATATGTATATATATATATATATATATATATATATATATATATATATATATATATATATATTTAAGCTATATACACAGACACCGATCTACAGACAACAGCAATTATCAACAAAAAGAAATCAACAAAAAACCTAATCACCCTCAGCACGGGCTTCCCCCCCCACTCCCCACAAATCATGTCTATCCAGTAATTTAGGACCATTTTGTTTGTTTTTGGTGTTTAATGTACTTTTCTCTACTTCCATCGCTGTACCCATTAGCACATATTGTGTTTATGCCGGAAAACTGTAACTGTAAAGCATGAGAATGATCTATCATAAAATCTTACTTATGGAAGGTAATTCCCCAGGATCTGGTTCCTAGTGTCCTTTTATTTGCGCACCCATAAGCGGAGTAAAAGTCGGGCTTCCTGGGACGTAGCTCTGGAAGTTTGCTTACTTTCAATACAAAATCGAAATTATTTATTAAGTTAGACAATAATTTAATTCAATCAATTGGTCCCATGTAGCCCCTAAAGGGGTGACGTTTTCAGTCAGTTGATTTATCTGGAAATCGGGTGAGAATTCACCGGATTCAGAGTGTCTGAAAACATAAAGTACATTTTCCTGTAATGACTTGTATTCTGTCTGACTGCAGCTTGGTCTGACCTAAGATGGCCGCTCTGTCGGCACGCCTCTCAACCGAGGACGCGGCGTCTACGTATTCATGTCTGTGTTCTCTATGGTCCGACCTAAGATGGCAGCTTGGTCTGACCTAAGATGGCTGCTTTGACGTCACTTCCTGTGATGTGCCCAAATATGGGCAAAATGGCCGCCCTGTTCAAAGCTCTGCAGTCAGAGCTCTGGATGATGAAAGCTGTGAACTGATCACAAACTTCATAAATTCGTTAATAATCAACGGTTGGCTCTAAAATTCTGAAAATATTCATGGATCTCAAAGAGTGCTTTATCTAACCACAGGATTTTTTTTATGGTCATTAAAAAAATGTATTCAGAGAAATAAAATATTAAACTTTATAGTCTTGTACCATTTATTTTCAAAGTCTTGTAAATTGGTCAAACTCGCCTGGATTTTTACCAAACTGAAATCCATGTTTATTCTGCATGTGCTTTACAAATAGAGGCCATATTTTGGGGGGTTGAACAATATTTGTGGAAAATACATTGATTTCTCCATTTTACAAACTTTTAAAAATTCAGAGTGTAGCACTTCAAAAAAAAACAATACATGCAGTGAGAGAATTGTTACACCTTATTCACAGAATACATCCTGAAAATCTGGGATCAAAAAATTGATTTTAAAGCATTTTTTATTCTTTACTTTATTGTTTTTATTATTCTCCAGGTTTTTTAACACTTTTGGAAATAGGCCCCGCCCACTTGTTTTAATAATTACCATATTTAATACCTGAGTTCAGGGGTATGACTGGAAGGGGATGAAGAAGGTTTTGTAAAAATCCGATCAGCCATTCTTGCGTAGTAGATTTCTTGACATCACAGCGCCCCCTAGTGATGGACGATCCTCAAACGCGGGTCACATGTGCAAAATCTTATTTGGACTATGGGTTATGAAGGACATGTCAAAATCTGTTATGGTTTTAGAAAAATCAGCAATTACATTTAGAGCTAGCTAGCTAACAATCACTTATTTTAGCGTTACTTTTCGAAAAAGTCAAAATTCAAAAATCCGGCGCGTTCACTTTTTTTATTTGTCCATTACGCTGTTATATGTGGAGTTTTGCGCGGATTGCATAAAAAATGTAGGAGGAGTTAAACAAGAAAGGTTTAACCTTTGTAGCCATGTAGCGCGAAAACTAGCTGGGAAACGAAGGGTGTGCCAATTCCCTTTATTTTGCAGAATCATCCAATAAACAAAGTGATGTGAAGTTTTTGAGTGTGGGACCAGTAGTTTGGTGGTTATAGGCCAAAACGCATTGTCCTTTGTTATAGCGCCCCCTAGTTGTTGAGGGGTCTCAATTTCTGGGTTTGAGTAGCGGTGCACATTCTGTACTTGGATACCTGATTCAATAGGTTCGTTACAAATCCGCATGGGCCGCCCAACGCGTTTTAGCGGAGAATAATAATTACCCGTAATAATAATAATAATAAACTAGAACTGCAAGCAGTTATTAACGGGTTCCAAGCCCACCCACGCACCGCCCCCTTGAGCATGTTCCTGGACTTCAGTTCAGCGTTCAACACCATCAAAACTGGAACATCTGGGCTTCAGCACACCTGTTCGCAACTGCCTACTAGACTTCATCACCAACAGACCTCAGTTGGTCTGGGTCGGACAGAAAACCTCTGATGTCATCACCCTCAGCACGGGCTTTCCTCAGGGCTGCGTCCTGAGCCCCCTGCTGTTCACCCTGATGACACACGACTGTGTCCCCAGGTTCACCACCAATCACATCGTGAAGTTTGCAGACGACACGACGGTGGTGGGCCTGATTAGAGACAACAACGACCAGGACCAGGACCAGGACTGATCCTGAACGTGGAGAAAACGAAGGAGATCATCATGGACTTCAGGAAGAAATGGCCTCGCCATGCTCCACTTCTCATTAACAGCTCAGCTGTGGAGGTGGCCAGCAGCAATAAATTCCTCGGGGTGCACATAACACACAACCTCAGCTGGTTTGTGAACACCATGTCACTGGAGAAGAGGGAACAGAAGCGCTTGCACTTACTGCGGAGGATGAGGAGAGCCCACCTGTCCCCGCCCATCCTCACGACCTTCTACAGCAGCACCATCTATCTGCTCCCCACTCCCTTCCAATTAAGCATGTCATAATATTTATTACTTTCTTGCATTTGTCTAAAAAAAGTAGATGCAATGCAGTTTTGCATTGCATTACATTGAAATGACTGTTGTCATTTCAGCTTTTAACTTTTTGCTCTCTCTTTTTTCTTCATAGTAGGTACACCTGATCTGACGTTCTGTTAACTGTGACATCATCCAGAGAAGACAGATCACCCGCTATTACTATCTAATGTAGAACAGATTACTGGATCAATGTGTGCTTCTGTGCTTGTTTGTCTCTCTTGTTGTGTCTCTGCTCTGTATTCTTTAACCCCCAGTCGGTCGAGGCAGATGACCGTTCATACTGAGCCCGGTTCTGCTGGAGGTTTTTCCTTCCCGCTAATGGGTGGGGGTTTTTTTCGACTGTCGCTTCATGCTTGCTCAGTATGAGGGATTGCTGCAAAGCCATGGACAATGCAGACGACTCTCCCTGTAGCTCTATGCTTCTCCAGGAGTGAATGCTGCTTGTCGGGACTTTGAAGCAATCAACTGGTTCCCTTATATAGGAAATTTTTGACCAATCTGTATAATATGATTGATTTTGACTTTGTAAAGTGCCTCGAGATGACATGTTTCATGAATTGGCGCTATATAAATACAATTGAATTGAATTGAATTGAATAGAGTCCATCTGTTAAACCTTTTCTGTGTCGCACAAAGACGATGGTTGGAACCAAAGATCTCAACTTTGGACTCATCAGACCAAAGCACAGATTTCCACTGGTCTAATGTCCATTCCTTGTGTTCTTTAGCCCAAACAATTCTCTTCTACTTGTTGCCTGTCCTTAGCAGTGGTTTCCTAACAGCTGTTTTACCATGAAGGCCTGATTCACACAGTCTCCTAACAGTTGTTCTAGAGATGTGTCTGCTGCTAGAACTCTGTGTGGCATTGACCTGGTCTCTAATCTGAGCTGCTGTCAACCTGCGATTTCTGAGGCTGGTGACTAGGATGAATTTATCCTCCACAGCAGAGGTGACTCTTGGTCTTCCTTTCCTGGGGCGGTCCTCGTGTGAGCCAGTTTCTTTGTAGCGCTTGATGGTTTTTGCGACTGCACTTGGGGACACTTTCAAAGTTTTCCCAATTTTTCGGACTGAATGACCTTCAGTTCTTAAAGTAATTATGGCCACTCGTTTTTCTTTACTTAGCTGCTTTTTTCTTGCCATAATACATAAACAGTTTATTCAGTAGGACTATCAGCTGTGTATCCACTTGACTTCTGCACAACACAAGTGATGGTCCCAACCCCATATAAGAGGCAAGACATCCCACTTATTAAACCTGACAGGGGACACCTGTGAAGGGAAAACCATTTCAGGTGACTATCTCTTGAAGCTCATTAAGAGAATGCCAAGAGTGTACGAAGCAGTAATCAAAGCAAAAGGTGGCTACTTTGAAGAACCTAGAATATAAGACATATTTTCAGTTGTTTCACACTTTTTTGTTAAGTATATAATTCCACATGTGTTAATTCATAGTTTTGATGCCTTTAGTGTGAATCTACAATTGTCATAGTTATGAAAATTAAGAAAACTCTTTGAAGGAGAAGGTGTGTCTAAACCACCTCCTCCATTACCATCTGGTACGCTGGTGCCACCGCCAAAGACAAGAGCAGACTGCAGCGTGTCATCCGGTCTGCAGAGAAGGTGACTGGCTGCAATTTTCCATCTCTCCAGGACATGTAATCCTGCAGGACTCTGAGGCGTGCAGGGAAGATTGTGGCCGATTTTGTGACACCCCAGTCACAAAATATTTCAGACACTTCCTTCTGGCAGGAGGCAGCGGTCCATCAGGACCAAAACCTCACGACACAAAAACAGTTTTTTCCCATCCGCTACCAGCCTTATTAACACGGCCCAGAGGCCCCGTGACACTTGACTCTGCCTCTCTCCCCTGTTCAGGTCCTACAAGCTACACCAACGTAGCATCTCCAGACCTTCTGCGTTACATTAACGCACAGTCTACCGTGTATATAGCTTTCTGTGTATATATATATATATATATATATACACAGCGTTCACTGAGCGAGAGGCGGGTTACACCCTGGACAGGTCGGCAATCTGTCACAGGGCAACACAGAGACAGACAGGACAAACAACCATTCTTGCACACACTCACACCTAAGGACAATTTAGAGAAGCCAATTAAACTAACAGTCATGTTTTTGAACTGTGGGAGGAAGCCGGCGTACCCGGAGTGAACCTACGCATGCACAGGTAGAACATTCAAACTCCATGCAGAAAGACCCAGAGGATTTGAAAGACCCGGGAGGATTTGAAAGACCCAGGAGGATTTGAAAGACCCGGGAGGATTTGAAAGACCCAGGAGGATTTGAAAGACCCGGGAGGATTTGAAAGACCCGGGAGGATTAGAAAGACCCAGGTGATTGAACCCAGAAGGCAACAACACTTCTCACTGCTTCACTGTGCAGCCTCTGTTTATGACAGTATCATGTAAATCTTAGTCACAAATAAAGTGTTACCTAAATCAAAAGTAATTTGTATAGTAAGTATAACATCCACTGACTGTAAAGTTACCTGTGAAACGTTTTCACACAGCCAAACTGCTTGTTGTTGCAACCAAATGCTATGGGGTTCTGTGTGAGAACGGAGTAGCAAGATGGCGGCCAGTGACCTCTCCTAGTGACTGGCCGCCATCTTGCTACTCCCTACTCTCACACTTTTGCAAATAGGCCCTGCCCACTTGTTTCAATTGTGTTCATAAACAGACACAATAAAAAATGCAAAAAGCATCATGCTAACCTTTAGAATTAGGCTTATTGGATTTTACTACTTAATAACTCTCTGTCACAGCCTCTAACCTGCTGGTGATACACTTGGGCCTGGTGTCTCCTGGCTGGCTTCTCCAGGTTGGTCACTGCTGCAGGGTTCTGTCTGGTCCTGGTCTGGCCCTGGTTTTTGCCTCTTTAAGAAGAACTGTGAGATATTCTCTTTTCTCTTCATTTGGGCTCTACACAAAATAAGGCAGCCTGGTATTTAGACTCCATGACTGTATGGCAAAGACAACACTATTTTAAATATTATTTAAACAATAGTTTTTAGTTTTCTGTAGCTAGCTAAAATAATACTAAATTAAAAATAGATTAATTAAATTAATTAATATAACTAGTTAGGTTATAATTCAAAGCTTTCATATGACATAGCCTATTTACATTTCAGTCATTATAAACTTAACAATGGTTTTTCACATATTCTTACCACACACATTTCAAGCAAGAGCTGGGAGATATATCCTGGCCAAATTAATAAAACATTACAGGGCAGCATGTGCACTGAAACATATGTTAAAAGAATCTGTCTAAAACACGATCTATCAGCACTAGCATGGCTAATATAATAAACGAGGCACTACGGACGGAGCGGTGCACAACCATTTTTTTTCTTTTTAGAAATGTATGACAAGTGCCGCCTCTCATTAGGAAGGTAACACAGCGGTTACCGCTGAGCGGTAAAATGTTGTAAATACCTGCAAAACTCCTCAACGGTGTACTCTAAAGCCGCGGGTGTGTTTTGGATCAAGCAGGAACCACATGTCAGCTTAACCAATGAACAGCGTCAGTGCGCAGCATGTAGGCTGCTACTGCATGGGCTGCCTTCAGGGACAGTCGGAAATTACAGTTTTCCTGGCAAATCTTTGCCGATCTCATAAGTATTATATGTTAAAATTACCATTTCCAGTGGGGTGGCAGTAGGGGGTGGCAAGGGCTCTGTTGGGGGTGGAAAATGCAACCCCTGCCACCCCTCTGGCTCCGCAACTAGCTACATTCAATGTAAAGCTTATGTATATAAGTGTGTGTGTGTAAAAAATCCATATATAATCAAATACTGCCATCTACTGGAAATTTTAAATCCCTACATGGGCACATTTCGGAAATGTTATTCTCTTTAAATTCATAAATAAATTCTTTAAAAATCAACAGTTTGCTCTAAAATTCTTCCAATGTTATATATATATATATATATATATATATATATATATATATATATATATATATATATATATATATATATATATATATATATATATTCAATTCAATTCAATTTTATTTATATAGCGCCAAATCATGAAACATGTCATCTCAAGGCACTTTACAAAATCAAGTTCAATCATATTATACAGATTGGGTCAGATTATACAGATTGGTCAAAATGTCCTATATAAGGAAACCAGTTGATTGCATCAAAGTCCCGACAAGCAGCATTCACTCCTGGGGAACCGTAGAGCCACAGGGAGCTTAAATATAAATATATATATTTAAGCTATATACACAGACACCGATCTACAGACAACAGCAATTATCAACAAAAAGAAATCAACAAAAAACCTAATCACCCTCAGCACGGGCTTCCCCCCCCCCACCTCCCCACAAATCATGTTTATCCAGTAATTTAGGACCATTTTGTTTGTTTTTGGTGTTTAATGTACTTTTCTCTACTTCCATCGCTGTACCCATTAGCACATATTGTGTTTATGCCGGAAACACTGTAACTGTAAAGCATGAGGATTATCTATCATAAAATCTTACTTATGGAAGGTAATTCCCCAGGATCTGGTTCCTGGTGTCCTTTTATATGCGCACCCATAAGCGGAGTAAAAGTCTGGCTTCCTGGGACGTAGCTCTGGAAGTTTGCTTACTTTCAATACAAAACCGAAATTATTTATTAAGTTAGACAATCGTTTAATTCAATCAATTGGTCCCATGTAGCCCCTAAAGGGGTGACGTTTTCAGTCAGTTGATTTAATGGAAATCGGGTGAGAATTCACCGGATTCAGAGTGTCTGAAACATAAAGTACATTTTCCTCAATTGACTTGTATTCTCTATGGTCTGACCTAAGATGGCAGCTTGGTCTGACCTAAGATGGCTGCTTTGACGTCACTTCCTGTGATGTGCCCAAATATGGGCAAAATGGCCGCCCTGTTCAAAGCTCTGCAGTCAGAGCTCTGGATGATGAAAGCTGTGAACTGATCACAAACTTCATAAATTCGTTAATAATCAACGGTTGGCTCTAAAATTCTGAAAATATTTATGGATCTCAAAGAGTGCTTTATCTAACCACAGGATTTTTTTTATGGTCGTTAAAAAAATGGATTCAGAGAAATAAAATATTAAACTTTATAGTCTTGTACCATTTATTTTCAAAGTCTTGTAAATTGGTCAAACTCGCCTGGATTTTTACCAAACTGAAATCCATGTTTATTCTGCATGTGCTTTACAAATAGAGGCCATATTTTGGGGGGTTGAACAATATTTGTGGAAAATACATTGATTTCTCCATTTTACAAACTTTTAAAAATTCAGAGTGTAGCACTTCAAAAAAAAACAATACATGCAGTGAGAGAATTGTTACACCTTATTCACAGAATACATCCTGAAAATCTGGGATCAAAAAATTGATTTTAAAGCATTTTTTATTCTTTACTTTATTGTTTTTATTATTCTCCAGGTTTTTTAACACTTTTGGAAATAGGCCCCGCCCACTTGTTTTAATCATTACCATATTTAATACCTGAGTTCAGGGGTATGACTGGAAGGGGATGAAGAAGGTTTTGTAAAAATCCGATCAGCCATTCTTGCGTAGTAGATTTCTTGACATCACAGCGCCCCCTAGTGACGGACGATCCTCAAACGCGGGTCACATGTGCAAAATCTTATTTGGACTCTGGGTTATGAAGGACATGTCAAAATCTGTTATGGTTTTAGAATAATCAGCAATTACATTTAGAGCTAGCTAGATAACAATCACTTATTTTAGCGTTACTTTTCGAACAAGTCAAAATTCAAAAATCCGGCGTGTTAACTTTTTTTATTTGTCCATTACGCGGTTATATATGGAGTTTTGCGCGGATTGCATAAAAAATGTAGGAGGAGTTTAACAAGAAAGGTTTAACCTTTGTAGCCATGTAGTGCGAAAACTAGCTGGGAAACGAAGGGTGTGCCAATTCCCTTTATTTTGCAGAATCATCCAATAAACAAAGTGATGTGAAGTTTTTGAGTGTGGGACCAGTAGTTTGGTGGTTATAGGCCAAAACGCATTGTCCTTTGTTATAGCGCCCCCTAGTTGTTGAGGGGTCTGAATTTCTGGGTTTGAGTAGCGGTGCACATTCTGTACTTGGATACCTGATTCAATAGGTTCGTTACAAATCCGCATGGGCCGCCCAACGCGTTTTAGCGGAGAATAATAATTACCCGTAATAATAATAATAATAAATAATTTAAAAACAGACGAAAAACAATAGGGTTCTCTGCTCACAGAGCAGACGAACGGCATAGCCGTTCGCCTGCGCTGCGGGCTTGGAACCCTAACTAGAACTGCAAGCAGTTATTAACGGGTTCCAAGCCCACCCACGCCCCGCCCCCTTGAGCATGTTCCTGGACTTCAGTTCAGCATTCAACACCATTATCTTACAGCATCTGGCGGAAAAACTGAAACATCTGGGCTTCAGCACACCCCTTCGCAACTGCCTGCTAGACTTCCTCACCTCCTGACCTCATTTGGTCCGGGTCAGACAGAACACCTCTGATGTCATCACCCTCAGCACGGGCTCCCCTCAAGGCTGTGTCTTGAGCCCCCTGCTGTTCACCCTTATGACACACGACTGCGTCCCCAGACAACAGCCTGATCCTGAACGTGGAAAAGACGAAGGAGATCATGTTCGACTTCAGGATGAACCGGCCTTGCCACGCTCCACTGCTCATCAACAGCTCAGCTGTGGAGGTGGTCACCAGCACCAAATTCCTCAGGGTGCACATCACAGACAACCTCAGCTGGTCTGTGAACATCATGTCACTGGTCAAGAGGGCACAGAAGCACTTGTACTTCCTGCGGAGGATGAGGAGAGGCCACCTGTCCCCACCCATTCTCATGACCTTCTACAGACGCACCATAGAGAGCATTTTGACAAGCTGTCCCTCTGTGTGGTGTGGAGGCTGCAGCGCCTCCGACTGGAGGAACGTGAGGAGAGTGGTGAGGACAGCAGAAGGGATCATCGGGGCTCCTCTTCCCTCCATTAAGGACATTTTATCCCAGCGCTGCATGTCCTGAGCCCATGACATCATCAGAGACCCCTCACACCCCCACCATGGACTGTTCTCCCTGCTGCCCACTGGGAAAAGGTTCCACAGCATTCGCTGCAGGTCCACCAGGTTCTGAAACAGCTTTTTCCCCGTTGCCATCAGACTGTTGAACTCTAAACAGCAACAGTAAAAGTGCATATGTATACATATATACCATGGGTTAAAGCAAAAATAATCAGTTTGACTGAAAAAATGTTCAAGTCAGCCCATATATTCCCAGGGCGTGGACATCATGCCACATCAGTTACCTCACTTGCTTATTGTGCAAAGTCAACATTAACCAAATCTGGTAGGTCTAAAATATCCTTTGACCATTCCTGTATCTCTCCCACCTTTCAGCTTGAGGCTGCAGCGCCTCTGACTGGAGGCATGTGAGGAGAGTTGTGAGGACAGCAAGAGATCATCGGGGCTCCTCTTCCCTCCATTAAGGACATTTCATCCTAGCGCTGCGTGTCCCGAGCCCATAACATCATCAGAGACTGACACACACACACACACACACACACACACACACACACACACACACACACACACACACACACACACACACACACACACACACACACCTCAATCCGATGATTGGCATTTTATTTTTTTTGGTTTACCTGTTACCCGTGTGACAAAGCCTTTGGTAAATACATTTTGTAAGGAAATGTTATTGTGCACAGAATATCAATGGAGGACAAATTTGTGTATTTGTTTCACCACAATTTTATTGAAAACAAAAAATGTAAAGAAGCATCAACTGGACGGAGATGTAATTCAGAAATTCATTTTCCTGTAAATCTTTGAATCTCAAGACAACTAAATTATATACATACTTATACACTCACACACAGATACACACTTAGTCCTCACAGATAACTTTGTGTCTTATAAATATTTAATAAGTGCTTTAACTTCCTGAGACCCAAGCTTTTATTTGGAGTTTGTTTTTTTAATTTCCAAGTTCCATGCGGATTAGTAGGACCTAATAAGTGTAATAAATAAACCCTGTCATGATAAAACAAATAGTTTTTGAAAAAAATTATGTCATCATATGAGGGCAATTACATAATCTTTGCATTTGATTGTTTTATTTGCAATTTGGGATTACAAGACCCCAATTACTATATACAAAAAATGTCAGCTTTCTACATTGAGTAATTCTCTAAAAAAGCTATGTGCCCATATGAGGACACTGGGTCTATATTCCCAAATGACACAATAAAGACACGGTTGGGTGAAACATATAAAATCAGTTGGGGCATACAACAAAAAACTAATAAGAAGGGAGTATTTCAGGCAACTAGGATGGCTACCCAACTGTATAGCAAAGTAATGAAAAACCTCTGCAAAAAAGCAATCTGCATATCTAAAACACCCCTACTGGTCATCACTGAAACTTTCAGAGATGCAAACAGGTGTGTACCTCAGACCCTGAACATGGTTCTGCAACAAGCAATCTGTCCTTCCTGAACTGGCCTTCGTGAAATGCTGCAAAGCAGTTGTGTTCACTCTGCAAGCACAGGAACAAATAGTATTTTTGGAATACAGTAACAAATCTCGTTCAACTTTCTCTTCATTAGACAGTAAACGAAAAGAGTGTGCTTAAAAACACATCTTACTCTGATCTGATCTTGGATATGGGCCATCGGTAACTTTCTGTGGACCATTTTCAACCATGTACTGCCTAAATGTGTCCACTGTTTTGTGCGGTAAAGGCCATTCAGATGGATCTTCTGAATAAAGCCTTGTCTCAGCACTCTCCTCTGCAGCTCTCCCTCTTCACCATCTAACAGTGGGAATGTAGCAACCAAATGGGGGTTTACAGCTAGCTTCTAGCTTAATGCAAAACCAATGTTGCTGCGCTGACATAGTGGAAAATATAAGGTAGCATGTACAATAAATGACCAGAATCCAGAAAACATAACTTATGCAGTAACTCATGCATAAATAATACGCAATAAAGATGTTGTTTTACCATTAGCTGTTCATGTTAGCTGTGCTGTCAGACATGTAGGCTGCTTTACATTTGTTGGGTGACATGGAAGCTGTAATTACAGGGTCACTTCTCTCTCTCTAAAGGTCTGTGCTAAGGCTATCCATATTTCTACTTTTTAAAATCCAAAACGTGAATGTAATTTCAACAGCAGCAAAACCTTACTGCATAATAGTTGTCTTATCTGATGCCATCACTAGGCTGATTTAGAAAGGCTGCATTAAGTTGCATTGGTTATAATGATAATGTTAATGTTTGTCAATTTGCAACTGTTTATTATGTGTTAACATTGTTAATAATATACCATCTAATTATTATTATGGTAGGCTTACAGTGGCTGATATACTTTAAAATAAACCTTTATTATTTAAAGACCATACATGATGATGTCTGGCACTTATTTATTTATTTTAATCCGGGGGGGGGGGGGGGGGGGCGCCAAAACTGATGCTGCATACCCCTCTTATACTGGGTAGTTGCGCCCCTGCCTGTACCCATTAGCACATATTGTGTTAAAGCATGAGGATTATCTATCATAAAATCTTACTTATTGAAGGTAATTCCCCAGGATCTGGTTCCTGGTGTCCTTTTATATGCGCACCCATAAGCGGAGTAAAAGTCTGGCTCCTTGGGACGTAGCTCTGGAAGTTTGCTTACTTTCAATACAAAACCGAAATTATTTATTAAGTTAGACAATCATTTAATTCAATCAACTGGTCCCATGTAGCCCCTAAAGGGGTGACATTTTCAGTCAGTTGATTTAGCTGGAAATCGGGTTAGAATTCACCGGATTTAGAGTGTCTGAAACATAAAGTACATTTTCCTGAATTGACTTGTATTCTCTCTGAGCGCAGCTTTTTCTGACCTAAGATGGCCGCTGTGACATCACTTCCTGTGATGTGCCCAAATATGGGCAAAATGGCCGCCCTGTTCACAGCTGTGGAGTCAGAG
The DNA here is from genome assembly GCA_037039145.1 of Fundulus diaphanus. Classification (NCBI taxonomy): domain Eukaryota; kingdom Metazoa; phylum Chordata; class Actinopteri; order Cyprinodontiformes; family Fundulidae; genus Fundulus; species Fundulus diaphanus. The sequence goes on along the minus strand of CM073133.1, from coordinate 56,625,086 downwards.
CTCTGGATGAGAGCTGTGAACTGATCACAAACTTCATAAATTCGTTAATAATCAACGGTTTGCTCTAAAATTCTGAAAATATTCATGGATCTCAAGGAGTGCTTTATCTAACCACAGGATTTTTTTTATGGTCATTAAAAAAATGGATTCAGAGAAATAAAATATTAAACTTTATAGTCTTGTACCATTTATTTTCAAAGTCTTGTAAATTGGTCAAACTCGCCTGGATTTTTACCAAACTGAAATCCATGTTTATTCTGCATGTGCTTTACAAATAGAGGCCATATTTTGGGGGGTTGAACAATATTTGTGGAAAATACATTGATTTCTCCATTTTACAAACTTTTAAAAATTCAGAGTGTAGCACTTCAAAAAAAACCAATACATGCAGTGAGAGAATTGTTACACCTTATTCACGGAATACATCCTCAAAATCTGGGATCAAAAAATTGATTTTAAAGCATTTTTTATTCTTTACTTTATTGCTTTTATTATTCTCCAGGTTTTTTAACACTTTTGGAAATAGGCCCCGCCCACTTGTTTTAATCATTACCATATTTAATACCTGAGTTCAGGGGTATGACTGGAAGGGGATGAAGAAGGTTTTGTAAAAATCCGATCAGCCATTCTTGCGTAGTAGATTTCTTGACATTACAGCGCCCCCTAGTGATGGACGATCCTCAAACGCGGGTCACATGTGCAAAATCTTATTTGGACTATGGGTTATGAAGGACATGTCAAAATCTGTTATGGTTTTAGAATAATCAGCAATTACATTTAGAGCTAGCTAGCTAACAATCACTTATTTTAGCGTTACTTTTCGAAAAAGTCAAAATTCAAAAATCCGGCATGTTCACTTTTTTTATTTGTCCATTACGCGGTTATATATGGAGTTTTGCACGGATTGCATAAAAAATGTAGGAGGAGTTTAACAAGAAAGGTTTAACCTTTGTAGCCATGTAGCGCGAAAACTAGCTGGGAAACGAAGGGTGTGCCAATTCCCTTTATTTTGCAGAATCATCCAATAAACAAAGTGATGTGAAGTTTTTGAGTGTGGGACCAGTAGTTTGGTGGTTATAGGCCAAAACGCATTGTCCTTTGTTATAGCGCCCCCTAGTTGTTGAGGGGTCTGAATTTCTGGGTTTGAGTAGCGGTGCACATTCTGTACTTGGATACCTGATTCAATAGGTTCGTTACAAATCCGCATGGGCCGCCCAACGCGTTTTAGCGGAGAATAATAATTACCCGTAATAATAATAATAATAATAATAAATAATTTAAAAACACTAGAAAAACAATAGGGTTCTCTGCTCACAGAGCAGACGAACGGCATAGCCGTTCGCCTGCGCTGCGGGCTTGGAACCCTAATAATTTAAAAACACTAGAAAAACAATAGGGTTCTCTGCTCACAGAGCAGACGAACGGCATAGCCGTTCGCCTGCGCTGCGGGCTTGGAACCCTAACTAGAACTGCAAGCAGTTATTAACGGGTTCCAAGCCCGTCTACGCTCCGCCCCCTTTGAGCATGTTCCTGCACTACAGCGTTCAACACCCTCATCCCACAGCATCTGGTTGAAAAACTGGAACATCTGGGTTTCAGCACACCCCTCATCACTTCCTCACCTCCTGACCACTGTCGGTCCGGGTCTGACAGACCACCTCTGATGTCATCACCCTCAGCACGGGCTCCCCTCAGGGCTGTGTCCGCAGCCCCCTGCTGTTTACTCTGATGACACACGACTGCACCCCCAGGTTCACCCCCAATCACATCATGAAGTTCGCAGTTGACACAAACTCATCAACAGCTCAGCTGTGAAGGTGGTTAGCAGCACCAAATTCCTCGGGGTGCACATCACGGACAACCTCACCTGGTCTGTAAACACCACATCTGGTGAGGAGGGCACAGAAGCGCTTGTACTTCCTGCGGAGGATGAGGAGAGCCCAACAGCCCCCGCCCATCCTCACAACCCTCTACACAAGTACCATAGAGAGCATTCTGACCATAGATATCCATAATAAAGGCTAGATGTCTTACGGCGGAGTCTCAAACGTCATCACCGGCGGCCATCTTGCCTCAGACAAGCTTTCTGGCGTGCTCTGTGGTACCTAATGTAAGGTGAGTGATCAGCACGAACACAAATACTCTTATCTCATTGAATTCTTGACGGATTTACAAACAGTTTGGTTTCTTACAAACGTTATGAACGTGGCTATAATTCTTGATGCTTGAACATGTCGAAATTGCAGATTTTCTTGTCGAAAAATGACTTAATCATGCAGCATAGTTGTGCATCACGGCTACTTGCGCAAGTTATCAAGCCTGAGACCACTGGTCAATTATATAGGTTTTACTGACACCAATAACGATTGTATGACAATTAATCTTTGGTGTAAATTTGAGGGAAATCAATCTCACAATGGTCCAAAAAGATAAATGTTCCCTTAATCTCCCCATGGTTATTATAAATTATTTTAATATACCAACTCTTATTTCAGGATTTGTTGTGCGACGGGCTCTGAAAAAGCTGTCCTGTGATGTCTGCCGTGCCAGCTTGGTAACAGATGCTGCATCTGCCATCAAGGACCAGAGCTACCACCTGCTGAAGTTAAAAAACAATGGAGGTCTGGTGATTCCATCACAAGGCACAGTGATGGTAGTCAGGGCAGCAGAGTGGGTCATTCGTCAGACCTCATGTACCAGACGATCACAGCCCATCAAAGTGCTAGAGGTCGTGTACATTGTAAGGAAGAGGATAGGGTCAGAGGATGTGTTTGTGCTCAGAGAGCACATCGGAGAAACACAGTATGGCATAGACAGCCACCACCATACGCTGTTAACGTTGGTTGTGTCCTTGTTTTTTAAGTTAAGGCTGCACCAAATTGCCAAAATAACTAACCTTAGCTTACAGAGCAACAACATGCAACAGAAGCTCAATAAAACCGTCCTTTTCAAAGGGCATTAGCCAAGCTATGTTTTTTGGGTCATTTTTTAAATCTCTGTCTTCCATGTGTATACCATCACAGTAGTGTAGGTGGGGATTTCAACATGCTACATCTATATATACTTGTGAAGGGGACTATTGTACCAATTTTAATAGCAAATAAATTTCACTTTTATAATGGATTAAAAATAGGAACCTTTGTGTAATTACTCCTGATATATAATCCGAATAGTCTACATGAAACTTCAAAGTGTTACCTTTAATTTGAAACCTGGATTATGCTTCTACACCAAGAGGTTGCCACACAATAAGCCTTTTTTGTCAGTATTTCATATTTTATTATAACAGTAATATTCATATTATAAAAGTATGTATGTAAATATAAATAAATTAGGACTGTGAAATAATTAATCACACCCAAATAAAAGTGTTTATATATATATATATATATATATATATATATATATATAATGAATGTTCTTCATTTAGATTGACCTTTAAACCATTAATGCTATTACTCCTTTTCATATCTATCTATCTATCTATCTATCTATCTATCTATCTATCTATCTATCTATCTATCTATCTATCTATCTATCTATCTATCTATCTATCTATCTATCTATCTATCTATCTATCTATCTATCTATCCATATTATATCATAGTGTTACTTTTGGAATAAGTCTGATCCATATCTGAACTATGGATCTTTGCAAATGTTCTTGCCATTACTTCTACTTTTTCCTCATTTGTTACTGCTGTTCCTTCTTCATGTTTTAGAACTGGATATGTTCTCTCTGGTCTATTTCCCTTCATTTTCTTAATCTTTCCCCATACCTTAGCTATAGGAGTTGTTCTGCCCATTGAATCACAAAAATCTCTCCATTTTGTCTTCTTTGCCTTCTAAATAACTTTCCTTGCTTCTGCTTGATCTTTTTTACATTCAATATTTTTTTTAAAAATTATGTGTTCTTTTCAAAACTCTAAAAGCTATCCTCCCTCTTCAAGTTTCTGCTCAGCTTAGAAAATCACGGAATGTGACGTCACATCCTGTGATGTGCCCATATATGGGCAAAGTGGCCGCCCTGTTCACAGTTCTGGATGGTCAGAGCTCTGGATGGTGAGAGCTGTGACCAGATCATAAAATTCATTAAATCGTTAAAAATCAACGGTTTGCTCTAAAATTCTGAAAATATTCACGTATGTCCAAGAGTGCTTTATCTAACTATGTGATTTTTTAAACGCCCATTGAAAAAAGCGTTTCAGAGAAAAAAATATTAACCTTTATAGTCTTGCACATGTGAATTTCAGAGTCTTTTAAATAGTTCAAAATCGCCTGGATTTTTACCAAACTGAAGTACACATTAAGTCTGAATGTGCTTTACAAATAGTGGCCATTTTTATTGGGATTGAACAATATTTGTGGAAAATACATTGATTTCTCCATTTTACAAACTTTTAAAAAATCAGAGTGTGCAACTTTCAGAAACCTCAATACATGCAGTGAGAGAATTGTTACACCTTATTCAAGGAATACATCCTGAAAATCAGAGATCCTTACACCACAAAATGGATTTTTGGTAATTTTTTGAAGTTTTGAAGGTTTTTTTCACACTTTTGGAAATAGGCCCCGCCCACTTGTTTCAATCAGTACCATATTTAATTCCTGAGTTAAGGGTTATGACTGGAAGGGGATGAAGAAGGTTTTGTAAAAATCCAATCAGCCATTCTTGCGTAGTAGATTTCTTGACATCACAGCGCCCCCTAGTGATGGACGATCCTCAAACGCGGGTCACATGTGCAAAATCTTATTTGGACTATGGGTTATGAAGGACATGTCAAAATCTGTTATGGTTTTAGAATAATCAGCAATTACATTTAGAGCTAGCTAGCTAACAATCACTTATTTTAGCGTTACTTTTCGAAAAAGTCAAAATTCAAAAATCCACCGCATTAACTTTTTTTATTTGTCCATGACACGCTTATATATGAAGTTTTGCGCAGATCGCACAAAAAATGTAGGAGGAGTTTAACAAGAAAGGTTTAACCTTTGTAGCCATGTAGCGCGAAAAGTAGCTGGGAAACGAAAGGTGTGCCAATTCCCTTTTTGATGCAGAAACATCCAATAAACAAAGTGCTATCAAGTTTTTGAGTGTGGGACCAGTAGTTTGGTGGTTACAGGCCAAAACGCATTGTCCTTTGTTATAGCGCCCCCTAGTTGTTGAGGGGTCTGAATTTCTGGGTTTGAGTAGAGGCACACATTCTGTACTTAGATACCTGATTCAATAGGTTCGTTATAAATCCGCTTGGGCTGCACAACGCGTTTTAATTCCGTAATAATAATAAGAACTAGAACTGCAAGCAGTTATTAACGGGTTCCAAGCCCACCCACGCCCCGCCCCCTTGAGCATGTTCCTGGACTTCAGTTCAGCATTCAACACCATTATCTTACAGCATCTGGCGGAAAAACTGAAACATCTGGGCTTCAGCACACCCCTTCGCAACTGCCTGCTAGACTTCCTCACCTCCTGACCTCATTTGGTCCGGGTCAGACAGAACACCTCTGATGTCATCACCCTCAGCACGGGCTCCCCTCAAGGCTGTGTCTTGAGCCCCCTGCTGTTCACCCTGATGACACACGACTGCGTCCCCAGATTCACCACCAATCGCATTGTGAAGTTTTCAGACGACACAACGGTGGTGGGCCTGATTAGAGACGACAGCGACCAGGACCAGGACTGATCCTGAACGTGGAGAAAACGACGGAGATCATCGTGGACTTCAGGAAGAACCGGCCTCACCACGCTCCACTGCTCATCACCAGCTCATCTGTGGAGGTGGTCAGGAGCACCAAGTTCCTCGGGGTGCACATGACGCACAACCTCTCCTGGTCTGTGAACACCACGTCACTGGGGAGGAGGGCACAGAAGCGTTTGTACTTCCTGCGGAGGATGAGGAGAGCCCACCTGTCCTGGCCCATCCTCACGAGCTTCTACAGAAGCACCATAAAGAGCATTGTGACCAGCTGTCTCTCTGTGTGGTGAGGAGGCTGAAGTGCCTCAGTAGACTGTTGATAAATTGACTATATATTTGTATTGTGGAGCTAAACCATTTACTTTCACACAAGTTAACAACAATTTTCAAGTATTCCCTGGTAGACATTTAGTAACATTGACCTAAGAGTTAAGGGATGTGGACTATTGTTGTTAAATCTTTATCAACAGTTGGAATTATACATTTAGATAAATCTATTATTATAACATTGAATGGGTGATATAAATCAAGCAGTATAACAGTAAAAATAAAACTAATATGTACACAGGTCCTTCAGCTATAGTTAGTAAGCTTGTAGTAAATCGTGTTTTGAATATGGATTTAATGAACCCAGTGGATTTATAGAATATATCTTTATATATCTATACAGGGTTCAGTGCCTGGACTAATTCTCTTTACTATATATATGCTTCCAACTGGCAAAATTAACAAACAGATTGGGATTCATTTCCACTGTTATGCTGATGAGACTAAGCTTTATTTATCCATAAATCCTAATGAATCCAATCAATTACTTCGACTGCAGTCATGTCTTGATAACATCAAAACCTGGATGACTTTAGATTTTCTGCATTTAAAGTTATAATCTTTAAACCAGAGTCCTCAAAAAATAAACTTCTTCATCAATCACTTAATCTGGACGGCATTAACTTGGCCTCTGGTAATAAAGTAAAAAATCTTGGTGTTATTTTTGACCAAGACATGTCATTTAAATCCCATATTAAACAGGTTTCCAGAGTTTCCTTTTTTCACCTCGGGAATATCGCCAGAATTGCAAATATTCTGTGCAGGAGCGATGCTGAAAAACTAGTCCATGTATTTGTTACTTGAAGGCTGGACTATTGTAATTCTTTACTATCAGGAAGTCCACAAAATGCAATTCAAAGTCTTCAGCTGATCCAAAATGCTGCAGCAAAAGTTCTGATGAAAATAAACAGGAGGGATCATATTTCTCCTATTTTAACTTCCCTTCATTAGCTTCCTGTTAAATCAAGAATATAATTTAAAATTCTTCTTCTAACATATAAAGCCCTTTATAATCAAGCTCCATCATATATCAGACCTCTGATTACCTTGTATGTTCCTAACAGAGCACTTTGCTCTCGACTTCAGGTCTACTGGTGGTTCCTAGAGTCTCTAAAAGTAGAATGGGAGGCAGATCCTTTAGCTATCAGGCTCCTCTCCTGTGGAACCAACTCCTAATTTTGGTCCGTGAGGCAGACACCCTGTCTACTTTTAAGACTATGAATTAAAACATGTGGAATTATATACTTAACAAAAAAGTGTGAAACAACTGAAAATATGTCTTATATTCTAGGTTCTTCAAAGTAGCCACCTTTTGCTTTGATTACTGCTTCATACACTCTTGGCATTCTCTTAATGAGCTTCAAGAGATAGTCACCTGAAATGGTTTTCCCTTCACAGGTGTCCCCTGCTTATTGACTGACAGCCGATGCAGCTCTGCCTTCTTTGTTACAGAAAAGCTCAGGTGGAATTTTTTCACTTTTTCTGAATCAGACCCATTAAAATGCGGGACACTGTTTCACATTCCGACCATTGTTAAAAAAAAAAAGAAAAGAAAAAGTGCATCATGCTAAATTAGCCTGAGCTAATAGCAAATCATGAGGATATCCCTGTTTGGTTTATCAGCTAAGTTACTGGCAGTGAGGGAATACACGCTGACAGGTGACGTGGCCACAGGTGGAAATAATTCATTAATTAACTGCAGGAGCAGCGACAGATACACTTACCGATTAAGCTGTTGTCAGTTGTTCATTACTTACAATTGAGAATAATAAAGGACTGATAATACTTTCCAGTGGAGTTCCATTATCAATTTTATATTTATCAGATTTTGTTACTCCCATCTGTACCTGTATAACTATTAAACAAAAAATCTTCAATCCAATTATAAGCCCTTCCTGTTATGCCCATTTTATATAATTTTATAAGCAACCCATCCTTCCATACCATGTCATATGCTTTCTCATTATCAAAAAATATTGCTACTACTACTTCCCTATTAATCTGAGCTTTTCTAATATCTGATTCCAAACACACAACTGGATCCATTGTACTTCCTTTTCTGAATCCAATTTGACATGAAGACAACAGTCTTTTACTTTCTACATAATATGTAATCCTTTCTGTTATCATTCTCTCCATAATCTTTCCTAAACATGAAGTAAGTACAATTGGTCTATAACTTAAAGGGTTTGTTGGATCCTTTCCTGGTTTAATAATTGGCACAATAATTGCTTCCTTCTAATTAGAAGGTAATCTTCCTTCTTTCCAAATCTTATTATATAAACCTAGAAGTTTTTCTTCAGCTTGTTTCCCTAAGTTTTTTTAACATAATATAGCATATCTGATCTTTTCCTGGTGCTGTTAATCCTGATCTAAATATCGCTCTCTTCATTTCTTGCATAGAAAAATAAACATCCATGACATTTCCTGGAGTTGTTTCACCTTCTAAAATAAAATAATTTATCCTTCTTGTCTGCTCTCTCCTAAATTTTCCCGTTTCTGTTAAATTATCTGAACTATGGATCTTTGCAAATGTTCTTGCCATTACTTCTAGTTTTTCTTCATTTGTTACTGCTGTTCCTTCTTCATGTTTTAGAACTGGATATGTTCTCTCTGGTCTATTTCCCTTCATTTTCTTAATCATTCCCCATACCTAAGCTATAGGGGTTGTTCTGCCTATTGAATCACAAAAATCTCTCCATTTTGTCTTCTTTGCCTTCTAAATAACTTTCCTGTCTTCTGCTTGATCTTTTTTATATTCAATTAAATTTTTTAAATGATGTGTTCTTTAGAAAACCCTAAAAGCTATCCTCCCTCTTCAAGTTTCTGCTCCGCTTAGAAAAAACACGGGATGTGACGTCACTTCCTGTGATGTGCCCAAATATGGGCAAAATGGCCGCCCTGTTCAAAGCTCTGCAGTCAGAGCTCTGGATGATGAGAGCTGTGAACTGATCACAAACTTCATAAATTCGTTAATAATCAACAGTTTGCTCTAAAATTCTGAAAAGAGTGCTTTATCTAACCACAGGATTTTTTTTATGGTCATTAAAAAAATGGATTCAGAGAAATAAAATATTAAACTTTATAGTCTTGTACCATTTATTTTCAAAGTCTTGTAAATTGGTCAAACTCGCCTGGATTTTTACCAAACTGAAATCCATGTTTATTCTGCATGTGCTTTACAAATAGAGGCCATATTTTGGGGGGTTGAACAATATTTGTGGAAAATACATTGATTTCTCCATTTTACAAACTTTTAAAAATTCAGAGTGTAGCACTTAAAAAAAAAACAATACATGCAGTGAGAGAATTGTTACACCTTATTCACGGAATACATCCTGAAAATCTGGGATCAAAAAATTGATTTTAAAGCATTTTTTATTCTTTACTTTATTGCTTTTATTATTCTCCAGGTTTTTTAACACTTTTGGAAATAGGCCCCGCCCACTTGTTTTAATCATTACCATATTTAATACCTGAGTTCAGGGGTATGACTGGAAGGGGATGAAGAAGGTTTTGTAAAAATCCGATCAGCCATTCTTGCGTAGTAGATTTCTTGACATCACAGCGCCCCCTAGTGATGGACGATCCTCAAACGCGGGTCACATGTGCAAAATCTTATTTGGACTATGGGTTATGAAGGACATGTCAAAATCTGTTATGGTTTTAGAATAATCAGCAATTACATTTAGAGCTAGCTAGCTAACAATCACTTATTTTAGCGTTACTTTTCGAAAAAGTCAAAATTCAAAAATCCGGCACGTTCACTTTTTTATTTGTCCATTACGCTGTTATATATGGAGTTTTGCGCAGATTGCATAAAAAATGTAGGAGGAGTTTAACAAGAAAGGTTTAACCTTTGTAGCCATGTAGCGCAAAAACTAGCTGGGAAACGAAGGGTGTGCCAATTCCCTTTATTTTGCAGAATCATCCAATAAACAAAGTGATGTGAAGTTTTTGAGTGTGGGACCAGTAGTTTGGTGGTTATAGGCCAAAACGCATTGTCCTTTGTTATAGCGCCCCCTAGTTGTTGAGGGGTCTGAATTACTGGGTTTGAGTAGCGGTGCACATTCTGTACTTGGATACCTGATTCAATAGGTTCGTTACAAATCCGCATGGGCCGCCCAACGCGTTTTAGCGGAGAATAATAATTACCCGTAATAATAATAATAAATAATTTAAAAACAGACGAAAAACAATAGGGTTCTCTGCTCACAGAGCAGACGAACGGCATAGCCGTTCGCCTGCGCTGCAGGCTTGGAACCCTAATAATAATAATAATAATAATAATAATAACTAGAACTGCAAGCAGTTATTAACGGGTTCCAAGCCCGTCTACGCTCCGCCCCCTTTGAGCATATTCCTGGACTACAGCGTTCAACACCCTCATCCCACAGCATCTGGTTGAAAAATTGGAACATCTGGGCTTCAGCACACCCCTCATCACTTCCTCACCTCCTGACCACTGTCGGTCCGGGTCTGACAGACCACCTCTGATGTCATCACCCTCAGCACGGGCTCCCCTCAGGGCTGTGTCCGCAGCCCCCTGCTGTTTACTCTGATGACACACGACTGCACCCCCAGGTTCACCCCCAATCACATCATGAAGTTCGCAGTTGACACAAACTCATCAACAGCTCAGCTGTGGAGGTGGTTAGCAGCACCAAATTCCTCGGGGTGCACATCACGGACAACCTCACCTGGTCTGTAAACACCACATCTGGTGAGGAGGGCTCAGAAGAGCTTGTACTTCCTGCGGAGGATGAGGAGAGCCCAACTGCCCCCGCCCATCCTCACAACCCTCTACACAAGTACCATAGAGAGCACTCTGACCATAGATATCCATAATAAAGGCTAGATGTTTTACGGCGGAGTCTCAAACGTCATCACCGGCGGCCATCTTGCCTCAGACAAGCTTTCTGGCATGCTCTGTGGTACCTAATGTAAGGTGAGTGATCAGCACGAACACAAATACTCTTATCTCATTGAATTCTTGACGGTTTTACAAACAGTTTGGTTTCTTACAAACGTTATGAACGTGGCTATAATTCTTGATGCTTGAACATGTCGAAATTGCAGATTTTCTTGTCGATCAATGACTTAATCATGCAGCATAGTTGTGCATCACGGCTACTTGCGCAAGTTATCAAGGCTGAGACCACTGGTCAATTATATAGGTTTTACTGACACCAATAACGATTGTATGACAATTAATCTTTGGTGTAAATTTGAGGGAAATCAATCTCACAATGGTCCAAAAAGATAAATGTTCCCTTAATTTCCCCATGGTTATTATAAATTATTTTAATATACCAACTCTTATTTCAGGATTTGTTGTGCGACAGGCTCTGAAAAAGCTGTCCTGTGATGTCTGCCGTGCCAGCTTGGTAACAGATGCTGCATCTGCCATCAAGGACCAGAGCTACCACCTGCTGAAGTTAAAAAACAATGGAGGTCTGGTGATTCCATCACAAGGCACAGTGATGGTAGTCAGGGCAGCAGAGTGGGTCATTCGTCAGACCTCATGTACCAGACGATCACAGCCCATCAAAGTGCTAGAGGTCGTGTACATTGTAAGGAAGAGGATAGGGTCAGAGGATGTGTTTGTGCTCAGAGAGCACATCGGAGAAACACAGTATGGCATAGACAGCCACCACCATATGCTGTTAACATTGGTTGTGTCTTTGTTTTTTAAGTTAAGGCTGCACCAAATTGCCAAAATAACTAACCTTAGCTTACAGAGGAACAACATGCAACAGAAGCTCAATAATATCTGTGGTGTATACCATCACAGTAGTCTAGGTGGGGATTTCAACATGCTACATCTATATATACTTGTGAAGGGGACTATTGTAGCAATTTTAATAGCAAATAAATTTCACTTTTATAATGGATTAGAAATAGGAACCTTTGTGTAATTACTCTTGATATATAATCCGAATAGTCTACATGAAACTTCAAAGTGTTACCTTTAATTTGAAACCTGGATTATGCTTCTACACCAAGAGGTTGCCACACAATAAGCCTTTTTTGTCAGTATTTCATATTTTATTATAACAGTAATATTCATATTATAAAAGTATGTATGTAAATATAAATAAATTAGGACTGTGAAATAATTAATCACACCCAAATAAAAGTGTTTATATATATATATAATGAATGTTCTTCATTTAGATTGACCTTTAAACCATTAATGCTATTACTCCTTTTCATGTCTGTCTGTCTGTCTGTCTGTCTGTCTGTCTTATATCATAGTGTTACTTTTGGAATAAGTCTGATCCATATCTGAACTATGGATCTTTGCAAATGTTCTTGCCATTACTTCTACGTTTTCCTCATTTGTTACTGCTGTTCCTTCTTCATGTTTTAGAACTGGATATGCTCTCTCTGGTCTATTTCCCTTCATTTTCTTAATCATTCCCCATACCTTAGCTATAGGAGTTGTTCTGCCCATTGAATCACAAAAATCTCTCCATTTTGTCTTCTTTGCCTTCTAAATAACTTTCCTTGCTTCTGTTTGATCTTTTTTACATTCAATATTTTTTTTAAAATTATATGTTCTTTTCAAAACTCTAAAAGCTATCCTCCCTCTTCAAGTTTCTGCTCCGCTTAGAAAATCACGGGATGTGACGTCACATCCTGTGATGTGCCCATATATGGACAAAATGGCCGCCCTGTTCACAGTTCTGGATGGTCAGAGTTCTGGATGGTGAAAGCTGTGACCAGATCATAAAATTCATTAAATCGGTAAAAATCAACGGTTTGCGCTAAAATTCTGAAAATATTCACGTATGTCCAAGAGTGCTTTATCTAACTATGTGATTTTTTAAACGCCCATTGAAAAAAGCGTTTCAGAGAAAAAAAATATTAACCTTTATAGTCTTGCACATGTGAATTTCAAAGTCTTTTAAATAGTTCAAAATCGCCTGGATTTTTACCAAACTGATGTACACATTAAGTCTGAATGTGCTTTACAAATAGTGGCCATTTTTATTGGGATTGAACAATATTTGTGGAAAATACATTGATTTCTCCATTTTACAAACTTTTAAAAAATCAGAGTGTGCAACTTTCAGAAACCTCAATACATGCAGTGAGAGAACTGTTACACCTTATTCAAGGAATACATCCTGAAAATCTGAGATCGTTACACCACAAAATGGATTTTTGGTAATTTTTTGAAGTTTTGAAGGTTTTTTTCACACTTTTGGAAATAGGCCCCGCCCACTTGTTTCAATCAGTACCATATTTAATTCCTGAGTTAAGGGTTATGACTGGAAGGGGATGAAGAAGGTTTTGTAAAAATCCGATCAGCCATTCTTGCGTAGTAGATTTCTTGACATCACAGCGCCCCCTAGTGATGGAAGATCCTCAAACGCGGGTCACATGTGCAAAATCTTATTTGGACTATGTGTTATGAAGGACATGTCAAAATCTGTTATGGTTTTAGAATAATCAGCAATTACATTTAGAGCTAACTAGCTAACAATCACTTATTTTAGCGTTACTTTTCAAAAAAGTCAAAATTCAAAAATCCACCGCGTTAACTTTTTTTATTTGTCCATGACACGCTTATATATGAAGTTTTGCGCAGATCGCACAAAAAATGTAGGAGGAGTTTAACAAGAAAGGTTTAACCTTTGTAGCCATGTAGCACAAAAAGTAGCTGGGAAACGAAAGGTGTGCCAATTCGCTTTTTGATGCAGAAACATCCAATAAACAAAGTGCTATCAAGTTTTTGAGTGTGGGACCAGTAGTTTGGTGGTTACAGGCCGAAACGCATTGTCCTTTGTTATAGCGCCCCCTAGTTGTTGAGGGGTCTGAATTTCTGGGTTTGAGTAGAGGCACACATTCTGTACTTAGATACCTGATTCAATAGGTTCGTTATAAATCTGCTTGGGCTGCACAACGCGTTTTAATTCCGTAATAATAATAATAACTAGAACTGCAAGCAGTTATTAACGGGTTCCAAGCCCGTCTACGCTGCGTCCCCTTTGAGCATGTTCCTGGACTACAGCGTTCAACACCCTCATCCCACAGCATCTGGGCTTCAGCACACCCCTCATCACTTCCTCACCTCCTGACCACTGTTGGTCCGGGTCTGACAGACCACCTCTGATGTCATTACCCTCAGCACGGGCTCCCCTCAGGGCTGTGTCCGCAGCCCCCTGCTGTTTACTCTGATGACACACAACTGCACCCCCAGGTTCACCCCCAATCACATCATGAAGTTCGCAGTTGACACAAACTCATCAACAGCTCAGCTGTGGAGGTGGTTAGCAGCACCAAATTCCTCGGGGTGCACATCACGGACAACCTCACCTGGTCTGTAAACACCACATCTGGTGAGGAGGTTACAGAAGCGCTTGTATTTCCTGCGGAGGATGAGGAGAGCCCAACTGCCCCCGCCCATCCTCACAACCCTCTACACAAGTACCATAGAGAGCATTCTGACCATAGATATCCATAATAAAGGCTAGATGTCTTACGGCGGAGTCTCAAACGTCATCACCGGCGGCCATCTTGCCTCAGACAAGCTTTCTGGCGTGCTCTGTGGTACCTAATGTAAGGTGAGTGATCAGCACGAACACAAATACTCTTATCTCATTGAATTCTTGACGGATTTACAAACAGTTTGGTTTCTTACAAACGTTATGAACGTGGCTATAATTCTTGATGCTTGAACATGTCGAAATTGCAGATCTTCTTGTCGAAAAATGAATTAATCATGCAGCATAGTTGTGCATCACGGCTACTTGCGCAAGTTATCAAGCCTGAGACCACTGGTCAATTATATAGGTTTTACTGACACCAATAACGATTGTATGACAATTCATCTTTGGTGTAAATTTGAGGGAAATCAATCTCACAATGGTCCAAAAAGATAAATGTTCCCTTAATTTCCCCATGGTTATTATAAATAATTTTAATATACCAACTCTTATTTCAGGATTTGTTGTGCGACGGGCTCTGAAAAAGCTGTCCTGTGATGTCTGCCGTGCCAGCTTGGTAACAGATGCTGCATCTGCCATCAAGGACCAGAGCTACCACCTGCTGAAGTTAAAAAACAATGGAGGTCTGGTGATTCCATCAGAAGGCACAGTGATGGTAGTCAGGGCAGCAGAGTGGGTCATTCGTCAGACCTCATGTACCAGACGATCACAGGCCATCAAAGTGCTAGAGGTCGTGTACATTGTAAGGAAGAGGATAGGGTCAGAGGATGTGTTTGTGCTCAGAGAGCACATCGGAGAAACACAGTATGGCATAGACAGCCACCACCATACGCTGTTAACGTTGGTTGTGTCCTTGTTTTTTAAGTTAAGGCTGCACCAAATTGCCAAAATAACTAACCTTAGCTTACAGAGCAACAACATGCAACAGAAGCTCAATAAAACCGTCTTTTTCAAAGGGCATTAGCCAAGCTATGTTTTTTGGGTCATTTTTTAAATCTCTGTCTTCCATGTGTATACCATCACAGTAGTGTAGGTGGGGATTTCAACATGCTACATCTATATATACTTGTGAAGGGGACTATTGTACCAATTTTAATAGCAAATAAATTTCACTTTTATAATGGATTAAAAATAGGAACCTTTGTGTAATTACTCCTGATATATAATCCGAATAGTCTACATGAAACGTCAAAGTGTTACCTTTAATTTGAAACCTGGATTATGCTTCTACACCAAGAGGTTGCCACACAATAAGCCTTTTTTGTCAGTATTTCATATTTTATTATAACAGTAATATTCCTATTATAAAAGTATGTATGTAAATATAAATAAATTAGGACTGTGAAATAATTAATCACACCCAAATAAAAGTGTTTATATATATATATATAATGAATGTTCTTCATTTAGATTGACCTTTAAACCATTAATGCTATTACTCCTTTTCATATCTATCTATCTATCTATCTATCTATCTATCTATCTATCTATCTATCTATCTATCTATCTATCTATCTATCTATCTATCTATCTATCTATCTATCTATCTATCTATCTATCTATCTATCTATCTATCTATCTATCTATCTATCTATCTATCCATATTATATCATAGTGTTACTTTTGGAATAAGTCTGATCCATATCTGAACTATGGATCTTTGCAAATGTTCTTGCCATTACTTCTACTTTTTCCTCATTTGTTACTGCTGTTCATTCTTCATGTTTTAAAACTGGATATGTTCTCTCTGGTCTATTTCCCTTCATTTTCTTAATCATTCCCCATACCTTAGCCATAGGAGTTGTTCTGCCCATTGAATCACAAAAATCTCTCCATTTTGTCTTCTTTGCCTTCTAAATAACTTTCCTTGCTTCTGTTTGATCTTTTTTACATTCAATATTTTTTTTTAAATTATATGTTCTTTTCAAAACTCTAAAAGCTATCCTCCCTCTTCAAGTTTCTGCTCTGCTTAGAAAATCACGGGATGTGACGTCACATCCTGTGATGTGCCCATATATGGGCAAAATGGCCGCCCTGTTCACAGTTCTGGATGGTCAGAGCTCTGGATGGTGAAAGCTGTGACCAGATCATAAAATTCATTAAATCGGTAAAAATCAACGGTTTGCTCTAAAATTCTGAAAATATTCACGTATGTCCAAGAGTGCTTTATCTAACTTTGTGATTTTTTAAACGGCCATTGAAAAAAGCGTTTCAGAGAAAAAAAATATTAACCTTTATAGTCTTGCACATGTGAATTTCAAAGTCTTTTAAATAGTTCAAAATCGCCTGGATTTTTACCAAACTGAAGTACACATTAAGTCTGAATGTGCTTTACAAATAGTGGCCATTTTTATTGGGATTGAACAATATTTGTGGAAAATACATTTATTTCTCCATTTTACAAACTTTTAAAAAATCAGAGTGTGCAACTTTCAGAAACCTCAATACATGCAGTGAGAGAATTGTTACACCTTATTCAAGGAATACATCCTGAAAATCTGAGATCGTTACACCGCAAAATGGATTTTTGGTAATTTTTTGAAGTTTTGAAGGTTTTTTTCACACTTTTGGAAATAGGCCCCGCCCACTTGTTTCAATCAGTACCATATTTAATTCCTGAGTTAAGGGTTATGACTGGAAGGGGATGAAGAAGGTTTTGTAAAAATCCGATCAGCCATTCTTGCGTAGTAGATTTCTTGACATCACAGCGCCCCCTAGTGATGGACGATCCTCAAATGCGGGTCACATGTGCAAAATCTTATTTGGACTATGGGTTATGAAGGACATGTCAAAATCTGTTATGGTTTTAGAATAATCAGCAATTACATTTAGAGCTAGCTAGCTAACAATCACTTATTTTAGCGTTACTTTTCGAAAAAGTAAAAATTAAAAAATCCGCTGCGTTAACTTTTTTTATTTGTCCATGACACGCTTATATATGAAGTTTTGCGCAGATCGCACAAAAAATGTAGGTGGAGTTTAACAAGAAAGGTTTAACCTTTGTAGCCATGTAGCGCGAAAACTAGCTGGGAAACGAAGGGTGTGCCAATTCCCTTTATTTTGCAGAATCATCCAATAAACAAAGTGATGTGAAGTTTTAGAGTGTGGGACCAGTAGTTTGGTGGTTACAGGCCGAAACGCATTGTCCTTTGTTATAGCGCCCCCTAGTTGTTGAGGGGTCTGAATTTCTGGGTTTGAGTAGAGGCACACATTCTGTACTTTGATACCTGATTCAATAGGTTCGTTATAAATCTGCTTGGGCTGCACAACGCGTTTTAATTCCGTAATAATAATAATAATAACTAGAACTGCAAGCAGTTATTAACGGGTTCCAAGCCCACCCACGCACCGCCCCCTTGAGCATGTTCCTGGACTTCAGTTCAGCGTTCAACACCATTAAAACTGGAACATCTGGGCTTCAGCACACCTGTTCGCAACTGCCTACTAGACTTCATCACCAACAGACCTCAGTTGGTCTGGGTCGGACAGAAAACCACTGATGTCATCACCCTCAGCACGGGCTTTTCTCAGGGCTGCGTCCTGAGCCCCCTGCTGTTCACCCTGATGACACACGACTGTGTCCCCAGGTTCACCACCAATCACATCGTGAAGTTTGCAGACGACACGACGGTGGTGGGCCTGATTAGAGACAACAACGACCAGGACCAGGACCAGGACTGATCCTGAACGTGGAGAAAACGAAGGAGATCATCATGGACTTCAGGAAGAAATGGCCTCGCCATGCTCCACTTCTCATTAACAGCTCAGCTGTGGAGGTGGCCAGCAGCAATAAATTCCTCGGGGTGCACATAACACACAACCTCAGCTGGTTTGTGAACACCATGTCACTGGAGAAGAGGGAACAGAAGCGCTTGCACTTACTGCGGAGGATGAGGAGAGCCCACCTGTCCCCGCCCATCCTCACGACCTTCTACAGCAGCACCATCTATCTGCTCCCCACTCCCTTCCAATTAAGCATGTCATAATATTTATTACTTTCTTGCATTTGTCTAAAAAAAGTAGATGCAATGCAGTTTTGCATTGCATTACATTGAAATGACTGTTGTCATTTCAGCTTTTAACTTTTTGCTCTCTCTTTTTTCTTCATAGTAGGTACACCTGATCTGACGTTCTGTTAACTGTGACATCATCCAGAGAAGACAGATCACCCGCTATTACTATCTAATGTAGAACAGATTACTGGATCAATGTGTGCTTCTGTGCATGTTTGTCTCTCTTGTTGTGTCTCTGCTCTGTATTCTTTAACCCCCAGTCGGTCGAGGCAGATGACCGTTCATACTGAGCCCGGTTCTGCTGGAGGTTTTTCCTTCCCGCTAATGGGTGGTTTTTTTTTTCGACTGTCGCTTCATGCTTGCTCAGTATGAGGGATTGCTGCAAAGCCATGGACAATGCAGACGTCTCTCCCTGTAGCTCTATGCTTCTCCAGGAGTGAATGCTGCTTGTCGGGACTTTGAAGCAATCAACTGGTTCCCTTATATAGGAAATTTTTGACCAATCTGTATAATATGATTGATTTTGACTTTGTAAAGTGCCTCGAGATGACATGTTTCATAAATTGGCGCTATATAAATACAATTGAATTGAATTGAATAGAGTCCATCTGTTAAACCTTTTCTGCGTCGCACAAAGACACGATGGTTGGAACCAAAGATCTCAACTTTGGACTCATCAGACCAAAGCACAGATTTCCACTGGTCTAATGTCCATTCCTTGTGTTCTTTAGCCCAAACAATTCTCTTCTACTTGTTGCCTGTCCTTAGCAGTGGTTTCCTAGCAGCTGTTTTACCATGAAGGCCTGATTCACACAGTCTCCTAACAGTTGTTCTAGAGATGTGTCTGCTGCTAGAACTCTGTGTGGCATTGACCTGGTCTCTAATCTGAGCTGCTGTCAACCTGCGATTTCTGAGGCTGGTGACTAGGATGAATTTATCCTCCACAGCAGAGGTGACTCTTGGTCTTCCTTTCCTGGGGCGGTCCTCGTGTGAGCCAGTTTCTTTGTAGCGCTTGATGGTTTTTGCGACTGCACTTGGGGACACTTTCAAAGTTTTCCCAATTTTTCGGACTGAATGACCTTCAGTTCTTAAAGTAATTATGGCCACTTGTTTTTCTTTACTTAGCTGCTTTTTTCTTGCCATAATACAAATTCTAACAGTTTATTCAGTAGGACTATAAGCTGTGTATCCACTTGACTTCTGCACAACACAACTGATGGTCCCAACCCCATATAAGAGGCAAGACATCCCACTTATTAAACCTGACAGGGGACACCTGTGAAGGGAAAACCATTTCAGGTGACTATCTCTTGAAGCTCATTAAGAGAATGCCAAGAGTGTACGAAGCAGTAATCAAAGCAAAAGGTGGCTACTTTGAAGAACCTAGAATATAAGACATATTTTCAGTTGTTTCACACTTTTTTGTTAAGTATATAATTCCACATGTGTTAATTCATAGTTTTGATGCCTTTAGTGTGAATCTACAATTGTCATAGTTATGAAAATTAAGAAAACTCTTTGAAGGAGAAGGTGTGTCTAAACCACCTCCTCCATTACCATCTGGTACGCTGGTGCCACCGCCAAAGACAAGAGCAGACTGCAGCGTGTCATCCGGTCTGCAGAGAAGGTGATTGGCTGCAATTTTCCATCTCTCCAGGACCTGTAAGCCTCTAGGACTCTGAGGCGTGCAGGGAAGATTGTGGCCGATTTTGTGACACCCCAGTCACAAAATATTTCAGACACTTCCCTCTGGCAGGAGGCAGCGGTCCATCAGGACCAAAACCTCACGACACAAAAACAGTTTTTTCCCATCTGCTACCAGCCTTATTAACACGGCCCAGAGGCCCCGTGACACTTGACTCTGCCTCTCTCCCCTGTTCAGGTCCTACAAGCTACACCAACGTAGCATCTCCAGACCTTCTGCGTTACATTAACGCACAGTCTACCGTGTATATAGCTTTCTGTGTGTATATATATATATATATATATATATATATATATATATATATATATATATTTAAGCTATATACACAGACACCGATCTACAGACAACAGCAATTATCAACAAAAAGAAATCAACAAAAAACCTAATCACCCTCAGCACGGGCTTCCCCCCCCACTCCCCACAAATCATGTCTATCCAGTAATTTAGGACCATTTTGTTTGTTTTTGGTGTTTAATGTACTTTTCTCTACTTCCATCGCTGTACCCATTAGCACATATTGTGTTTATGCCGGAAAACTGTAACTGTAAAGCATGAGGATGATCTATCATAAAATCTTACTTATGGAAGGTAATTCCCCAGGATCTGGTTCCTAGTGTCCTTTTATTTGCGCACCCATAAGCGGAGTAAAAGTCGGGCTTCCTGGGACGTAGCTCTGGAAGTTTGCTTACTTTCAATACAAAATCGAAATTATTTATTAAGTTAGACAATAATTTAATTCAATCAATTGGTCCCATGTAGCCCCTAAAGGGGTGACGTTTTCAGTCAGTTGATTTATCTGGAAATCGGGTGAGAATTCACCGGATTCAGAGTGTCTGAAAACATAAAGTACATTTTCCTGTAATGACTTGTATTCTGTCTGACTGCAGCTTGGTCTGACCTAAGATGGCCGCTCTGTCGGCACGCCTCTCAACCGAGGACGCGGCGTCTACGTATTCATGTCTGTGTTCTCTATGGTCTGACCTAAGATGGCAGCTTGGTCTGACCTAAGATGGCTGCTTTGACGTCACTTCCTGTGATGTGCCCAAATATGGGCAAAATGGCCGCCCTGTTCAAAGCTCTGCAGTCAGAGCTCTGGATGATGAAAGCTGTGAACTGATCACAAACTTCATAAATTCGTTAATAATCAACGGTTGGCTCTAAAATTCTGGAAATATTCATGGATCTCAAAGAGTGCTTTATCTAACCACAGGATTTTTTTTATGGTCATTAAAAAAATGTATTCAGAGAAATAAAATATTAAACTTTATAGTCTTGTACCATTTATTTTCAAAGTCTTGTAAATTGGTCAAACTCGCCTGGATTTTTACCAAACTGAAATCCATGTTTATTCTGCATGTGCTTTACAAATAGAGGCCATATTTTGGGGGGTTGAACAATATTTGTGGAAAATACATTGATTTCTCCATTTTACAAACTTTTAAAAATTCAGAGTGTAGCACTTCAAAAAAAAACAATACATGCAGTGAGAGAATTGTTACACCTTATTCACAGAATACATCCTGAAAATCTGGGATCAAAAAATTGATTTTAAAGCATTTTTTATTCTTTACTTTATTGTTTTTATTATTCTCCAGGTTTTTTAACACTTTTGGAAATAGGCCCCACCCACTTGTTTTAATAATTACCATATTTAATACCTGAGTTCAGGGGTATGACTGGAAGGGGATGAAGAAGGTTTTGTAAAAATCCGATCAGCCATTCTTGCGTAGTAGATTTCTTGACATCACAGCGCCCCCTAGTGATGGACGATCCTCAAACGCGGGTCACATGTGCAAAATCTTATTTGGACTATGGGTTATGAAGGACATGTCAAAATCTGTTATGGTTTTAGAATAATCAGCAATTACATTTAGAGCTAGCTAGCTAACAATCACTTATTTTAGCGTTACTTTTCGAAAAAGTCAAAATTCAAAAATCCGGCGCGTTCACTTTTTTTATTTGTCCATTACGCTGTTATATGTGGAGTTTTGTGCGGATTGCATAAAAAATGTAGGAGGAGTTAAACAAGAAAGGTTTAACCTTTGTAGCCATGTAGCGCGAAAACTAGCTGGGAAACGAAGGGTGTGCCAATTCCCTTTATTTTGCAGAATCATCCAATAAACAAAGTGATGTGAAGTTTTTGAGTGTGGGACCAGTAGTTTGGTGGTTATAGGCCGAAACGCATTGTCCTTTGTTATAGCGCCCCCTAGTTGTTGAGGGGTCTGAATTTCTGGGTTTGAGTAGCGGTGCACATTCTGTACTTGGATACCTGATTCAATAGGTTCGTTACAAATCCGCATGGGCCGCCCAACGCGTTTTAGCGGAGAATAATAATTACCCGTAATAATAATAATAATAATAATAATAATAATAATAAATAATTTAAAAACACTAGAAAAACAATAGGGTTCTCTGCTCACAGAGCAGACGAACGGCATAGCCGTTCGCCTGCGCTGCGGGCTTGGAACCCTAATAATAATAATAATAATAATAACTAGAACTGCAAGCAGTTATTAACGGGTTCCAAGCCCACCCACGCCCCGCCCCCTTGAGCATGTTCCTGGACTTCAGTTCAGCGTTCAACACCATTATCTTACAGCATCTGGCGGAAAAACTGAAACATCTGGGCTTCAGCACACCCCTCGCAACTGCCTGCTAGACTTCCTCACCTCCTGACCTCATTTGGTCCGGGTCAGACAGAACACCTCTGATGTCATCACCCTCAGCACGGGCTCCCCTCAAGGCTGTGTCTTGAGCCCCCTGCTGTTCACCCTGATGACACACGACTGCGTCCCCAGATTCACCACCAATCGCATTGTGAAGTTTTCAGACGACACGACGGTGGTGGGCCTGATTAGAGACGACAACGACCAGGACCAGGACCAGGACTGATCCTGAACGTGGAGAAAACGACGGAGATCATCGTGGACTTCAGGAAGAACCGGCCTCACCACGCTCCACTGCTCATCACCAGCTCATCTGTGGAGGTGGTCAGGAGCACCAAATTCCTCGGGGTGCACATGACGCACAACCTCTCCTGGTCTGTGAACACCACGTCACTGGGGAGGAGGGCACAGAAGCGCTTGTACTTCCTGCGGAGGATGAGGAGAGCCCACCTGTCCTGGCCCATCCTCACGACCTTCTACAGAAGCACCATAAAGAGCATTGTGACCAGCTGTCTCTCTGTGTGGTGAGGAGGCTGAAGTGCCTCAGTAGACTGTTGATAAATTGACTATATATTTGTATTGTGGAGCTAAACCATTTACTTTCACACAAGTTAACAACAATTTTCAAGTATTCCCTGGTAGACATTTAGTAACAATGACCTAAGAGTTAAGGGATGTGGACTATTGTTGTTAAATCTTTATCAACAGTTGGAATTATACATTTATATAAATCTATTATTATAACATTGAATGGGTGATATAAATCAAGCAGTATAACAGTAAAAATAAAACTAATATGTACACAGGTCCTTCAGCTATAGTTAGTAAGCTTGTAGTAAATCGTGTTTTGAATATGGATTTAATGAACCCAGTGGATTTATAGAATATATCTTTATATATCTATACAGGGTTCAGTGCCTGGACTAATTCTCTTTACTATATATATGCTTCCAACTGGCAAAATTAACAAACAGATTGGGATTCATTTCCACTGTTATGCTGATGAGACTAAGCTTTATTTATCCATAAATCCTAATGAATCCAATCAATTACTTCGACTGCAGTCATGTCTTGATAAAATCAAAACCTGGATGACTTTAAATTTTCTGCATTTAAATTCTGACAAGACAGAAGTTATAATCTTTAAACCAGAGTCCTCAAAAAATAAACTTCTTCATCAATCACTTAATCTGGATGGCATTAACTTGGCCTCTGGTAATAAAGTAAAAAATGTTGGTGTTATTTTTGACCAAGACATGTCATTTAAATCCCATATTAAACAGGTTTCCAGAGTTTCCTTTGAAACGATGCTGAAAAACTAGTCCATGTATTTGTTACTTGAAGGCTGGACTATTGTAATTCTTTACTATCAGGAAGTCCACAAAATGCAATTCAAAGTCTTCAGCTGATCCAAAATGCTGAGGCAAGAGTTCTGATGAAAATAAACAAGAGGGATCATATTTCTCCTATTTTACCTTCCCTTCATTAGCTTCCTGTTAAATCAAGAATATAATTTAAAATTCTTCTTCTAACATATAAAGCCCTTTATAATCAAGCTCCATCATATATCAGAGTTCTGATTACCTTGTATGTTCCTAACAGAGCACTTTGCTCTCGACTTCAGGTCTACTGGTGGTTCCTAGAGTCTCTAAAAGTAGAATGGGAGGCAGATCCTTTAGCTATCAGGCTCCTCTCCTGTGGAACCAACTCCTAATTTTGGTCCGTGAGGCAGACACCCTGTCTACTTTTAAGACTAGACTTAAAACGTTCCCTTTTGACAAAGCTTATAATTAGAGTGGCTTATGTTACACTGAGCTACCCATATAGTTATGCTGCTTAGGCTACTGAAGGACATCAGGGCCTATATTTCTCACTCTACTGAGTTCTAGTGTTCTCCAGTCTACTGTTCTCCAGTTTTGCATGACTGTTGTCATTTCAGCTTTTAACTTTTTGTTCATCACCAACAGACCTCAGTTGGTCCGGGTCGGACAGAACACCTCTGATGTCATCACCCTCAGCACGGGCTTTCCTCAGGGCTGCGTCCTGAGCCCCCTGCTGTTCACCCTGATGACACACGACTGTGTCCCCAGGTTCACCACCAATCACATTGTGAAGTTTGCAGACGACACGACGGTGGTGGGCCTGATTAGAGACGACAACGACCAGGACCAGGACCAGGACTGATCCTGAACGTAGAGAAAACGAAGGAGATCATCATGGACTTCAGGAAGAAATGGCCTCGCCATGCTCCACTTCTCATTAACAGCTCAGCTGTGGAGGTGGTCAGCAGCAATAAATTCCTCGGGGTGCACATAACACACAACCTCAGCTGGTTTGTGAACACCATGTCACTGGAGAAGAGGGCACAGAAGCGCTTGCACTTACTGCGGAGGATGAGGAGAGCCCACCTGTCCCCGCCCATCCTCACGACCTTCTACAGCAGCACCATCTATCTGCTCCCCACTCCCTTCCAATTAAGCATGTCATAATATTTATTACTTTCTTGCATTTGTCTAAAAAAAGTAGATGCAATGCAGTTTTGCATTGCATTACATTGAAATGACTGTTGTCATTTCATCTTTTAACTTTTTGCTCTCTCTTTTTTCTTCATAGTAGGTACACCTGATCTGACGTTCTGTTAACTGTGACATCATCCAGAGAAGACAGATCACCCGCTATTACCATCTAATGTAGAACAGATTACTGGATCAATGTGTGCTTCTGTGCTTTTTTGCACGCCTCAGAGTCCTGGAGGCTTACAGGTCCTGGAGAGATGCAAAATTGCAGCCAATCACCTTCTCTGCAGACCGGATGACACGCTGCACTCTGCTCTTGTCTTTGGCGGTGGCACCAGCGTACCAGATGGTAATGGAGGAGGTGGTTTAGACACACCTTCTCCTTCAAAGAGTTTTCTTAATTTTCATAACTATGACAATTGTAGATTCACACTAAAGGCATCAAAACTATGAATTAAAACATGTGGAAATATATACTTGTGTGAAACAACTGAAAATATGTCTTATATTCTAGGTTCTTCAAAGTAGCCACCTTTTGCTTTGATTACTGCTTCATACACTCTTGGCATTCTCTTAATGAGCTTCAAGAGATAGTCACCTGAAATGGTTTTCCCTTCACAGGTGTCCCCTGCTTATTGACTGACAGCCGATGCAGCTCTGCCTCCTTTGTTACAGAAAAGCTCAGGTGGAATTTTTTCACTTTTTCTGAATCAGACCCATTAAAATGCGGGACACTGTTTCACATTCCGACCATTGTTAAAAAAAAAAAGAAAAGAAAAAGTGCATCATGCTAAATTAGCCTGAGCTAATAGCAAATCATGAGGATATCCCTGTTTGGTTTATCAGCTAAGTTACTGGCAGTGAGGCAATACACGCTGACAGGTGACGTGGCCACAGGTGGAAATAATTCATTCATTAACTGCAGGAGCAGCGACAGATACACTTACCGATTAAGCTGTTGTCAGTTGTTCATTACTTACAATTGAGAATAATAAAGGACTGATAATACTTTCCTGTAGAGTTCCATTATCAATTTTATATTTATCAGATTTTGTTACTCCCATCTGTACCTGTATAACTATTAAACAAAAAATCTTCAATCCAATTATAAGCCCTTCCTGTTATGCCCATTTTATATAATTTTATAAGCAACCCATCCTTCCATACCATGTCATACAACAGTCTTTTACTTTCTACATAATATGTAATCCTTTCTGTTATCATTCTTTACATAATCTTTCCTAAACATGAAGTAAGTGCAATTGGTCTATAACTTAAAGGGTTTGTTGGATCCTTTCCTGGTTTAACAATTGGCACAATAATTGCTTCCTTCTAATTAGAAGGTAATCTTCCTTCTTTCCTAATCTTATTATATAAACCTAGAAGTTTTTCTTCAGCTTGTTTGCCTAAGTTTTTTTAACATAATATAGCATATCTGATCTTTTCCTGGTGCTGTTAATCCTGATCTAAATATCGCTCTCTTCATTTCTTGCAAAGAAAAATAAACATCCATGACATTTCCTGGAGTTGTTTCACCTTCTAAAATAAAATCATTTATCCTTCTTGTCTGCTCTCTCCTAAATTGTCCCGTTTCTGTTAAATTATCTGAACTATGGATCTTTGCAAATGTTCTTGCCATTACTTCTAGCTTTTCTTCATTTGTTACTGCTGTTCCTTCTTCATGTTTTAGAACTGGATATGTTCTCTCTGGTCTATTTCCCTTCATTTTCTTAATCATTCCCCATACCTAAGCTATAGGGGTTGTTCTGCCTATTGAATCACAAAAATCTCTCCATTTTGTCTTCTTTGCCTTCTAAATAACTTTCCTGTCTTCTGCTTGATCTTTTTTATATTCAATTAAATTTTTTAAATTATGTGTTCTTTAGAAAACCCTAAAAGCTATCCTCCTTCTTCAAGTTTCTGCTCCGCTTAGAAAAAACACGGGATGTGACGTCACTTCCTGTGATGTGCCCAAATATGGGCAAAATGGCCGCCCTGTTCAAAGCTCTGCAGTCAGAGCTCTCGATGATGAAAGCTGTGAACTGATCACAAACTTCATAAATTTGTTAATAATCAACGGTTGGCTCTAAAATTCTGAAAATATTCATGGATCTCAAAGAGTGCTTTATCTAACCACAGGATTTTTTTTATGGTCATTAAAAAAATGGATTCAGAGAAATAAAATATTAAACTTTATAGTCTTGTACCATTTATTTTCAAAGTCTTGTAAATTGGTCAAACTCGCCTGGATTTTTACCAAACTTAAATCCATGTTTATTCTGCATGTGCTTTACAAATAGAGGCCATATTTTGGGGGGTTGAACAATATTTGTGGAAAATACATTGATTTCTCCATTTTACAAACTTTTAAAAATTCAGAGTGTAGCACTTCAAAAAAAAACAATACATGCAGTGAGAGAATTGTTACACCTTATTCACAGAATACATCCTGAAAATCTGGGATCAAAAAATTGATTTTAAAGCATTTTTTATTCTTTACTTTATTGTTTTTATTATTCTCCAGGTTTTTTAACACTTTTGGAAATAGGCCCCGCCCACTTGTTTTAATAATTACCATATTTAATACCTGAGTTCAGGGGTATGACTGGAAGGGGATGAAGAAGGTTTTGTAAAAATCCGATCAGCCATTCTTGCGTAGTAGATTTCTTGACATCACAGCGCCCCCTAGTGATGGACGATCCTCAAACGCGGGTCACATGTGCAAAATCTTATTTGGACTATGGGTTATGAAGGACATGTCAAAATCTGTTATGGTTTTAGAATAATCAGCAATTACATTTAGAGCTAGCTAGCTAACAATCACTTATTTTAGCGTTACTTTTCGAAAAAGTCAAAATTCAAAAATCCGGCGCGTTCACTTTTTTTATTTGTCCATTACGCTGTTATATGTGGAGTTTTGCGCGGATTGCATAAAAAATGTAGGAGGAGTTAAACAAGAAAGGTTTAACCTTTGTAGCCATGTAGCGCGAAAACTAGCTGGGAAACGAAGGGTGTGCCAATTCCCTTTATTTTGCAGAATCATCCAATAAACAAAGTGATGTGAAGTTTTTGAGTGTGGGACCAGTAGTTTGGTGGTTATAGGCCAAAACGCATTGTCCTTTGTTATAGCGCCCCCTAGTTGTTGAGGGGTCTGAATTTCTGGGTTTGAGTAGCGGTGCACATTCTGTACTTGGATACCTGATTCAATAGGTTCGTTACAAATCCGCATGGGCCGCCCAACGCGTTTTAGCGGAGAATAATAATTACCCGTAATAATAATAATAATAATAAATAATTTAAAAACACACGAAAAACAATAGGGTTCTCTGCTCACAGAGCAGACGAACGGCATAGCCGTTCGCCTGCGCTGCGGGCTTGGAACCCTAATAATAATAATAATAATAATAATAATAAATAATTTAAAAACACTAGAAAAACAATAGGGTTCTCTGCTCACAGAGCAGACGAACGGCATAGCCGTTCGCCTGCGCTGCGGGCTTGGAACCCTAACTAGAACTGCAAGCAGTTATTAACGGGTTCCAAGCCCACGCACCGCCCCCTTTGAGCATGTTCCTGGACTTCAGCATTCAATCCCACAGCATCTGGTGGAAAAACTGGAACATCTGGGCTTCAGCACACCCCTTCACCACTTCCTCACCTCCTGAGCACTGTCGGTCCGGGGTCTGACAGACCACCTCTGATGTCATCACCCTCAGCACAGGCTCCCCTCAGGGCTGCATCCGGAGCCCCTTGCTGTTTACTCTG
Source organism: Fundulus diaphanus (assembly GCA_037039145.1). Lineage (NCBI taxonomy): Eukaryota > Metazoa > Chordata > Actinopteri > Cyprinodontiformes > Fundulidae > Fundulus > Fundulus diaphanus. Next base: position 56,595,942 of record CM073133.1, on the reverse strand, counting down.
ATGACACACGACTGCACCCCCAGGTTCACACCCAATCACATCATGAAGTTCGCAGATGACATAAACTCATCAACAGCTCAGCTGTGGAGGTGGTTAGCTGGTTAGTTCCTGGGGGTGCACATCACGGTCAACCTCACCTGGTCTGTGAACACCACGTCACTGGTAAAGAGGGCACATAAGCGCTTGTACTTCCTGCAGAGGATGAGGAGAGCCCACCTGTCCCCGCACATTCTCACAACCTTCTACAGAAGTACCATAGAGAGCATTCTAACCAGCTGTCTCTCTGTGTGGTTTGGAGGCGGCAGCACCTCCGACTGGTGGAAAATGAGGAGAGTGGTGGGGACAGCAGAAGGGATCATAGGGGCTCCTCTTTCCTCCATTAAGGACATTTCATCCCAGCGCTGCATGTCCCCAGCCCATAGCATCAGCGCTGCATGTCCCCAGCCCATAGCATCAACAAATAATATGATTGAACTTGACTTTGTAAAGTGCCTTGAGATGACATGTTTCATGATTTGGCGCTATATAAATAAAATTGAATTGAATTGAATTGAACAGAGACCCTCAAACCCCCACCATGAACTGTTCCCCATATATATATATATATATATATATATATATATATATATATATATATATATATATATATATATAAATGAATGTTCTTCATTTACAGTGACCCTTTAAACCATTAATGCTATTACTCCTTTTCATGACAACTCATAATATATGAATTACATGTTTCCCGTAACTTATACCTTTTTATTCTAAGTTCAACCAAGATATTCTCTTCTTATCCTTGTAGCTTGTAGTGTTAAATAAGACTAAAATCGTTTCATTTGAATCAAGGTATGCAGATGTTGATAGATATATATATCTATCAGTGACGTGCGGTAGGGTTCATAGCTGGTGAAGCACTGACGTCATCAGTCAGATTTACAAATATATACACTCTACAGAGTAGACTCATTGCAAAGTGCTGAAGGGGACTGGTTGAGCCAAATCAATTAACCAAGAGACATGGAAAAAATATTGATTATTTGTTTAAAAAATAAATAAAACTAAATTATTTGTCATTTGATTGGTAGCAGTTTATGAGTTATGATGGATTTCTACATTTGTAAGACATTCAAAAACTAACCTACATTACGCACATTTCATTACAAAAACAAAACATGAATAATTATTGCTGTCTTACTTCTACTTAGAAATGAAGTCCAGCTGCGCTCTTTCTGAACAAAAATATCGGTCACTTTCCGGTAAAAGTTCTTTGTATCTTCTTCAGTTTTAAAAGTTTCTCAGTCTCAGTGGAGCTCACTGCCAGGGAGGAAAGCCTTCCTTCATCAGTCCTGTTCCAGCTGTATGTTTAGAGTCTTTTTAGTGCTTTACTTGTTTAGCAAAACTCGCTAATAACACATCCATAACTTGCTTTGACTCTACTATTTTGGGATAAGAGCGGTGCCCCTTGAGCGCCCCCTGCCTAGAGGCCAAGGAACTGCCGGCCTCACATACAACCAGCTCTTTGGCTTTTATGATCGCCCAGCAGCACACGAAAACACATAGTTTAATGACCAAAACAGAATTCGTAATCCACATATATTAAATTGTGGAAAATCAGTTCATCAGTGTTTGAACAATTGAATTTATGATCTAGAGACAGGAAGATGCATTCACGGAATGGAAGTCAGCGCAGTTAACATGGGATTGCGCAATCCCTGGGGAGACCAAGATCGCTGGCTTGGTGGCGCTTCACTATCAAGCACCACCAAGGATTTACGTTTAAAATAGCCAAAAGTCTTCGATTTTAAAGAGAATATCATAAAAAAATAAGGAAATTAGATTAAAAAAACAATTATTATTACAAATGACTGAGTGAATCACAATATATATTGTTATCATTATTCTATATTTTCTTTCTTTCCATGATTGCCTCCCCTGAATGCATGTCACTGCTATCTATAACTATAACCCATAAACTTTGCACAACATTTGCATATTTGCTCATTTTGCATCATTGCATCTCCAACTAGCATTACAAATGCTGTCGAACTCTCAGTTTCTAAATGCATTCTCGCACAAATGCCCTTTGCACAATCAATTCAGTACATACAAATGGTTTTAAAAATCCTTACCTGTACACTGTGACTTTCTCATGCATTTACACTTCAATTGTTTACTTTTAAATCACTGCTGCACCTTATACTGTAATTTAAATTGACTGTAATTTACAAGCTGTATTTTTGCACAAATTGCCCTCTGCACAATCAATTCTGCATATACAAATGTTTTTTAAAAATACACACCTGTACACTGTGACTTCTCCTGATTTGTTTGCATTTCAATTGTTTACTTCAAATCACTGCTGCACCTTATACTGTAATTTATTTTACTGCAATTTACAAGCTGTATGCAACAGAATTTCGTTCTGTACGCACTCTGTGCATACAAAATGACAAATAAAGTTTTCTAATTCTCTCTAAGTCTATCTATCTATCTATCCATATTATATTATAGCGTTACTTTTTGAATAAGTCTGATCCATATCTGAACTATGGATCTTTGCAAATGTTCTTGCCATTACTTCTACTTTTTATTCATTTGTTAATGCTGTTCCTTCTTCATGTTTTAGAACTGGATATGTTCTCTCTGATCTATTTCCCTTCATTTTCTTCTTCATTCCCCATACCTCAGCTATAGAAGTTGTTCTGCCTATTGAATCACAAAAATCTCTCCATTTTGTCTTCTTTGCCTTCTAAATAACTTTCCTTGCTTCTGCTTGATCTTTTTTATATTCAATAAAAAATTTTAAATTATGTGTTCTTCTCAAAACTCTAAAAGCTATCCTCCCATTTCAAGTCTCTGCTCCGCTTAGAAAATACACAGGATGTGACGTCACTTCCGGTGATGTGCCCAAATATGGGCATAATGGCCGCCCTGTTCACAGTTCTGGATGGCAGAGCTCTCGATGATGAGAGCTGTAAATTGATCACAAACTTCATAAATGTCTTAAAATTCAACGGTTTGCTCTAAAATTCTGAAAATATTCATGAATGGCCAAGAGTGTTTTATCTAACCACACGATTTTTTTGATGGTCATTAAAAAAATGGATTCAGAGAAAAAAAATATTAAACTTTATAATCTTGTATCATTAATTTTTAAAATCTTGTAAATTGGTCAAAATCGCCCGGATTTTTACCAAACTGAAAGACATGGTTATTCTGGCTGTGCTTTACAGATAGAGGCCATTTTTATTGGGATTGACCAATATTTGTGGAAAATACATTGATTTCTCCATTTTACAAACTTTTAAAAAATCAGAGTGTGCAACTTTCAAAAACTGGAATACATGCAGTGAGAGAATTGTTGCACCTTATTCAAGGAATGCATCCTGAAAATCCGAGCTTGTTACACCACACAAGTGATTTTTGGTGAATTTTTGAAGTTTTCCAGTTTTTTTCCACACTTTTGGAAATAGGCCCCGCCCACTTGTTTCAATAAATACTAGATTTAATACTTTAGTTAAGGGCAATGTCTGGAAGGGAATGAAGAAGGTTTTGTAAAAATCCGATCAGCCATTCTTGCGTAGTAGATTTCTTGACATCACAGCGCCCCCTAGTGATGGACGATCCTCAAATGCGGGTCACATGTGCAAAATCTTATTTGGACTATGGGTTATGAAGGACATGTCAAAATCTGTTATGGTTTTACAATAATCAGCAATTACATTTAGAGCTAGCTAGCTAACAATCACTTATTTTAGCGTTACTTTTCGAAAAAGTCAAAATTCAAAAATCCGCCGCGTTAACTTTTTTTATTTGTCCATTACATGGTTATATATGGAGTTTTGCGCAGATTGCACAAAATATGTAGGAGGAGTTTAACTAGAAAGGTTTAAGCTTTGTAGCCATGTAGCGCGAAAACTAGCTGGGAAACGAAGGGTGTTCCAAATTGCTTTATTTTGCAGAATCATCCAATAAACAAAGTGATGTAAAGTTTTTGAGTGTAGGACCAGTAGTTTGGTGGTTACAGGCGTAAACGCGTTGTCCTTTATTATAGCGCCCCCTAGTTGTTGAGGGGTCTGAATTTCTGGGTTTGAGTAGAGGCGCACATTCTGTACTTAGATACCTGATCCTATTGATTCGTTACAAATCCGCATGGGCCGCCCAACGCGTTTTAGCCGTAATAATAATAAATAATTTAAAAACACACGAAAAACAATAGGGTTCTCTGCTCACAGAGCAGACGAACGGCATAGCCGTTCGCCTGCGCTGCGGGCTTGGAACCCTAACTAGAACTGCAAGCAGTTATTAACGGGTTCCAAGCCCACCCACGCCCCGCCCCCTTGAGCATGTTCCTGGACTTCAGTTCAGCGTTCAACACCATTATCTTACAGCATCTGGCGGAAAAACTGAAACATCTGGGCTTCAGCACACCCCTTCACAACTGCCTGCTAGACTTCCTCACCTCCTGACCTCATTTGGTCCGGGTCAGACAGAACACCTCTGATGTCATCACCCTCAGCACGGGCTCCCCTCAAGGCTGTGTCTTGAGCCCCCTGCGGTTCACCCTGATGACACATGACTGCGTCCCCAGATTCACCACCAATCGCATTGTGAAGTTTTCAGACGACACAACGGTGGTGGGCCTGATTAGAGACGACAAGGACCAGGACCAGGACTGATCCTGAACGTGGAGAAAACGACGGAGATCATCGTGGACTTCAGGAAGAACCGGCCTCACCACGCTCCACTGCTCATCACCAGCTCATCTGTGGAGGTGGTCAGGAGCACCAAATTCCGCGGGGTGCAAATGACGCACAACCTCTCCTGGTCTGTGAACACCACGTCACTGGGGAGGAGGGCACAGAAGCGCTTGTACTTCCTACGGAGGATGAGGAGAGCCCACCTGTCCTGGCCCATCCTCACGACCTTCTACAGCAGCACCATCTATCTGCTCCCCACTCCCTTCCAATTAAGCATGTCATAATATTTATTACTTTCTTGCATTTGTCTAAAAAAAGTAGATGCAATGCAGTTTTGCATTGCATTACATTGAAATGACTGTTTGAGATCCATGATCCTGGAGGCTTACAGGTCCTGGAGAGATGGAAAATTGCAGCCAATCACCTTCTCTGCAGACCGGATGACACGCTGCAGTCTGCTCTTGTCTTTGGCGGTGGCACCAGCGTACCAGATGGTAATGGAGGAGGTGGTTTAGACACACCTTCTCCTTCAAAGAGTTTTCTTAATTTTCATAACTATGACAATTGTAGATTCACACTAAAGGCATCAAAACTATGAATTAAAACATGTGGAATTATATACTTAACAAAAAAGTGTGAAACAGCTGAAAATATGTCTTATATTCACTTTTCACTTTTTCTGAATCAGACCCATTAAAATGCGGGACAGTTTCACATTCCGACCATTGTTAAAAAAAAAAGAAAAGAAAAAGTGCATCATGCTAAATTAGCCTGAGCTAATAGCAATCCTTTCTGTTATCATTCTCTCCATAATCTTTCCTAAACATGAAGTAAGTGCAATTAGTCTATAACTTAAAGGGTTTGTTGGATCCTTTCCTGGTTTAATAATTGGCACAATAATTGCTTCCTTCTAATTAGAAGGTAATCTTCCTTCTTTCCAAATCTTATTATATAAACCTAGAAGTTTTTGTTCAGCTTGTTTCCCTAAGTTTTTTTAACATAATATAGCATATCTGATCTTTTCCTGGTGCTGTTAATCCTGATCTAAATATCGCTCTCTTCATTTCTTGCATAGAAAAATAAACATCCATGACATTTCCTGGAGTTGTTTCACCTTCTAAAATAAAATCATTTATCGTTGTTGTCTGCTCTCTCCTAAATTTTCCCGTTTCTGTTAAATTATCTGAACTATGGATCTTTGCAAATGTTCTTGCCATTACTTCTAGTTTTTCTTCATTTGTTACTGCTGTTCCTTCTTCATGTTTTAGAACTGGATATGTTCTCTCTGGTCTATTTCCCTTCATTTTCTTAATCATTCCCCATACCTAAGCTATAGGGGTTGTTCTGTCTATTGAATCACAAAAATCTCTCCATTTTGTCTTCTTTGCCTTCTAAATAACTTTCCTTTCTTCTGCTTGATCTTTTTTACATTCAATATTTTTTTTAAATTATATGTTCTTTTCAAAACTCTAAAAGCTATCCTCCCTCTTCAAGTTTCTGCTCCGCTTAGAAAATCACGGGATGTGACGTCACATCCTGTGATGTGCCCATATATGGGCAAAATGGCCGCCCTGTTCACAGTTCTGGATGGTCAGAGCTCTGGATGGTGACAGCTGTGACCAGATCATAAAATTCATTAAATCGGTAAAAATCAACGGTTTGGGCTAAAATTCTGAAAATATTCACGTAAGTCCAAGAGTGCTTTATCTAACTATGTGATTTTTTAAACGCCCATTGAAAAAAGCGTTTCAGAGAAAAAAAATATTAACCTTTATAGTCTTGCACATGTGAATTTCAAAGTCTTTTAAATAGTTCAAAATCGCCTGGATTTTTACCAAACTGAAGTACACATTAAGTCTGAATGTGCTTTACAAATAGTGGCCATTTTTATTGGGATTGAACAATATTTGTGGAAAATACATTGATTTCTCCATTTTACAAACTTTTAAAAAATCAGAGTGTGCAACTTTCAGAAACCTCAATACATGCAGTGAGAGAATTGTTACATCTTATTCAAGGAATACATCCTGAAAATCTGAGATCGTTACACCACAAAATGGATTTTTGGTAATTTTTTTAAGTTTAGAAGGTTTTTTTCACACTTTTGGAAATAGGCCCCGCCCACTTGTTTCAATCAGTACCATATTTAATTCCTGAGTTAAGGGTTATGACTGGAAGGGGATGAAGAAGGTTTTGTAAAAATCCGATCAGCCATTCTTGCGTAGTAGATTTCTTGACATCACAGCGCCCCCTAGTGATGGACGATCCTCAAACGCGGGTCACATGTGCAAAATCTTATTTGGACTATGTGTTATGAAGGACATGTCAAAATCTGTTATGGTTTTAGAATAATCAGCAATTACATTTAGAGCTAGCTAGCTAACAATCACTTATTTTAGCGTTACTTTTTGAAAAAGTCAAAATTCAAAAATCCGCCGCGTTAACTTTTTTTATTTGTCCATGACACGCTTATATATGAAGTTTTGCGCAGATCGCACAAAAAATGTAGGAGGAGTTTAACAAGAAAGGTTTAACCTTTGTAGCCATGTAGCGCGAAAAGTAGCTGGGAAACGAAAGATGTGCCAATTCCCTTTTTGATGCAGAAACATCCAATAAACAAAGTGCTATCAAGTTTTTGAGTGTGGGACCAGTAGTTTGGTGGTTACAGGCCGAAACGCATTGTCCTTTGTTATAGCGCCCCCTAGTTGTTGAGGGGTCTGAATTTCTGGGTTTGAGTAGAGGCACACATTCTGTACTTAGATACCTGATTCAATAGGTTCGTTATAAATCTGCTTGGGCTGCACAACGCGTTTTAATTCCGTAATAATAATAATAATAACTAGAACTGCAAGCAGTTATTAACGGGTTCCAAGCCCACCCACGCACCGCCCCCTTGAGCATGTTCCTGGACTTCAGTTCAGCGTTCAACACCATCAAAACTGGAACATCTGGGCTTCAGCACACCTGTTCGCAACTGCCTACTAGACTTCATCACCAACAGACCTCAGTTGGTCCGGGTCGGACAGAAAACCTCTGATGTCATCACCCTCAGCACGGGCTTTCCTCAGGGCTGCGTCCTGAGCCCCCTGCTGTTCACCCTGATGACACACGACTGTGTCCCCAGGTTCACCACCAATCACATCGTGAAGTTTGCAGACGACACGACGGTGGTGGGCCTGATTAGAGACGACAACGACCAGGACCAGGACTAGGACTGATCCTGAACGTGGAGAAAACGAAGGAGATCATCATGGACTTCAGGAAGGAATGGCCTCGCATTCCTGACCACCTCCACAGCACAGCTGTGGAGGTGGTCAGCAGCAATAAATTCCTCGGGGTGCACATAACACACAACCTCAGCTGGTTTGTGAACACCATGTCACTGGAGAAGAGGGCACAGAAGCGCTTGCACTTACTGCGGAGGATGAGGAGAGACCACCTGTCCCCGCCCATCCTCACGACCTTCTACAGCAGCACCATCTATCTGCTCCCCACTCCCTTCCAATTAAGCATGTCATTATATTTATTACTTTCTTGCATTTGTCTAAAAAAAGTAGATGCAATGCAGTTTTGCATTGCATTACATTGAAATGACTTTTGTCATTTCAGCTTTTAACTTTCTGTTCTCTCTCTTTTTTCTTCATAGTAGGTACACCTGATCTGACGTTCTGTTAACTGTGACATCATCCAGAGAAGACAGATCACCCGCTATTACTATCTAATGCAGAACAGATTACTGGATCAATGTGTGCTTCTGTGCTTGTTTGTCTCTCTTGTTGTGTCTCTGCTCTGTATTCTTTAACCCCCAGTCGGTCGAGGCAGATGACCGTTCATACTGAGCCCGGTTCTGCTGGAGGTTTTTCCTTCCCGCTAATGGGTGGGGTTTTTTTTCGACTGTCGCTTCATGCTTGCTCAGTATGAGGGATTGCTGCAAAGCCATGGACAATGCAGACGTCTCTCCCTGTAGCTCTATGCTTCTCCAGGAGTAAATGCTGCTTGTCGGGACTTTGAAGCAATCAACTGGTTCCCTTATATAGGAAATTTTTGACCAATCTGTATAATATGATTGATTTTGACTTTGTAAAGTGCCTCGAGATGACATGTTTCATGAATTGGCGCTATATAAATACAATTGAATTGAATTGAATAGAGTCCATCTGTTAAACCTTTTCTGCGTCGCACAAAGACACGATGGTTGGAACCAAAGATCTCAACTTTGGACTCATCAGACCAAAGCACAGATTTCCACTGGTCTAATGTCCATTCCTTGTGTTCTTTAGCCCAAACAATTCTCTTCTACTTGTTGCCTGTCCTTAGCAGTGGTTTTCTAGCAGCTGTTTTAACATGAAGGCCTGATTCACACAGTCTCCTAACAGTTGTTCTAGAGATGTGTCTGCTGCTAGAACTCTGTGTGGCATTGACCTGGTCTCTAATCTGAGCTGCTGTCAACCTGCGATTTCTGAGGCTGGTGATTAGGATGAATTTATCCTCCACAGCAGAGGTGACTCTTGGTCTTCCTTTCCTGGGGCGGTCCTCGTGTGAGCCAGTTTCTTTGTAGCGCTTGATGGTTTTTGCGACTGCACTTGGGGACACTTTCAAAGTTTTCCCAATTTTTCGGACTGAATGACCTTCAGTTCTTAAAGTAATTATGGCCACTCGTTTTTCTTTACTTAGCTGCTTTTTTCTTGCCATAATACAAATTCTAACAGTTTATTCAGTAGGACTATCAGCTGTGTATCCACTTGACTTCTGCACAACACAACTGATGGTCCCAACCCCATATAAGAGGCAAGACATCCCACTTATTAAACCTGACAGGGGACACCTGTGAAGGGAAAACCATTTCAGGTGACTATCTCTTGAAGCTCATTAAGAGAATGCCAAGAGTGTACGAAGCAGTAATCAAAGCAAAAGGTGGCTACTTTGAAGAACCTAGAATATAAGACATGTTTTCAGTTGTTTCACACTTTTTTGTTAAGTATATAATTCCACATGTGTTAATTCATAGTTTTGATGCCTTTAGTGTGAATCTACAATTGTCATAGTTATGAAAATTAAGAAAACTCTTTGAAGGAGAAGGTGTGTCTAAACCACCTCCTCCATTACCATCTGGTACGCTGGTGCCACCGCCAAAGACAAGAGCAGACTGCAGCGTGTCATCCGGTCTGCAGAGAAGGTGATTGGCTGCAATTTTCCATCTCTCCAGGACCTGTAAGCCTCCAGGACTCTGAGGCGTGCAGGGAAGATTGTGGCCGATTTTGTGACACCCCAGTCACAAAATATTTCAGACACTTCCTTCTGGCAGGAGGCAGCGGTCCATCAGGACCAAAACCTCACGACACAAAAACAGTTTTTTCCCATCCGCTACCAGCCTTATTAACACGGCCCAGAGGCCCCGTGACACTTGACTGCCTCTCTCCCCTGTTCAGGTCCTACAAGCTACACCAACGTAGCATCTCCAGACCTTCTGCGTTACATTAACGCACAGTCTACCGTGTATATAGCTTTCTGTGTATATATATATATATATATATATATATATATAGATATAGATATATACACAGCGTTCACTGAGCGAGAGGCGGGTTACACCCTGGACAGGTCGGCAATCTGTCACAGGGCAACACAGAGACAGACAGGACAAACAACCATTCTTGCACACACTCACACCTAAGGACAATTTAGAGAAGCCAATTAAACTAACAGTCATGTTTTTGAACTGTGGGAGGAAGCCGGCGTACCCGGAGTGAACCTACGCATGCACAGGTAGAACATTCAAACTCCATGCAGAAAGACCCAGAGGATTTGAAAGACCCTGGGAGGATTTGAAAGACCCGGGAGGATTTGAAAGACCCGGGAGGATTTGAAAGACCCGGGAGGATTTGAAAGACCCGGGAGGATTTGAAAGACCCGGGAGGATTTGAAAGACCCAGGTGATTGAACCCAGAAGGCAACAACACTTCTCACTGCTTCACTGTGCAGCCTCTGTTTATGACAGTATCATGTAAATCTTAGGCACAAATAAAGTGTTACCTAAACAAAAGTAATTTGTATAGTAAGTATAACATCCACTGACTGTAAAGTTACCTGTGAAACGTTTTCACACAGCCAAACTGCTTGTTGTTGCAACCAAATGCTATGGGGTTCTGTGTGAGAACGGAGTAGCAAGATGGCGGCCAGTGACCTCTCCTAGTGACTGGCCGCCATCTTGCTACTCCCTACTCTCACACTTTTGCAAATAGGCCCTGCCCACTTGTTTCAATTGTGTTCATAAACAGACACAATAAAAAATGATAAAAGCATCATGCTAACCTTTAGAATTAGGCTTATTGGATTTTACTACTTAATAACTCTCTGTCACAGCCTCTAACCTGCTGGTGATACACTTGGGCCTGGTGTCTCCTGGCTGGCTTCTCCAGGTTGGTCACTGCTGCAGGGTTCTGTCTGGTCCTGGTCTGGCCCTGGTTTTTGCCTCTTTAAGAAGAACTGTGAGATATTCTCTTTTCTCTTCATTTGGGCTCTACACAAAATAAGGCAGCCTGGTATTTAGACTCCATGACTGTATGGCAAAGACAACACTATTTTAAATATTATTTAAACAATAGTTTTTAGTTTTCTGTAGCTAGCTAAAATAATACTAAATTAAAAATAGATTAATTAAATTAATTAATATAACTAGTTAGGTTATAATTCAAAGCTTTCATATGACATAGCCTATTTACATTTCAGTCATTATAAACTTAACAATGGTTTTTCACATATTCTTACCACACACATTTCAAGCAAGAGCTGGGAGATATATCCTGGCCAAATTAATAAAACATTACAGGGCAGTATGTGCACTGAAACATATGTTAAAAGAATCTGTCTAAAACACAATCTATCAGCACTAGCATGGCTAATATAATAAACGAGGCACTACGGACGGAGCGGTGCACAACCATTTTTTTTTTCTTTTTAGAAATGTATGACAAGTGCCGCCTCTCATTAGGAAGGTAACACAGCGGTTACTGCTGAGCGGTAAAATGTTGTAAATACCTGCAAAACTCCTCAACGGTGTACTCTAAAGCCGCGGGTGTGTTTTGGATCAAGCAGGAACCACATGTCAGCTTAACCAATGAACAGCGTCAGTGCGCAGCATGTAGGCTGCTACTGCATGGGCTGCCTTCAGGGACAGTCGGAAATTACAGTTTTCCTGGCAAATCTTTGCCGATCTCATAAGTATTATATTTTAAAATTACCATTTCCAGTGGGGTGGCAGTAGGGGGTGGCAAGGGCTCTGTTGGGGGTGGCAAATGCCACCCCTGCCACCCCTCTGGCTCCGCAACTGGCTACATTCAATGTAAAGCTTATGTATATAAGTGTGTGTGTGTAAAAAATCCATATATAATCAAATACTGCCATCTACTGGAAATTTTAAATCCCTACATGGGCACATTTCGGAAATGTTATTCTTTTTAAATTCATAAATAAATTCTTTAAAATTCAACAGTTTGCTCTAAAATTCTTCCAATATTATATATATATATATATATATATATATATATATATATATATATATATATATATATATATATATATATATATATATATATATATATATATATACAGTGAATGCTGGATATAGGCACCAGCAACCCCGCAACCCCATGAGGGATAAAGCGGTTTGGAAAATGGATGGATGGATATATATATATATATATATATATATATATATATATATATATATATATATATAAGCTATATACACAGACACTGATCTACAGACAACAGCAATTATCAACAAAAAGAAATCAACAAAAAACCTAATCACCCTCAGCACGGGCTTCCCCCCCCCACTCCCCACAAATCATGTCTATCCAGTAATTTAGGACCATTTTGTTTGTTTTTGGTGTTTAATGTACTTTTCTCTACTTCCATCGCTGTACCCATTAGCACATATTGTGTTTATGCCGGAAACACTGTAACTGTAAAGCATGAGGATTATCTATCATAAAATCTTACTTATTGAAGGTAATTCCCCAGGATCTGGTTCCTGGTGTCCTTTTATATGCGCACCCATAAGCGGAGTAAAAGTCTGGCTCCTTGGGACGTAGCTCTGGAAGTTTGCTGACTTTCAATACAAAACCGAAATTATTTATTGAGTTAGACAATCATTTAATTCAATCAATTGGTCCCATGTAGCCCCTAAAGGGGTGACATTTTCAGTCAGTTGATTTAGCTGGAAATCGGGTTAGAATTCACCGGATTCAGAGTGTCTGAAACATAAAGTACATTTTCCTGAATTGGCTTATATTCTCTCTGAGCGCAGCTTTGTCTGACTTAAGATGGCCGCTGTGACATCACTTCCTGTGATGTGCCCAAATATGGGCAAAATGGCCGCCCTGTTCACAGCTGTGGAGTCAGAGCTCTGGATGAGAGCTGTGAACTGATCACAAACTTCATAAATTCGTTAATAATCAACGGTTTGCTCTAAAATTCTGAAAATATTCATGGATCTCAAAGAGTGCTTTATCTAACCACAGGAATTTTTTTTATGGTCATTAAAAAAATGGATTCAGAGAAATAAAATATTAAACTTTATAGTCTTGTACCATTTATTTTCAAAGTCTTGTAAATTGGTCAAACTCGCCTGGATTTTTACCAAACTGAAATCCATGTTTATTCTGCATTTGCTTTACAAATAGAGGCCATATTTTGGGGGGTTGAACAATATTTGTGGAAAATACATTGATTTCTCCATTTTACAAACTTTTAAAAATTCAGAGTGTAGCACTTCAAAAAAAAACAATACATGCAGTGAGAGAATTGTTACACCTTATTCACGGAATACATCCTGAAAATCTGGGATCAAAAAATTGATTTTAAAGCATTTTTTATTCTTTACTTTATTGCTTTTATTATTCTCCAGGTTTTTTAACACTTTTGGAAATAGGCCCCGCCCACTTGTTTTAATCATTACTATATTTAATACCTGAGTTCAGGGGTATGACTGGAAGGGGATGAAGAAGGTTTTGTAAAAATCTGATCAGCCATTCTTGCGTAGTAGATTTCTTGACATCACAGTGCCCCCTAGTGATGGACGATCCTCAAACGCGGGTCACATGTGCAAAATCTTTTTTGGACTATGGGTTATGAAGGACATGTTAAAATCTGTTATGGTTTTAGAATAATCAGCAATTACATTTAGAGCTAGCTAGCTAACAATCACTTATTTTAGCGTTACTTTTCGAAAAAGTCAAAATTCAAAAATCCGGCGCGTTCACTTTTTTTATTTGTCCATTACGCGGTTATATATGGAGTTTTACGCGGATTGCATAAAAAATGTAGGAGGAGTTTAACAAGAAAGGTTTAACCTTTGTAGCCATGTAGCGCAAAAACTAGCTGGGAAACGAAGGGTGTGCCTATTCGCTTTATTTTGCAGAATCATCCAATAAACAAAGTGATGTGAAGTTTTTGAGTGTGGGACCAGTAGTTTGGTGGTTATAGGCCAAAACGCATTGTCCTTTGTTATAGCGCCCCCTAGTTGTTGAGGGGTCTGAATTTCTGGGTTTGAGTAGCGGTGCACATTCTGTACTTGGATACCTGATTCAATAGGTTCGTTACAAATCCGCATGGGCCGCCCAACGCGTTTTAGCGGAGAATAATAATTACCCGTAATAATAATAATAATAATAATAATAATAATAAATAATTTAAAAACAGACGAAAAACAATAGGGTTCTCTGCTCACAGAGCAGACGAACGGCATAGCCGTTCGCCTGCGCTGCGGGCTTGGAACCCTAATAATAATAATAAATAATTTAAAAACACACGAAAAACAATAGGGTTCTCTGCTCACAGAGCAGACGAACGGCATAGCCGTTCGCCTGCGCTGCGGGCTTGGAACCCTAATAAACTAGAACTGCAAGCAGTTATTAACGGGTTCCAAGCCCACCCACGCACCGCCCCCTTGAGCATGTTCCTGGACTTCAGTTCAGCGTTCAACACCATCAAAACTGGAACATCTGGGCTTCAGCACACCTGTTCGCAACTGCCTACTAGACTTCATCACCAACAGACCTCAGTTGGTCTGGGTCGGACAGAAAACCACTGATGTCATCACCCTCAGCACGGGCTTTCCTCAGGGCTGCGTCCTGAGCCCCCTGCTGTTCACCCTGATGACACACGACTGTGTCCCCAGGTTCACCACCAATCACATCGTGAAGTTTGCAGACGACACGACGGTGGTGGGCCTGATTAGAGACAACAACGACCAGGACCAGGACCAGGACTGATCCTGAACGTGGAGAAAACGAAGGAGATCATCATGGACTTCAGGAAGAAATGGCCTCGCCATGCTCCACTTCTCATTAACAGCTCAGCTGTGGAGGTGGCCAGCAGCAATAAATTCCTCGGGGTGCACATAACACACAACCTCAGCTGGTTTGTGAACACCATGTCACTGGAGAAGAGGGAACAGAAGCGCTTGCACTTACTGCGGAGGATGAGGAGAGCCCACCTGTCCCCGCCCATCCTCACGACCTTCTACAGCAGCACCATCTATCTGCTCCCCACTCCCTTCCAATTAAGCATGTCATAATATTTATTACTTTCTTGCATTTGTCTAAAAAAAGTAGATGCAATGCAGTTTTGCATTGCATTACATTGAAATGACTGTTGTCATTTCAGCTTTTAACTTTTTGCTCTCTCTTTTTTCTTCATAGTAGGTACACCTGATCTGACGTTCTGTTAACTGTGACATCATCCAGAGAAGACAGATCACCCGCTATTACTATCTAATGTAGAACAGATTACTGGATCAATGTGTGCTTCTGTGCATGTTTGTCTCTCTTGTTGTGTCTCTGCTCTGTATTCTTTAACCCCCAGTCGGTCGAGGCAGATGACCGTTCATACTGAGCCCGGTTCTGCTGGAGGTTTTTCCTTCCCGCTAATGGGTGTTTTTTTTTTTCGACTGTCGCTTCATGCTTGCTCAGTATGAGGGATTGCTGCAAAGCCATGGACAATGCAGACGTCTCTCCCTGTAGCTCTATGCTTCTCCAGGAGTGAATGCTGCTTGTCGGGATTTTGAAGCAATCAACTGGTTCCCTTATATAGGAAATTTTTGACCAATCTGTATAATATGATTGATTTTGACTTTGTAAAGTGCCTCGAGATGACATGTTTCATGAATTGGCGCTATATAAATACAATTGAATTGAATTGAATAGAGTCCATCTGTTAAACCTTTTCTGCGTCGCACAAAGACACGATGGTTGGAACCAAAGATCTCAACTTTGGACTCATCAGACCAAAGCACAGATTTCCACTGGTCTAATGTCCATTCCTTGTGTTCTTTAGCCCAAACAATTCTCTTCTACTTGTTGCCTGTCCTTAGCAGTGGTTTCCTAGCAGCTGTTTTACCATGAAGGCCTGATTCACACAGTCTCCTAACAGTTGTTCTAGAGATGTGTCTGCTGCTAGAACTCTGTATGGCATTGACCTGGTCTCTAATCTGAGCTGCTGTCAACCTGCGATTTCTGAGGCTGTTGACTAGGATGAATTTATCCTCCACAGCAGAGGTGACTCTTGGTCTTCCTTTCCTGGGGCGGTCCTCGTGTGAGCCAGTTTCTTTGTAGCGCTTGATGGTTTTTGCGACTGCACTTGGGGACACTTTCAAAGTTTTCCCAATTTTTCGGACTGAATGACCTTCAGTTCTTAAAGTAATTATGGCCACTTGTTTTTCTTTACTTAGCTGCTTTTTTCTTGCCATAATACAAATTCTAACAGTTTATTCAGTAGGACTATAAGCTGTGTATCCACTTGACTTCTGCACAACACAACTGATGGTCCCAACCCCATATAAGAGGCAAGACATCCCACTTATTAAACCTGACAGGGGACACCTGTGAAGGGAAAACCATTTCAGGTGACTATCTCTTGAAGCTCATTAAGAGAATGCCAAGAGTGTACGAAGCAGTAATCAAAGCAAAAGGTGGCTACTTTGAAGAACCTAGAATATAAGACATATTTTCAGTTGTTTCACACTTTTTTGTTAAGTATATAATTCCACATGTGTTAATTCATAGTTTTGATGCCTTTAGTGTGAATCTACAATTGTCATAGTTATGAAAATTAAGAAAACTCTTTGAAGGAGAAGGTGTGTCTAAACCACCTCCTCCATTACCATCTGGTACGCTGGTGCCACCGCCAAAGACAAGAGCAGACTGCAGCGTGTCATCCGGTCTGCAGAGAAGGTGATTGGCTGCAATTTTCCATCTCTCCAGGACCTGTAAGCCTCTAGGACTCTGAGGCGTGCAGGGAAGATTGTGGCCGATTTTGTGACACCCCAGTCACAAAATATTTCAGACACTTCCTTCTGGCAGGAGGCAGCGGTCCATCAGGACCAAAACCTCACGACACAAAAACAGTTTTTTCCCATCCGCTACCAGCCTTATTAACACGGCCCAGAGGCCCCGTGACACTTGACTCTGCCTCTCTCCCCTGTTCAGGTCCTACAAGCTACACCAACGTAGCATCTCCAGACCTTCTGCGTTACATTAACGCACAGTCTACCGTGTATATAGCTTTCTGTGTGTATATATATATATATATATATATATATATATATATATATATATATATATATATATATATATATACACACAGCGTTCACTGAGCGAGAGGCGGGTTACACCCTGGACAGGTCGGCAATCTGTCACAGGGCAACACAGAGACAGACAGGACAAACAACCATTCTTGCACACACTCACACCTAAGGACAATTTAGAGAAGCCAATTAAACTAACAGTCATGTTTTTGAACTGTGGGAGGAAGCCAGCGTACCCGGAGTGAACCTACGCATGCACAGGTAGAACATTCAAACTTCATGCAGAAAGACCCAGAGGATTTGAAAGACCCGGGAGGATTTGAAAGACCCAGGAGGATTTGAAAGACCCGGGAGGATTTGAAAGACCCGGGAGGATTTGAAAGACCCAGGTGATTGAACCCAGAAGGCAACAACACTTCTCACTGCTTCACTGTGCAGCCTCTGTTTATGACAGTATCATGTAAATCTTAGGCAAAAATAAAGTGTTACCAAAACAAAAGTAATTTGTATAGTAAGTATAACAACCACTGACTTTAAAGTTACCTGTGAAACGTTTTCACACAGCCAAACTGCTTGTTGTTGCAACCAAATGCTATGGGGTTCTGTGTGAGAACGGAGTAGCAAGATGGCGGCCAGTGACCTCCCCTAGTGACTGGCCGCCATCTTGCTACTCCCTACTCTCACACTTTTGCAAATAGGCCCTGCCCACTTGTTTCAATTGTGTTCATAAACAGACACAATAAAAAATGCAAAAAGCATCATGCTAACCTTTACAATTAGGCTTATTGGATTTTACTACTTAATAACTCTCTGTCACAGCCTCTAACCTGCTGGTGATACACTTGGGCCTGGTGTCTCCTGGCTGGCTTCTCCAGGTTGGTCACTGCTGCAGGGTTCTGTCTGGTCCTGGTCTGGCCCTGGTTTTTGCCTCTTTAAGAAGAACTGTGAGATATTCTCTTTTCTCTTCATTTGGGCTCTACACAAAATAAGGCAGCCTGGTATTTAGACTCCATGACTGTATGGCAAAGACAACACTATTTTAAATATTATTTAAACTATAGTTTTTAGTTTTCTGTAGCTAGCTAAAATAATACTAAATTAAAAATAGATTAATTAAATTAATTAATATAACTAGTTAGGTTATAATTCAAAGCTTTCATATGACATAGCCTATTTACATTTCAGTCATTATAAACTTAACAATGGTTTTTCACATATTCTTACCACACACATTTCAAGCAAGAGCTGGGAGATATATCCTGGCCAAATTAATAAAACATTACAGGGCAGCATGTGCACTCAAACATATGTTAAAAGAATCTGTCTAAAACACGATCTTTCAGCACTAGCATGGCTAATATAATAAACGAGGCACTACGGACGGAGCGGTGCACAACCATTTTTTTTTTCTTTTTAGAAATGTATGACAAGTGCCGCCTCTCATTAGGAAGGTAACACAGCGGTTACCGCTGAGCTGTAAAATGTTGTAAATACCTGCAAAACTCCTCAACGGTGTACTCTAAAGCCGCGGGTGTGTTTTGGATCAAGCAGGAACCACATGTCAGCTTAACCAATGAACAGCGTCAGTGCGCAGCATGTAGGCTGCTACTGCATGGGCTGCCTTCAGGGACAGTCGGAAATTACAGTTTTCCTGGCAAATCTTTGCCGATCTCATAAGTATTATATGTTAAAATTACCATTTCCAGTGGGGTGGCAGTAGGGGGTGGCAAGGGCTCTGTTGGGGGTGGCAAATGCCACCCCTGCCACCCCTCTGGCTCCGCAACTAGCTACATTCAATGTAAAGCTTATGTATATAAGTGTGTGTGTGTGTAAAAAATCCATATATAATCAAATACTGCCATCTACTGGAAATTTTAAATCCCTACATGGGCACATTTCGGAAATGTTATTCTCTTTAAATTCATAAATAAATTCTTTAAAAATCAACAGTTTGCTCTAAAATTCTTCCAATATTATATATATATTCAATTTATTTATTTATATAGCGCCAAATCATGAAACATGTCATCTCAAGGCACTTTACAAAATCAAGTTCAATCATATTATACAGATTGGGTCAGATTATACAGATTGAATAAAATGTCCTATATAAGGAAACCAGTTGATTGCATCAAAGTCCCGACAAGCATATATATATATATATATATTTAAGCTATATACACAGACACCGATCTATAGACAACAGCAATTATCAACAAAAAGAAATCAACAAAAAACCTAATCACCCTCAGCACGGGCTTCCCCCCCCACTCCCCACAAATCATGTCTATCCAGTAATTTAGGACCATTTTGTTTGTTTTTGGTGTTTAATGTACTTTTCTCTACTTCCATCGCTGTACCCATTAGCACATATTGTGTTTATGCCGGAAAACTGTAACTGTAAAGCATGAGGATGATCTATCATAAAATCTTACTTATGGAAGGTAATTCCCCAGGATCTGGTTCCTAGTGTCCTTTTATTTGCGCACCCATAAGCGGAGTAACAGTCGGGCTTCCTGGGACGTAGCTCTGGAAGTTTGCTTACTTTCAATACAAAATCGAAATTATTTATTAAGTTAGACAATAATTTAATTCAATCAATTGGTCCCATGTAGCCCCTAAAGGGGTGACGTTTTCAGTCAGTTGATTTATCTGGAAATCGGGTGAGAATTCACCGGATTCAGAGTGTCTGAAAACATAAAGTACATTTTCCTGTAATGACTTGTATTCTGTCTGACTGCAGCTTGGTCTGACCTAAGATGGCCGCTCTGTCGGCACGCCTCTCAACCGAGGACGCGGCGTCTACGTATTCATGTCTGTGTTCTCTATGGTCTGACCTAAGATGGCAGCTTGGTCTGACCTAAGATGGCTGCTTTGACGTCACTTCCTGTGATGTGCCCAAATATGGGCAAAATGGCCGCCCTGTTCAAAGCTCTGCAGTCAGAGCTCTGGATGATGAAAGCTGTGAACTGATCACAAACTTCATAAATTCGTTAATAATCAACGGTTGGCTCTAAAATTCTGAAAATATTCATGGATCTCAAAGAGTGCTTTATCTAACCACAGGATTTTTTTATGGTCATTAAAAAAATGGATTCAGAGAAATAAAATATTAAACTTTATAGTCTTGTACCATTTATTTTCAAAGTCTTGTAAATTGGTCAAACTCACCTGGATTTTTACCAAACTGAAATCCATGTTTATTCTGCAGGTGCTTTACAAATAGAGGCCATATTTTGGGGGGTTGAACAATATTTGTGGAAAATACATTGATTTCTCCATTTTACAAACTTTTAAAAATTCAGAGTGTAGCACTTCAAAAAAAAACAATACATGCAGTGAGAGAATTGTTACACCTTATTCACAGAATACATCCTGAAAATCTGGGATCAAAAAATTGATTTTAAAGCATTTTTTATTCTTTACTTTATTGTTTTTATTATTCTCCAGGTTTTTTAACACTTTTGGAAATAGGCCCCGCCCACTTGTTTTAATAATTACCATATTTAATACCTGAGTTCAGGGGTATAACTGGAAGGGGATGAAGAAGGTTTTGTAAAAATCCGATCAGCCATTCTTGCGTAGTAGATTTCTTGACATCACAGCGCCCCCTAGTGATGGACGATCCTCAAACGCGGGTCACATGTGCAAAATCTTATTTGGACTATGGGTTATGAAGGACATGTCAAAATCTGTTATGGTTTTAGAATAATCAGCAATTACATTTAGAGCTAGCTAGCTAACAATCACTTATTTTAGCGTTACTTTTCGAAAAAGTCAAAATTCAAAAATCCGGCGCGTTCACTTTTTTTATTTGTCCATTACGCTGTTATATGTGGAGTTTTGTGCGGATTGCATAAAAAATGTAGGAGGAGTTAAACAAGAAAGGTTTAACCTTTGTAGCCATGTAGCGCGAAAACTAGCTGGGAAACGAAGGGTGTGCCAATTCCCTTTATTTTGCAGAATCATCCAATAAACAAAGTGATGTGAAGTTTTTGAGTGTGGGACCAGTAGTTTGGTGGTTATAGGCCAAAACGCATTGTCCTTTGTTATAGCGCCCCCTAGTTGTTGAGGGGTCTGAATTTCTGGGTTTGAGTAGCGGTGCACATTCTGTACTTGGATACCTGATTCAATAGGTTCGTTACAAATCCGCATGGGCCGCCCAACGCGTTTTAGCGGAGAATAATAATTACCCGTAATAATAATAATAATAACTAGAACTGCAAGCAGTTATTAACGGGTTCCAAGCCCACCCACGCACCGCCCCCTTGAGCATGTTCCTGGACTTCAGTTCAGCGTTCAACACCATCAAAACTGGAACATCTGGGCTTCAGCACACCTGTTCGCAACTGCCTACTAGACTTCATCACCAACAGACCTCAGTTGGTCCGGGTCGGACAGAAAACCTCTGATGTCATCACCCTCAGCACGGGCTTTCCTCAGGGCTGCGTCCTGAGCCCCCTGCTGTTCACCCTGATGACACACGACTGTGTCCCCAGGTTCACCACCAATCACATCGTGAAGTTTGCAGACGACACGACGGTGGTGGGCCTGATTAGAGACAACAACGACCAGGACTGATCCTGAACGTGGAGAAAACGAAGGAGATCATGACAACAACGACCAGGACTGATCCTGAACGTGGAGAAAACGAAGGAGATCATCATGGACTTCAGGAAGAAATGGCCTCGCCATGCTCCACTTCTCATTAACAGCTCAGCTGTGGAGGTGGCCAGCAGCAATAAATTCCTCGGGGTGCACATAACACACAACCTCAGCTGGTTTGTGAACACCATGTCACTGGAGAAGAGGGAACAGAAGCGCTTGCACTTACTGCGGAGGATGAGGAGAGCCCACCTGTCACCATCTATCTGCTCCCCACTCCCTTCCAATTAAGCATGTCATAATATTTATTACTTTCTTGCATTTGTCTAAAAAAAGTAGATGCAATGCAGTTTTGCATTGCATTACATTGAAATGACTGTTGTCATTTCAGCTTTTAACTTTTTGCTCTCTCTTTTTTCTTCATAGTAGGTACACCTGATCTGACGTTCTGTTAACTGTGACATCATCCAGAGAAGACAGATCACCCGCTATTACTATCTAATATAGAACAGATTGCTGGATCAATGTGTGCTTCTGTGCTTGTTTGTCTCTCTTGTTGTGTCTCTGCTCTGTATTCTTTAACCCCCAGTCGGTCGAGGCAGATGACCGTTCATACTGAGCCCGGTTCTGCTGGAGGTTTTTCCTTCCCGCTAATGGGTGGGGTTTTTTTTCGACTGTCGCTTCATGCTTGCTCAGTATGAGGGATTGCTGCAAAGCCATGGACAATGCAGACGTCTCTCCCTGTAGCTCTATGCTTCTCCAGGAGTGAATGCTGCTTGTCGGGACTTTGAAGCAATCAACTGGTTCCCTTATATAGGAAATTTTTGACCAATCTGTATAATATGATTGATTTGACTTTGTAAAGTGCCTCGAGATGACATGTTTCATGAATTGGCGCTATATAAATACAATTGAATTGAATTGAATAGAGTCCATCTGTTAAACCTTTTCTGCGTTGCACAAAGACACGATGGTTGGAACCAAAGATCTCAACTTTGGACTCATCAGACCAAAGCACAGATTTCCACTGGTCTAATGTCCATTCCTTGTGTTCTTTAGCCCAAACAATTCTCTTCTACTTGTTGCCTGTCCTTAGCAGTGGTTTCCTAGCAGCTGTTTTAACATGAAGGCCTGATTCACACAGTCTCCTAACAGTTGTTCTAGAGATGTGTCTGCTGCTAGAACTCTGTGTGGCATTGACCTGGTCTCTAATCTGAGCTGCTGTCAACCTGCGATTTCTGAGGCTGGTGACTAGGATGAATTTATCCTCCACAGCAATTCATAGTTTTGATGCCTTTAGTGTGAATCTACAATTGTCATAGTTATGAAAATTAAGAAAACTCTTTGAAGGAGAAGGTGTGTCTAAACCACCTCCTCCATTACCATCTGGTACGCTGGTGCCACCGCCAAAGACAAGAGCAGACTGCAGCGTGTCATCCGGTTTGATGAGAAGGTGACTGGCTGCAATTTTCCATCTCTCCAGGACCTGTAAGCCTCCAGGACTCTGAGGCGCGCAGGGAAGATTGTGGCCGATTTTGTGACACCCCAGTCACAAAATATTTCAGACACTTCCTTCTGGCAGGAGGCAGCGGTCCATCAGGACCAAAACGTCACGACACAAAAACAGTTTTTTCCCATCCGCTACCAGCCTTATTAACACGGCCCAGAGGCCCCGTGACACTTGACTCTGCCTCTCTCCTCTGTTCAGGTCCTACAAGCTACACCAACGTAGCATCTCCAGACCTTCTGCGTTACATTAACGCACAGTCTACCGTGTATATAGCTTTCTGTGTGTGTATATATATATATATATATATATATATATATATATATATATATATATATATATATATATACACAGCGTTCACTGAGCGAAAGGCGGGTTACACCCTGGACAGGTCGGCAATCTGTCACAGGGCAACACAGAGACAATCAGGACAAACAACCATTCTTGCACACACTCACACCTAAGGACAATTTAGAGAAGCCAATTAAACTAACAGTCATGTTTTTGAACTGTGGGAGGAAGCCGGCGTACCCGGAGTGAACCTACGCATGCACAGGTAGAACATTCAAACTCCATGCAGAAAGACCCAGAGGATTTGAAAGACCCGGGAGGATTTGAAAGACCCGGGAGGATTTGAAAGACCCGGGAGGATTTGAAAGACCCGGGAGGATTTGAAAGACCCAGGTGATTGAACCCAGAAGGCAACAACACTTCTCACTGCTTCACTGTGCAGCCTCTGTTTATGACAGTATCATGTAAATCTTAGGCACAAATAAAGTGTTACCTAAACAAAAGTAATTTGTATAGTAAGTATAACATCCACTGACTGTAAAGTTACCTGTGAAACGTTTTCACACAGCCAAACTGCTTGTTGTTGCAACCAAATGCTATGGGGTTCTGTGTGAGAACGGAGTAGCAAGATGGCGGCCAGTGACCTCACCTAGTGACTGGCCGCCATCTTGCTACTCCCTACTCTCACACTTTTGCAAATAGGCCCTGCCCACTTGTTTCAATTGTGTTCATAAACAGACACAATAAAAAATGCAAAAAGCATCATGCTAACCTTTAGAATTAGGCTTATTGGATTTTACTACTTAACTAGAAAAAGCTGTTCCTACGCAACAGCGAGTGAGAATGCTAATCTGCAGAATGATTTGAGGAGAAGATGAAGAAGATCCATGCAGAAGAGAAAAAATAGCTGAAAACATTGAAGAATTTGAAAAATTTGAAGAATTTGAACAATTTGAAGTAATTTGTAGTAGTAGTAGTAGTAGTATCAGTAGTAGTAGTAGTATTAGTAGTATCAGTAGTAGTAGTAGTAGTAGTAGTATTAGTAGTATCAGTAGTAGTAGTAGTATTAGTAGTATCAGTAGTAGTAGTAGTAGTAGTAGTAGTAGTATCAGTAGTAGTAGTATCAGTTTTTAAAGAATTTGAAGGAATTTGAAGAATTAGAAGGAATTTGAAGTAGTAGTAGTAGTATCAGTAGTACTACTAGTAGTAGTAGTTGTATTAGTAGTAGTAATAGTAGTAGTATCAGTATTAGTAGGAGTAGTATTAGTAGTAGTAGTAGTAGTATCAGTTTTTAAAGAATTTGAAGGAATTTGAAGAATTTGAAGGAATTTGTAGTAGTAGTAGTATCAGTAGTACTAGTAGTAGTAGTAGTAGTTGTATTAGTAGTAGTAATAGTAGTAGTAGCAGTAGTAGTTGTTGTAGTAGCAGTAGTAGTAGCAGTAGCAGCAGTAGTATCATTAGTAGTAGCAGTAGTAGTGTCAGTAGTAGTAGTAGTATCAGCAGCAGTAGTAGTAGTAGTAGTAGTAGTAGTAGTAGTATCAGTAGTAGTAGTAGAAGTATCAGTAGTAGTAGCAGTATCAGTTTTTAAAGAATTTGAAGGAATTTGAAGAATTTGAAGGAATTTGTAGTAGTAGTAGTAGTAGTATCAGTAGTACTAGTAGTAGTAGTAGTTGTATTAGTAGTAGTAATAGTAGTAGTATCAGTAGTAGTAGTAGTAGTATCAGTAGTAGTAGTAGTATCAGTTTTTAAAGAATTTGAAGGAATTTGTAGTAGTAGTAGTAGTAGTAGTCGTAGTAGTAGTAGTATCAGTAGTACTAGTAGTAGTAGTTTTTGTATTAGTAGTAGTAATAGTAGTAGTAGCAGTAGTAGTTGTTGTAGTAGCAGTAGCAGCAGTAGTATCATTAGTAGTAGTAGTAGTAGTAGTATCAGTAGTAGTAGTAGTATCAGCAGCAGTAGTAGTAGTAATAGTAGTAGTAGTAGTAGTAGTAGTAGTATCAGTAGTAGTAGTAGAAGTATCAGTAGTAGTAGTAGAAGTATCAGTAGTAGTAGTAGTATCAGTTTTTAAAGAATTTGAAGGAATTTCTAGTAGTATCAGTAGTACTACTAGTAGTAGTAGTTGTATTAGTGGTAGTAATAGTAGTAGTAGCAGTAGTAGTTGTTGTAGTAGCAGTAGCAGCAGTAGTATCATTAGAGTAGTAGTATCAGTAGTAGTAGTAGTATCAGTAGTAGTAGTACTAGTAGTAGTAGTAGTTGTATTAGTAGTAGTAATATTTGTAGTATCAGTAGTAGTTGTAGTATCAGCAGTAGTATCAGTAGTAGTTGTTGTAGTATCAGCAGTAGCATCAGTAGTAGTAGCAGCAGTAGTATCATTAGTAGTAGTAGTAGTAGTATCAGTAGTAGTAGTAGTAGTATCAGTAGTAGTAGTAATAGTAGTAGTAGTAGTAGGAGTAGTATCTGTTGTAGTAGTAGTATTAATATCAGTTGTATCAGAAGAACTAAAAGGAATTTGAAGAATTTGAAAAATTTGAAGAATTTGAAGTATTTGAAGTATTTGAAAAATTTGAAAAAATTGGAAAAATTTGAAAAAATTTGAAAAAATTTAAAGATTATAACCATTTGAACCATTTGACCAATAAGAACGATTACAAGAATTTGAAGGAATTCGAAGGAATATGAAAAATATGAAGAATTTGAAGGAATTTGCATTCATTTCAATGGGAGCAAAAAACGCACAAAAAGTACAAATACTTTAAAAAGTATAAAAGGTACCATAACCATGAGATATAGCAGTAATGTCGAGAACGAGCCGAACGTTTTGGTACGAAAATCATTGAAATCGGTTGAAGTATGCAGGAGTAGTTAGACGCACAAAAACGTACGGAATAATAATAATAATAATAACTAGAAAAAGCTGTTCCTACGCAACAGCGAGTGAGAATGCTAATCTGCAGAATGATTTGAGGAGAAGATGCAGAAGATCCATGAAGAAGAGAAAAAAAAGATGAAAAACATTGAAGAATTTGAAAAATTTGAAGAATTTGAACAATTTGAAGTAATTTGTAGTAGTAGTAGTAGTAGTAGTAGTAGTAGTATCAGTAGTATCAGTAGTAGTAGTAGTAGTAGTATCAGTAGTAGTAGTAGTAGTAGTAGTATCAGTAGTAGTAGTAGTATCAGTAGAAGTAGTATTAGTTTTTAAAGAATTTGAAGGAATTTGAAGAATTTGTAGTAGTAGTAGTACTAGTAGTATCAGTAGTACTAGTAGTAGTAGTTGTTGTATTATTAGTAGTAATAGTAGTAGTATCAGTAGTAGTAGTAGTAGTATCAGTAGTAGTAGTAGTATCAGTTTTTAAAGAATTTGAAGGAATTTGTAGTAGTAGTAGTAGTACTATCAGTAGTACTACTAGTAGTAATAGTTGTATTAGTAGTAGTAATAGTAGTAGTATCAGTAGTAGTAGTAGTAGTATCAGTAGTAGTAGTAGTATCAGTTTTTAAAGAATTTGAAGGAATTTGTAGTAGTAGTAGTAGTAGTATTAGTAATAGTATCAGTAGTACTACTACTAGTAGTAGTTGTATTAGTAGTAGTAATAGTAGTAGTAGCAGTAGTAGTTGTTGTAGTAGCAGTAGTAGTAGCAGCAGTAGTATCATTAGTAGTAGTAGTAGTATCAGTAGTAGTAGTAGTAGTATCAATAGTAGCAGTAGTAGTAGTAGTAGTAGTAGTATCAGTAGTATCAGTTGTAGCAGTAGTAGTAGTAGTATCAGTAGTAGTAGTAGTATTAGTTTTTAAAGAATTTGAAGGAATTTGAAGAATTTGAAGGAATTTGTAGTAGTAGTAGTATCAGTAGTACTACTAGTAGTAGTAGTAGTATCAGTAGTAGTAGTAGTAGTAGTATCAATAGTAGTAGTAGTAGTATCAGTAGTAGTAGTAGTAGTATCAATAGTAGTAGTAGTAGTATCAGTAGTAGTAGTAGTAGTATCAGTAGTAGTAGTAGTATCAGTTTTTAAAGAATTTGAAGGAATTTGTAGTAGTAGTAGTAGTAGTAGTAGTAGTATTAGTAGTAGTATCAGTAGTACTACTAGTAGTAGTATTAGTATTAGTAGTGGTAATAGTAGTAGTAGCAGTAGTAGTTGTTGTAGTAGCAGTAGTAGTAGCAGCAGTAGTATCATTAGTAGTAGTAGTAGTATCAGTAGTAGTAGTAGTAGTATCAATAGTAGCAGTAGTAGTATCAGTAGTACTAGTAGTAGTATCAGTAGTAGTAGTAGTATCAGTTTTTAAAGAATTTGAAGGAATTTTGTAGTAGTAGTACTAGTAGTAGTAGTAGTATCAGTAGTACTAGTAGTAGTAGTAGTAGTTGTATTAATAGTAGTAATATTATTAGTATTAGTAGTAGTATCAGTAGTAGTAGTAGTAGTTTCAGTTTTTAAAGAATTTGAAGTAATTTTATAGTAGTAGTACTAGTACTAGTAGTAGAATTAGTAGTACTAGTAGTAGTAGTAGTTGTATTAGTAGTAGTAATAGTAGTAGTATCAGTAGTAGTAGTTGTAGTAGTAGTAGTAGTAGCAGTAGCAGCAGTAGTATCATTAGTAGTAGTTGTAGTAGTATCAGTAGTAATAGTAGTAGTAGTATCAGTAGTAGTAGTAGTAGTAGTAGTAGTATCAGTAGTAGTAGTAGTAGAAGTATCAGTAGTAGTAGTAGTAGTATCAGTAGTAGTAGTAGTAGTAGTAGCAGTAGCAGCAGTAGTATCATTAGTAGTAGTTGTAGTAGTATCAGTAGTAATAGTAATAGTAGTAGTATCAGTAGTAGTAGTAGTAGTAGTATCAGTAGTAGTAGTAGTAGAAGTATCAGTAGTAGTAGTAGTAGTAGTATCAGTAGTAGTAGTAGTATCAGTTTTTAAAGAATTTGAAGGAATTTCTAGTAGTAGTAGTAGTAGTAGTAGTAGTAGTAGTTGTAGTAGTAGTAGTATCAGTAGTACTACTAGTAGTAGTTGTTGTATTAGTTGTAGTAATAGTAGTAGTATCAGTATTAGTTGTTGTAGTATCAGCAGTAGCATCAGTAGTAGTATCAGCAGTAGCAGCAGTAGTATCATTAGTAGTAGTAGTAGTAGTATTATCAGTAGTAGTAGTAGTATCAGTAGTAATAGTAGTAGTAGTAGGAGTAGTATCTGTTGTAGTAGGAGTATTAATATCAGTTGTATCAGAAGAACTACAAGGAGTTTGAAGAATTTGAAGAATTTGACGTATTTGAAGTATTTGAAGTATTTGAAAAATTTGAAAAGATTTGAAAAATTTGAAAAAAATTGAAAAAATTTAAAGATTATAACCATTTGAACCATTTGAACAATTTGAACAATAAGAAAGATTACAAGAATTTGAAGGAATTCGAAGGAATATGAAAAATTTGAAGAATTTGAAGGAATTTGCATTCATTTCAATGGGAGCAAAAAACGCACAAAAGTACAAATACTTCAAAAAGTATAAAAGGTACCATAACCATGAGATATAGCAGTAATGTCGAGAACGAGCCGAACGTTTTGGTACGAAAATCGTTGAAATCGGTTGAAGTATGCAGGAGTAGTTAGACGCACAAAAACGTACGGAATAATAATAATAATAACTAGAAAAAGCTGTTCCTACGCAACAGCGAGTGAGAATGCTAATCTGCAGAATGATTTGAGGAGAAGATGCAGAAGATCCATGCAGAAGAGAAAAAATAACTAAAAAACATTGAAGAATTTGAAATATTTGAAGAATTTGAAGTAATTTGTATTAGTAGTAGTAGTAGTATCAGTAGTATCAGTAGTAGCAGTAGTAGTAGTAGTATCAGTAGTAGTAGTATCAGTTTTTAAAGAATCTTAAGGAATTTGAAGGAATTTGTAGTAGTAGTTGTAGTAGTATCAGTAGTACTAGTAGAAGTAGTACTTGTATTATTAGTAGTAATAGTAGTAGTATCAGTAGTAGTAGTATCAGTAGTAGTAATAGTATCAGTTTTTAAAGAATTTGAAGGAATTTGTAGTAGTAGTAGTAGTAGTAGTAGTATCAGTAGTACTAGTAGTAGTAGTAGTTGTATTAGTAGTAGTTGTTGTAGTAGCAGCAGTAGTATCGTTAGTAGTAGTAGTAGTAGTAGTATCAGTAGTAGTAGTAGTATCAGTAGTATCAGTAGTAGCAGTAGTAGTAGTAGTATCAGTAGTAGTAGTATCAGTTTTTAAAGAATCTTAAGGAATTTGACGGAATTTGTAGTAGTAGTTGTAGTAGTATCAGTAGTACTAGTAGAAGTAGTACTTGTATTATTAGTAGTAATAGTAGTAGTATCAGTAGTAGTAGTATCAGTAGTAGTAATAGTATCAGTTTTTAAAGAATTTGAAGGAATTTGTAGTAGTAGTAGTAGTAGTAGTATCAGTAGTACTAGTAGTAGTAGTAGTTGTATTAGTAGTAGTTGTTGTAGTAGCAGCAATAGTATCGTTAGTAGTAGTAGTAGTAGTAGTCTCAGTAGTAGTAGTAGTAGTATCAGTAGTAGTAGTAGTAGTATCAGTAGTAGTAGTAGTAGTAGTAGTAGTAGTAGTATCAGTAGTAGTAGTATCAGTAGTAGTAGTAGTATCAGTTTTTAAAGAATTTGAAGGAATTTGAAGAATTTGAAGGAATTTGTAGTAGTAGTAGTATCAGTAGTACTAGTAGTAGTAGTAGTTGTATTAGTAGTAGTAGTATCAGTAGTAGTAGTATCAGTAGTTCTAGTAGTAGTAGTAGTTGTATTAGTAGTAGTAATAGTAGTAGTATCAGTAGTAGTAGTAGTAGTATCAGTAGTAGTGGTAGTATCAGTTTTTAAAGAATTTGAAGGAATTTGTAGTAGTAGTAGTAGTAGTAGTAGTATTAGTAGTAGTACTAGTAGTGGTAGTAGTATCAGTAGTAGTAATAGTAGTAGTAGCAGTAGTAGTTGTTGTAGTAGCAGTAGTAGTAGCAGTAGCAGCAGTAGTATCATTAGTAGTAGTAGTAGTAGTAGTAGTAGTAGTAGTATCAGTAGTAGTAGTAGTATCAGTAGTAGTAGTAGTAGTATCAGTAGTAGTAGTATAAGTATCAGTAGTACTGGTAGTAGTATCAGTGGTAGTGGTAGTATCATTTTTTAAAGTTTTGAAGGAATTTGTAGTAGTAGTAGTATTAGTTTTTTTTTTTTTTTTTTTTTTTTTTTTTTTTTTCCAGTGTCCTGTCTAGCAATGTGGCAATAGGAATTGATGTCTCAATGCCAGATAGAGCTCGACAGATTTTGCTTTTACAAGTGGAGCAAACAGCTTTCGCCATAGTGCTCCACTTGATTTATGCTTGTAAATAGCTTTATTATGATTCCTGCAAGGAGAATTTCAAATTATATGGACATGACAATGGGAGACTAAAGGAAGAAGAAAAAGTGAAAGAAAAGAAAAAAAAGATTAGAGGTGAAAGAAAGAGGAGATAAAAGGGAGAGAGTGATAAAACCTTCTTTGTCTGCTCCATCACCTGGAAAGAGACACAAAAAGAGCAGCACAACCAACAGACATAAAGCAACAGCTACACTCGAATAACACCTAGATGCCATAGCTAAATCATATATATTATTATGTAAGCTGACATGTGTAATGTGATATTTGAAAAAAGAAAGTGAAAGAACATAAATAAATAAATAAACAAATTATAAGATTACTGTATATAAGTGAACACTTAATACCTGGGACCCAGCACCTGTGGGAGATGTGAAAGTGCACTAGTTTAGGTGAAGATTATCCAGAAATAGCTTGATAGTGATTGTGGAGAACCGAAGACCCACCTTCCCCGAGCACATAGGCAGGCGTCAGGGGACCCGTAACCCCGGACTCCCAAAGGGGCCCCTAAAGCAGGTCGCCCAGGAGGGGCCGACACAGGATATCTGCAACACCCCCCCCCAAGGAAGGAGCAGAGACGACCCCGAGGAAATCCCCCAGCCACCGCAATGCCGACGCCCTCAAGAGCCGCGGAGACGAGCCCGTGGGCTCCGCCGGCAGCTAGCCCCGCTGAAGTGGTCCCGGCCATGGGCCCTGAGGGCCAGAGGCCCCAGGGGCGCCCCGCCCCCGCGACAAGGGCCCCGGCCGCCCCCCGGGGGGCCAGGCCCCGCGAAGAGGCCGCCGGGAGTGGGCCGGCGCACGCCCGGGAACCCGCCCCAAACCCGAAGCCAACCAACGCGCCAGGGGGCCAAGGCGCCCGCCAACGAAGTGGAGGAGGGCAGGACGTGGGGGGATGGGCTCCGCACCTAGCGGAGACTTGAGATGTTCTTGGGAGAGGGAGCGGACCACACCCATACCTGGAAAAAAAAAAAAAAAAAAACTCATTCACCCCATCCCTCCCTTGTGCCCCACTCACCACACACAGAGAAAAAAAAAAAAAAAAAAGACGCTGTACACACATTCCCACATAACACTCACATCCAACACTGACCAAAGGGGGGGGGGTCACCCCAAATCGACTATACGACTGCCTGTGCCCGACCCCCGGCCCCGGCCCCAGACCAGACGCCCCCCGGACCGGGCCCCCCCAAGAGGGCGGGCCAACACGACCCGCACGAGCCACCCGGCCAGAGCCCCTCCCCTCCCCCTAAATACCTAATAAACCCCCTCCCTCCCCCCACCTTACCCTTGCCATCCCTGCCCCCCGCCCCCTGGGGGGAGCAGAGGTATCAGCCCCAGGCCTGGCAAGCCGCTGACTGCACACCGCAGCCCCCCACCAAGACCCCGGACACAGTGGCCCGCTCCAGGCCCCAGACTCCTTGCCGCCATCGGAGAACGGGGGTGTGCAGAAGACCCCGACCCTCCCTACGCCTGCTCAAATGTTTTGTTGTTGCATGTTGTTCTCAAGTACGTTTAAAAACTGGGAGCGCCGAAGGGGATGCATGGCACAGCCCACCCCCCTTCCGGAAGGTAGCTGTTGCCAGCGCACCCCCTCCGTGTGACTGCCCAGAACCCTCAATGTCTAAGTGGGAGAGGAGGTGGAGGGAGCCGTCCGAGGTGAGGCCCACACAACATAAGCCCCCCCCCAGACGTCTTCCCCCCACCCCCCCCCCTACCATGGCCTATATGAGTGTGCGATGTGAAAAATGTTTGAAGTGAAAGTGTCTAAGATGCATGATAAAATTGGGGAGAGGGGCGTCACCAGAAAGTGGCAACCTCCAGTAACGCCCCCTCCCACATGACCTGCATGTGTGGCGGCGTGATGGAGCAGGCAGAGGGAGGAGTCCGGGGATGGGGAGCAAATGACTGGGAAGCCAACCCAGGGAGCCAGCTCCCCTACTGACTCCAATAGGCACCCCCGCTCCCCGAAAGCCCCACCCAGAGAAGGGGGCCCCGCCAGCGGCACCACCGTAGCCCGGGGGACAGGGAGAGGCCGCAGGGCCCGCCAGCCAACCACCCACCAGGACCAACACCTCAACCCCCCCCAGCCCACCCACCAAGCCTACTTAAACTAACTAAATAAATAAAATAAAAAAATAATAATAATAATAATAATAGGGGGGGACACTGGCCAGCCGGCCCGCACGAGCCATCCCAAACCCCACCCCCAGGTGAAACCCGCACCGGAAGACGACACGGACCAGGACCGGGACAGGGGGCCGGACACAAGCCCACCAGAACGTCAACGCCCCCAACCCCCCCCCCTCCCGTAGATTTAATCCCTCCCCAACACTAACGTTCAAACAACTCACCATACATTCGACAGTAGACATCCAGGCTGGGTAGGTCCCTACTCCCCCTCCTTTCCCCCTCCCCCCACTGGCAGAGTGCCTATCCAATGAAGGAGAAGAGCATCTGCCCAGAGGTGTTAATGACCATGCCCCCCTACCACCTCAACAGGCCCCGAGGCCCCCCAGCGCACCAGAGGCCCCGTGCAGGGGCGGACACCCGGGCGCGCGCCGGCCCACACCAAAAGCGGCGCCCCCCCGGAACCGGAACCCCCGAGGCCCCGCCGGGGCCCGCGCCCGAGGGCGGCGCGCCCCGGGGACCCCAGACCCCCAGACCCACCCCGGACCCACCCAGCGGCAGCACAGCTACCAGGTCAGTAACCCACGTCCGTCAACACGCAGCTCCCAAAGAGCGCCGCAAGCGGCCGCTGTGGGCCACCCGTAGGCCTCCCAAACTCCTCCCAGATGGGGGCAACAGACCCCGGTGCCGGATCCACCAGGCGCCCTACTCCAAGTGCCCCCAGGGCCCCAGGAACCCCTCCATCCAGCCACTGCGCCCTGCAGGAAGCAACCCACCGCCCCCTATTCCACTAAGTGATGGTGTTGATCAGAGGAGCCCAAAGAGACCAATCAGATGTGGAAGCAGATGCTGTCTCTAGATTAATATGATCCAACAAAAGATCTCTATACTGATTGATACTGAGATTTTGTTTACTTTTCCAATTCATGAGGATAGTTTTCTTTGCGATGCATAAAGCAGTAAAAACCATGTAAACTATTTCTTTTTTCAGAGGACTTTCCTCAAAATTACCGAGCAGGCAAACTGATGGGGAAGGTGTAATTTTACAGCTCAAGCACTTTGATAAGTCCTTACATATCTGTGTCCAGAACCTCTGGACTGGTGTGCATAACCATAACGCATGAATATAATTATCAGGATGATTGCCTATGCAGTGTGGGCAGATATTAGATTGTGCCAGACCTATCTTGAATAATCTTTGTCCTGTGTAGTGTACTCTGTGAAGGATTTTGTATTGTATTAGTTGTAAGTTGGTGTTTCTAGTCAATTTGAAAGTTCTTAGACATATCTGAGCCCAGAAATTTTGTTCAAAGGTGCCTGATAAATCTTTTTCCCACTTCATTATAGGAAGAGATATCGAATCATCTATTTTAGTCAGTGTCCTGTATAATTTAGACAGTAGTTTGGGGGGGGTTAAATCTAAGAACTGTATTATATTAGTTGGGACTTGTAAACCACCATTAATATGCTTATATTTATTTTTAATTATAGATTTAAGTTGTTCATATTCCAAGAATTTATTTTTACTAATGCCATATTGCATATTTAGTTTAGCAAAATTGATGAACTCGGTTCCGTCAAGTAGATGTTCCAGATATTTAATACCTTTATTCTTCCAGTATGTAAAGTTTATCATTTTATTATTTTGTAGGATATCAGGGTTATTCCAAATAGGTGTACGACTGCATGGGATAAGTGATGACTTTGTCATTTTGAGGAACTCCCACCATGCTGTCAGAGTAGAGCTAATGTTGATATTTTTGAAGCATGTATGCCGTTTTATATTTGAGCTAATAAACGGCAGATCTGAAATCATGATATTATTGCACATTTCCTGTTCTATATCTAACCAAGGCTCATCTAAAAGAGTATTTTTTATCCATTTAGAGATGTATTGTAGCCTATTTGCTAAGTAATAGTTATGGAAGTTAGGCAGATCTAGTCCTCCCCTGTCTTTAGTCTTCTGTATTGTCTTTAAGCTAATACGTGGGGGTTTATCTTTCCAAAGAAATTTAGAAATGGCAGAGTCTAGAGATTTAAACCAGTCAGATGATGGTTTATTGGGGATCATTGAAAATAAATAATTAATTCTAGGTAGGACCATCATTTTTATTGAAGCTACCCTACCCATAAGTGTGATTGGAAGCGATTTCCATCTTTCAAGGTCCTCTTCTATCCTGTTTAAAAGTGGGGCATGGTTAAGTTTAAGTAAATCTGTTAATTTATTCGACACAGTAATACCTAAATATTTAATATTTCCTGATTGCATTTGTAAATTTAGGGAGTTTTCGAAACAGCAATTAATTGACAGTACCGTAGATTTAGACCAGTTTAACGAGTAATCTGATACTTTAGAGAAAGATTCTAGTATTCTAATTACTTGTAAAAGAGAATTATTTGAATGCTGGAGATAAAGTAATACATCATCCGCGTACAGACTAATCTTGTGCTCTATTTTCATGCATTTTATACCTTTTACAGCTTTTGTTTGTCTGATTGTTGCTGCTAGAGGTTCTGTAAAGATGGCAAAAAGTGATGGAGAAAGAGGGCATCCTTGCCTGGTGCCCCTCTGTAGACAAAAACTGGAAGATATTTGATTATTTGTCCTGACACAGGCTGTTGGAGAATTGTATAGAATTTTTAACCAGTTTATGAATAAATCGCCAAAACCGAATTTATGAAGAGTAGCGAATAAAAATTTCCAATTTACTCTATCAAATGCTTTTTCTGCGTCTAAAGACAATATATTGGTTTTAATGTTTTTACTGTAGGAATAATCAATTAAATTAAGTAATCGGCGTGTATTTGTGGATGACTGCCTTCCTCTGATGAAACCAGTTTGATCTGGATGTATTATGAGAGGAGTTACTTTGTCTAATCTTTTTGCAAAAGCTTTACAGATTATCTTAATATCCACATTAATTAAGGATATGGGACGATAACTAGTGGGCAACACAGGATCTTTGTCTGGCTTGAGCAGAAGGCTGATGGTGGCAGAGTTCATATTAGCTGGAAATCTACCTTTTTCCTGTATTTCCTGCAACATTCTGTGGAACGTTGGGGCTAGAATATTCCAGAACTCTTTGTAAAACTCAGTAGGGAATCCATCTGGATCTGGAGCCTTTTTATTAGGCATGCTTTTAAGAGCTTCCTGGGTTTCAACTGTTGTCAGCGGGGAATCCAGTGTCATTCTTTGGTTATCTGATAATTTAGGAAGTGTAATTTTATCCAGAAATTGGTTAATATCCTTCTCTGATGGATTTATCTGTGGTGTGTATAAAGATTTGTAGAAATCGCGGAAGGTATTATTTATACACCCTGGTTCACTTACTGTATTACCAGTTGAATCTGTAACTGCAAATATAGTAGTTTTCTCCTTATTTATTTTAAGCTGATTAGCTAGAAAGCTTCCTGACTTATTGCCATGTTCAAAATTTTCTATTCGGAGTCTTTGTATTAGAAATCTATTTTGCTTTTCAATATAGTGGTTTAGTTCTAATTTTACTTCACGGATTTTACCTAACTTTCCTTCTTCTTGAGAGGATTCTAGTAACTTAAGTTTTTCTTCTAATTCCTGAATCTTTTTGTTTTCTTTTTTCTTTTTATGAGATGAGAAAGAAATTATTTTACCTCTCATCACTGCTTTTCCAGCTTCCCACAATATCGATGCCGATGTACCTGGTTGATCATTGTATTCTAAGTATGAGGCCCACTGTTCTTTAATGAATTTTATAAATTCTTCATCTTTAAGCAGTGATGTATTAAATCTCCAGCTTTTGTTTTGTGTGGTTATTTTTTTATTAATTAAGGTGAGAGTAACAGGAGCGTGATCACTGATAGCAATAGGATGAATTACCGTCTCTGAAACAACCGACAGCAGTGAGCTACTTATTAGAAAGTAGTCCAGACGAGAGTACGAATGGTGAACATTTGAGAAAAAAGTGTATTCTTTACTAATAGGATGAAGAGAACGCCATGCATCGCAAAGACCAAAATCACTCATGTATTGTTTGACTACACTTACTGACTGCCAACTACGCTGAGTCCCTGTTTTATTCAACCTGTCTATATCGTTATTTAAACCAAAGTTGAAGTCACCTCCTATAATTAGTGAACAATCCCCGTGTTTTGAAAGTGCAAGGAAGAATTGGTGGAAAAAAGAGGGGTCATCAACATTTGGACCATATATACTGACAATACATAGCTTCTGGTTATGGATAGCTATTTTAATTATTATGTATCTACCTTCAGGATCTATAGTTTTATCTAATATTTTAAAACTAACGTTTTTGTGGATTAAGATTGCTACACCTCTCTGTCTAGAGTTATAGCAGGCCGCAAACACATTAGGGAACTCAGGTGAGTTAAGCTCACTTGCATTTGTAGCTGATTTGTGGGTTTCTTGCAATAATACAACATCTGCCTTTAATCTAGTAAGCTGGTTAATGATCTTCATTTTTTTCTCTCTGGTGCCAGCCCCATGCACATTCCATGTCACAAACTTTACATTCGCCATAGATGTGAGTGAGAAGTTAGAAGGTGCATGCCCTTGAGAAAATAGTCATACATAGACCCAGGTAGCAACATATGATGTGCTTGTGATTGACTGATGATCAGGAAAGAAGCAGACAAATAAGATAGAAATACACAAAAAAATAAAAAAGTGCAAAGAGTAAGAGAGTGTGAAAAGGGATAAACCATAGTCCGTGCCTTCTGTACCCAACCGTGAACACTAACCATTCCAACGTGCTCTTGAGCTGTGCGTGTATTTAATTTATCACCGTGTACCGATCTGTGCGTCTTATTTATTTATTTATTTTATTTATTTATTTTAAATCATTGAAACATGCTTTAAGTCCACCTGTGGTGTAACTAATAAAGCCAAGGGGTGATCTTCTGATCCCTGAACAACTGTCCATTAATATAAAGTCTGTCAACCGATATGGTGGCTTTAACGCCGTCCATCATGTATTTCTTCCTGATTGGGAACAGCACTCGCCTGCGATCTAGGATTTCCTTAGGAAACTGATCATTAACACTAAAGTCTGTCCCTCTCAGTTCCCTGCCGCAGCTTCTAACAAATTCTTTTTGTTTATAATGCTCAAATTTAGCTATGATCGGGCAAGGACGGGTTTTGTCGGGTTTCTTACCTCCGAGCCGGTGGACTCGATGAAAAGTGATGTTTTTTACCTGATCCGCCGGGATTTTTAGCTTCTGCTGGAGAAAGTTCCGGACCGTTTCTTCTGCTATCTCTCCCTGCTGCTCCTGGATGCCTGCAAAGACGAGATTATCTCTCATACTTCGCGACTGTATGTCCAGAATGGATTCCTTCATTTTCTTATTTTCGCCGGAAAGCTGGATAAACCCTTCGGTCAGCTCCGTGACCTTCTCCCTCAGCGCGTCGTTCTCCGCGGCCATAGCTGTTAGCTGGGCTTGGCTAAACTCCACCGACTCCCTTAGAGACTGAAACTCCTTGTGTAGAACCTCTACCAAGGCGAGACGCGCGTCAAGGCTGGTAAGCTTCTTGTCGATGGATTCCAAGATGTCGCTGAAGTTCCTGTCTGGGGACAAAGTGGATGAAGAAGACACACTGGTGGAATTAGAACGAGTGCGCTTAAGTGACGGTGTGCTAGCAGCCGTAGGCTTCTGGGCCTTCCCCATCACGATGCTATCAAAACACTCGTCCAGGTAGCACTCCAGGCTCGTCACGGTCTCTTCGTCCAGTTTGTTTCCTCGTAGAAAATAAGACAGTTGTAAATGTTTGGGCTTTAACTTTGTATTATTTTCAGTTATTGGTTCGTTCCTACCTTAGCTTGTTTGATTTGAATTACATGAACGCCTCCATTTTACTTACGCACAGCTCTCGCGAGATCTCAGCCGCTCATCTCAGCCCTCTGAGAACCACCCTAGTAGTAGTAGTATTAGTAGTAGTATCAGT